>JAPDSC010054894.1:310055-326284 GCA_026290005.1 Latrodectus geometricus
ATATATATATATATATATATATATATATATATATATAATCTGAAAGTTATTCAGTACCCCACGAATTGATACTGTTCTGGTATAAAATTTAATTCATGCATTAAAAGAGATTGTAATTTAAATATTTTATGAGCTCTGGAATTTCCCCTTAAAATTTCGTTAGTTCTTCAAAAGTACCACAAAAAAATTACCTTGAAAAAAAATAGAGTTTGGTAACTGCTGTCAATTAAAATGATTTTCTGAAAAACAAATAAGGCACACATTAATTAATATCGTATGTTAATGTTTGTTAAAATATTTGAGTTAGACGGCAAGAAATTCATAATAGTTTCCCTCTTAATGAGTTAAATATTTTAACATTTGTTTTTTCATTAATATTACCAGAGGCAATATTATTAGCTTGTAGTTTTTACTTCAAAATATTAAGAAAGAGATAAGCTATTGCTTAGGAGTATCGTTGACTTATGGACATTAAGATATAAAATTATTAATTATTTAACAAATTAGCGAAGATTAGAAAAACATACAATAAACATACATTCATATATTTATCTCTTTCAACTTATAATAAAAATTTCAATCTTTGTATAAATTTTTTTATGAAAAGCAAATTAATGATACTCAATTCTTGATATTGAGAAAGTTTTTTACAATGGTTATATGATAAATGAAGAAAAATCATATTTTTAGCAATATATTTTATAACATTTATACAAATGTAAAGCTATCTGTGCAAGTATGTAAATAATTAAAATTTATTTGTTTATAATAGTATTTAGATTATATATTAAATTTAAATTTGTGGGAAAAAAATTAAGAAAAATTTATTTATTCAAATAAGTATAAATCTAACATGTGATGGACTGCGTTAAAATCAATATTTAAGTTACAATATTTTTCTACTAGTATGCTTTTACCCCTAAAAAATTAGTATTTATAATGATTAATTTAAAAATAATATAGTAAAACTTTAATAATGGAGAAACTATTATGTAAACATGAACGTTAATTTATTAATAATGAATATATTTGCTAATGAATGAAAATAAATTGAGATTTTATATAATTTTTTTTAGTAGAAATAGAATAAAATGAGACGTTTGCGTGCAGATATTATAGCAAATATTAAAATAAAAAAATATAACATCTGCGTGCTGCAGACAAAATTTGTCTTCGAAATATAAATCCTAGTTGTAATTTCTTATACTAGGTTTAACAAACAGCATTCTATAAACTCTCGAAAGTTATTTTAAAGCTAAATAGTTTCCAAAAATATATACATAATTAAAAAGCAGTATAATTTTCTTTCTTCTCATCACGTATTAAAAAATTTGAACTCATTATAATCATCAATTTTTAGACCATTAACTGTGGTTTTGTGTTTGTTGTAAGTATTTTGTGTTTGAAATAAACCATAATCTTAAATTCTTATTTAGATTAGAATTTTTGATACATGCGTTGTATACCATTTTTAGTAGCTCTGATAATTTCTTAAGCCGTACAAAAAAATTAGTTATCATGATATTGATTGCAACAGCAAAGGAATTAGAAATCATTATCACAATTTAACTCAATTTACTTTATTTAGCAACAATATAGAATATAGTTAAAATATTTCGTAGTAAAAAGTATTTCTGCATATTTTTAATAAGAAAAAATTAAGATGGCATTAAATATTATAACTTTTTAGCAAAATTGTTTCTTTTAATTTTCCTTAACTCAGAATTTTTATAAATATTATCTTTTATTGTCCTTTTGAATGATTTTCTAAAAATCTCAAAAACCCAATAAGACCAAATATTGCTATTTTAAAAGACATTTATTTGTAAAATGATCGCACAATTCAGACTCATGAAATTAAAATTGCACAAATAAAATAATATATAGAAAATGGATGTCAATGTAACTGAGATGAAAAATGAATTGTTGATGTTATAATATGGTGACTATTCAGATTTTTAGCCTGGATATTAAGATTTCTACCAATCAATCTTATAAGGGTTGGAAGTAAAGGCACCGTATATGGTGGGACACTCAGGGGATGTGCCCTCGTGGCCCCAATAATGAATAAGTTTTGATAACTTATAATCAGGGACCCAACAAAAGACCTGTTTTGATTTGCCACACTCAGAGGTATCCTTTCACATGGAAGACATTGTATCCACGATATATTTTACGTATCCCAGCATTATTAGTAAACATGATGGATCTTCAGTTGGCTTAGGATTCAAACTCACTTAGTTCCAATAACGAAAACGAAAGCCTTAAACAACCAAGTTAAATATATGACAAGTAAATAAAATTTAATTATCCTTAAATTCAAACATTCATAATAAATTAAATTATTAAAAAGTTAAATTGGATAATTTATTCCTGTTAATGAGTGGAATTTTCCCATGAACATTTTTGAATCAAATACTTTTTCGAAATAAAGTGCAGTTACAATCACAGTGCAGATTCATATCTATCAAATAGCCTTGAATAATTCAGTTAGTTCTAATGAATTGATAAAACTATTTTATTCATCATATTTAAAGTAATCTCATTTTTAAAATTTCTCCTATTATTTATACTAACAGCATGCTATATTTTATAAGAAAATTTTTTTTCAAGAACAGTATATCTTCTTTTTTTTAGTTTTATTACATTGCATATATGAAGTTTTATATACACGAATCTATATTGAATTATCGTTAATATTCAAATTTCCTTATTAAAACTCTATTTATTTAAAAATATATTAACTAAAATAGAGTTAATACATAATTTATTTGGCTTCTATTATATTGAATACATTACGTTCTGTAAAAATAATTGACTCTTCTTACAGAAAGCTCTCAATTAAAATCTATTTTTAATTTTTTTATAAAGAAACAAATATTCATTGAATTGAAAGGAATGTCTGGTTCTCGTGTTTACTCATTTCAAAAGACCTTTTACTTTCTGGTGTTTGAAGAAATCAACCGAAACAATTGAAAGGAACTGCTGAAACTCAGAGGAATTGGACAAAAGTTGCAGTAAAATCGTCCAAAATAAATGGAACATTTCTTTCTTCCATTGACGAAGTTTGGAACCTTGTTACTTTCTTTTTCAACTGTTCACATGCTTTTTGCTTCGTTTAGTTTGAATCAAAGCTATCAGACCCTAGTGACTTCCTCGGAATTTTTATTTTTTATTTTTTGAAATTTTTTGTTTCTAAATAAAATGTTTATTTTAATTTAACTTATAATATGTATTTCTTGGTTTCTTTATAAAGATTGTACAGTAATTTCAAAATAGAGATATTTTTAATGTTTGATCTGCATTTAGTGTTTCTTTATTCTCTTATGTTTATTTTTCAAGGTCTACTTCTTTTACTTAATGTTTATATCCTTTTCATAAAAAATTATTCAAGGCTTAAAATATTATATGATCTCTGCATCGTGTCATAAATCTTTAAGATATTTTGTCTTTTGCAGTTTATTTAAATTTAAACTTGTATGCACTTTTTAAAAATCCTAAGTCTAAAATCTTCCAAAATCTAGATTTATATTTAAATTTATTATCTTCTAAAATTAAAATGCTTTTCACCAATGCATTTTTAAATTTCTATAAATTGAATTTTTCGTTAAAAAAAATAAGTAATTTTTCTTTAATCTCATTGGCTTTGAACGTTATTCATAGGCATGAATTTTATGATTATTCAATTAGGTTTATATTTTTCGTAAATAATTAAATTCTTTATTTTATTATACAGAGAAAGAATTTAACAGAGGGAAATATCTGATATATTTGTAAAAAGCAAAAGAAATTTTATTGTTAGTTTTTAAACTGATGAAAAAAATACATTTAAAATATAAACATGTTAAAAAATATTAAATATAAAAATCCTGATTTCGAGACGAAATATAGTCAAAAAGTTTAATAAACCAACTGCTTGAAAATTCAATTAAAATATGTTAGTACCTGAAATTTAAGTTTATATAATAAAATTAAATATATCCCCAAGAATATGGATTAATAAATAAAAATTTAGAGTAATATATATTATGCAGCAACGCAGGAAGTGGTGATAAAATGTTTGCACCGGAGTTTATTGTATACAAATGTAGATAACGTTGGTCAAACCAAGATGTGTTTTTCATTTAGTTGGATTTTCATTGGACATAATGTGTCATATTTTTACTTGCCATGCTTTTGTTACACTTTTTATTTTTCCATCTAAAAAGAGATGCTGAAATTTTATGCAACTATACAAGTGTACCAGAGATCGCTCATATATTAATGGGGTTAATTTTTAAAAATTGTTGCTGTAATATTAAAAATGCCAATTTTAAAAAATGGAGAATCCTGGAAGGGAGTTGTCGACATGGATTGGCTCTTCTTAGAACATACTACATGTTTTCTATGTTATTAAAGTGAAGAGACCTTGCTAATCTCAATACACGGTGAATATTCGCTTCTTTCAGAATTAATCGTTGATAAGTATAATCTATGTGGACAAGTGGCGTTATTATTCAATAAACAAATTGATCTGTGATAGCTAGTAGAAAACAATATTTTATAAGTTTTGAGAATTTTCTGTCAATAACATTCTGTTGTCTCTATGTGAACAAAAAGATACGAAAAGACCCATGAGATCTCCTAATATAAAATCAATGTTACCGCAAAAACCATTGGCCCCAATTCACCATTACTAATCGATTTATCTGATATTTATCGAATAGTTATTTGCAATTTATTAGGAATAAATAACAGATTTATTAAATTGCATGTTTTTATAACTGAGCATATATCTTTCATTTAAAACCCCTTTTAATCCAACTATTTTTAGTTGAGTTTAGAAAGGCGTACTGCGAGAAGTAATTCGTGTTTATAAAAAGACTATCGTACTCGAGCTGGGAAACGAAATCTCAAACAGATCATCAAAACTCGAAACTCAACTACTTGCTTGGAACCACTATCATAAAATAATAGAATATGGCCCTAAATATTTTCAATGTCTTTTTGGAAATTTCTAGTGCTCTGTCATCCTTTTTTTTATAATTCTTTACTAAACTCTGAAAATGAAATTATTCTAAAATTAATTCATGTGCAATATTTTTTATGAACATGTCATGGAATATCACATGTATTTCTTCATTTTTTTATAAAATTTCTTTTTAAACTCACTAGCTTTTTTTCTGAAAATGGTATTAAATTTAATTAATAGCATTATAAATACAAAGACAAAAATATTTGGAAATGTTTTCAATTTTTAAAATATTATAAATGATCTGGAGATAATTTTCTGATTGACTTTAGGAAGATAACTTTATGAATTCTTATAAATTGATGCATGAATTCGTGATTCTTATTACACAGTATGGTCGGTCTATGAAATTATTTTTTGTCAATATAGATATCACTAAGATTTTCTCGTAATTCAAAGTCAATGGAAGAATAATTTTTCATTTAACTTAATGCTTATCTTTTAATTATACATGGAATTAAACTTTCACTGAAAAATTTAAGAATAAGCATATTTTTCTTAAGTTATAAGCTTGTTAAATTCTTTTTATATACTAAATAAAATGATTAAAATCTGAATAAAAATTTCATCAATTAATGCTATTGAATGAAATAAAATTCAAAACAGGGTAATTTTGTAATTGATGTCAGAATTTTTCTATTATAATATTTGTTCATAGTATAATTTTCTATTCACTAACGATTTTGCAATTGATTAGCTATTTTGGGGTACACAAATTCTTCAGGAGACAAATTTCAGATTCTTAATCTTTTCATCTTTGTATTGGTAATTTTACAGAGGATGTTCCTACATTTTTTTATATTGTATTGATATTGTATTTTTGATATTTTTTGACAAGGTTTTGCCAAGATATATGATTAAATAAATATAAACATTTCATTTTCTAATATTTTTAGTCTAATACCCTTTCCTCGGAAAATCGTATTACATCTTGATTTGCTAGAAAACATTACTTAAAACAGGAAGGTTGATATTGTTCCACTCCTTCTGAAACTAACAAACTTCAAGAGTCCATCTAACGTTTTGGGATGCCGTTTATAAAGAACTTATTTTAAAAGTCTAATCATGTCCCTAAAAGTCTCCTAATTCCTATGCACAGTAATACATACTTGGCACGTTTGCGTGGGATGCATTTAAAAGAAATAACTGCATTATTCCGGTTTTATTTCTCATTTTTTCAAAAATTACAACAGTAGATTTAGAGGTACAGTTTGGAACCTTATACTGATGAAACTTATGGCAGTGAAGATTGTTCGGATATAGTAAAAGAATATCCTTTTTAAGAATAGGTGTTAAAACATAATTCTGATAGTAATCCAAATTAATTTTGACATTTTATTTTCTGTTTTCTTTTATAAGAAGTGTTCTATAATATGATTATCCAGTAATAACCATAAAATGCTTAGAAAAAATTTTAGTTGTTTCCTCTGAACCAATTTGTAAAGACTTTTACTTCTTTTCGTAGTAGTAAATCAATCTTTTTTTGTTGCCGTCAGTCATCAGGCTTCATCATTTGCAGCTACATATTTTCATTTTTCCCCTGGCAGATAATTTTCATCATCAATTTGCACATCGACTTAAGCTGAAAAATTTGTTTCAGTTTTAGACGATAAGCATCGTGTGTTATAGAAGGGGTTTTTTTTTTTTTTTTTTTTTTTTTTTTTTTTTTTTTTTTTTGCTAATACATTTTTGCCGAAATTTACTTCTGAATGTTATCAAATAACAAAATACCATTTGTTTACATAAAATAAAGCATATTTAAAATATTTTTGTTTTATACAAAGGAGCATAAAGTTTTCACTTAGGAATTTATATTTAATAATTAAGTCACTTTATATGCTTAAAAATTACTTACAAATTTCTTTAGGTGAATAATGCTATCATATAAACTTAAGTAATGAACTGAATCAATGGAAACTTTGTTTTTTTTTAATATTTGATTATTTAGAATTTTTAAATATACAGATATATATTAAGATGATTTGCTGATTATATTCTACAAAACATTTATAAATATTTACTGTCATTTAAATGTAAAAAAATATATTAAAAAATTTAATTTTATAATTTTTATTTTTGTAAAATAAAAATTTTTCACATTAGTTTTTAATATTTTTAATGATAAAAAATTTCATATTAATATTTTTGTTATGGTCAAGTTTTTAAGAAAATTTATGCATTGCAGTTTTTTATATCTATCCTGTTTTAAAACATGTGTTGTTGTATATCAAATAATGTCATATTTTACATAAATTTTTCGTTTTCTCTCATTGACTTCAAGACTGAAAATGCTTAAAAATAATATTTTTAATAATTCGATAACCAATAAACATTTAAATTTCAAAATTATACCATACCCACTTTTTATTGAATTATGAATTAAGAAGGCTATTTACAAAATAGACCTACAAAAATAAAAAAAAAATTTAATATTATAAAAAGGAATATTAAAGAAAAAAGTATTTTTTATACTTCAAAAAAAGCAAGTAACCATAAAATGTACAGGTTTTTGCTAAGTCCTGCTTTTTATGATTAATGTGCAAAAACCTAAGAATAAAGAAATGTAATTCGTCTCAAAACACCAATAACCCGAAAATAAAATTAGAAGCACCGCCGAAGTTTATTTAATAAAAAACAATAATAACGATGTCTCGACTAAATTCATCGCTACTATCATATAATTTATTATACCACATTCTACTTTTATTATTAATTCTATAAAGCTGCTTAGGGCTACAGGAACTGTCAGTTGTTTGTCATGTTAGCCTTTTCTTTAAAAAAAATCGGAAAGGATGCTTCTAAGAAACATCAATAGAAAAATATTAAAAATAAATATTGCTTGCTCGCAAATGGTTTTGGGGAAGATAAAAATCTGAATATATATGAACTGTTGAAGTGTTCTCATTTTCAGGTACAATCTCTAAATCCATTAAGGAAAAGATGGTTTTTCCGACTACCCTAGAAAACTCTCTGGGGTCTACTACCCTCCCTACAAATTATTTGGATCTCATTCATTACACCAAATCGCTTTACCTTTTCGGGTAGCGAAGTTTCTGGAAGCTCTTAGAGGCTTTTATAGCATTAAGGTAACTTTTGCGCACTCTATCGTATTAAGAATCATTACTGTTGCGAAGGAGAGACTGATAAATAAAGCATCCAGAATGGCGTTGCTGAGCAACGAAGAATCTCTCTTTTGTTGCCACCAGGCTAGAGTTAATAGGTGAGAGGCAATTTTTTTCTCCTTTTTATCGTCTGCTCTTTTATCAACAGTAATTCTTCCAAAGAGATTATTTTATTCTCATTTTATCTCGATCTTATTTTTTTGTGGTTGGCGGGCAATTTGGGCAAAGTATATGCAATTATCATTTTTCTGCAAACTCAAAAAGGAAAATCGAATCTTTCATAATTGAACAGCCTTAATGACTCATTAGCATTCGTCACAATATGATTCGTTCTAAAAGCAGGAATTTGTTTCGTAATAGAATCAAATAATTTTTTGCAAGCGTGATTTTGAGGAGGAATTATTTGAAAAATTATCATATAATAAGAATTAATGATCAAAGTTTTTCACTAGCATCAAAAGTTAATTATTAAGTTGAAAAGAATTATAATTAAATCGGTTTTGAGAAATATTTCCAGGTATAGTTTAAAAAAGCAAAAAACTAGACAAATATAAAAATTTTAATAAAGCATTTTATTTATCTAATTAAATCAAATTTAAATATCCGCATTTTAAACAGAATAAAAAAGTTTTTCTCTACTTTTAAATCAAATTATTACTGTATTTTTTATGTACTTAATCTCTTTTGCTCCGTTTCAAAATGTTCATTTTCTTAGAAAAACGTTTCTGGTTTCTTGTTTTAGGTTTTACTTTTATGTTTGCATATTTTCTCATTAAATATTCATTTCATTGTTGAATTTCTTAGTCAAATAACACCTCATTATTTTTATAAATTTTCAATATACCATTCGAAATGCGCATTTTTCCCTCCATTATAAAATTTCAAATATTTTTGTAAATTTAGTATTTCCGTAAAAATGTAAATAAAAATTTTGTACTTTTTTTAGGAGATTTATATTTAGACTGTACATAAAAATAATATATACTTTTATATAAACTATATATTTAAAATGTAATATAAAATACTATTTGCTTATAAATTTATTTCAAAATTATTAGGAGTTGCATCCATTAAATTTCATTCTTGCTTGTTCTAAAATTTAAAATATGCAGTATATTGAGGCTTATTGCACAAAGAACTTCGTAGGATGTGTTTTCAATAAAAATTTGCTATTGTGCTCTGTTTGAAACATACACAATAAAACTAAGTACAGTCATTCAATAAAACTAAATCCTAAGTACATTGTATTCCAATTAACCGCATCAACCGGTAAATGCAAAGATAATTCTTTCACCTTTTATTGAACAATAGTTATAATGTGTACACAAAAAATATAAAAATGAACTCTCATTAGAATCATGCTGAAGAATTTTACTCAGAGAACTGAAAAAAAGCTTCATTGTGACATTTTTCTTTTGGATTTGGAAAATACACAATGGCTGAAAATTATAACAGTCATGAACCAGTTTTGGATCAGTTGTAGTTTGCAGTTACATACATGGAAGTTTTAGCTACAAATAAATACAAATTGAAGTATATTCAAAGACATTAAGGACAATTTTAATAGATTTCACATACATAACCCAATGATAATCTTGATATTATTGAGTGAAGATTAACAAACTCAATAATATCAAGTATAGACATACTTCAATGAGTATTGAAAGAAAGATTTAGATATTATCAATATAACTAACATCAATATGCAGAAACAATTCTCTCTATCTAATTCCAATATTAGAAATGCTTTTGTTCACATGTTGATTGATTGATTGTATGAGGTCTAAAACGTAATGTCCAATAAATTACAAAAGGGGTTATATGAATAGATTGCACTGATTAGTTAAATTGAAAGGTCCAAATTGGTATTGTGTTAATGTAAACCATTAGTTGATCATGGTTCAATATTCCTAGAATATATTCTAAAGTACATTTGTAATAGGAGGCCAATACAATATTTAACTAGATTTTAATAAATGGTAACAAATTGGATTACGGATAAGTATCTTAAAATCTGAATTTCATGAGATTAACTACAATTAAAAACAAGTGCAAAAACTATCAAAAGAAATATCAACAAATAACTTCATTCACATGCATATGCGAAATCAATAGATAACTACCTTAAGGAACAACACAGCAAAATAGTTTAATGTGAATTATACATTTACAAGTGATTTAATATATCTTGGTACACAAAACTATCTACTGCTGCTATTAAGTAGGACGACGTATAACCAAAGAATTGAATATTACAATATTTAGTACTTAATACTGCAGTATGATCTACTTTATTGTACGATGCGTACGCAACAGGTTTCAGTAGTGGGTAACCGCTGTACTTCAACACATATGATAATTTATACCACTTCTAATTGCTGCAAAAAAAGCTGAAAATATTTTACAAAGAATTTTAAATAACTTTTGTATCAATATTGTCTATGTGAACGTTTTATAAAACTTTAATTCAACAGTATGGATTCGATGAAACCTAGAAATTAATATATATGTACAACATTTAAAATCAATTGAATTTACAAATTAAATATTTATCCCATTTTTAATCAAACTAAAAGTAAAAGATTTCTTTAAATGGCGAGTTATAAATAAATTTTACCATTAATTTCTTTTCGAACCAATTAATCTAACAAGTTCTTTTTCTTCTCTGCCATTGCGACTTCAAAGTGACGGAAAAAAATCTTTTCAGTGTTAAAATAATAAGCCTGAAAATACAAAAATAAAATAATATTTATCACCCTTGAATTATCACTACAATCTTATTTGCATCACAATCTTTTTGTCCCGAGTAGTACCTTGATGATATTTTCATGTCTTTATAGGATAAATTACTTCTTAACCGATCGCTGTTCTAAGTCCAATAATAGTTCTAGAGTATTCATACATAACGAAGCTTTTATTTTCTCATTTTTCTACGATAATTTGCATGAGTATGTATATGTCGTTTTACAAAACTGTTATAATTTTATACTTGGCATTTGAATGTATAACATACTTTATGGACGCAAAGCATTTTTCTTATTTAGATATTTCTTCACGTACTTACTTATATTTCTCCCTAACTTTCACGATAATTTAATTCATACTGTCATACATTAGAACTATATAATTATGTTTTGCACACACACAAATAAAAATTGATTTATACATATTATTCATAGTTTTATATCATATCACTTGATTAGCATAGCCAATTACATTTTCTGTTGAAGTAATGGTTATGAAAAATATATCTCTAACTAATAAATGTAGTTTTTGTATGCTGATATAAAATGATATTACATTATTATAAATAACAGCACGGAAATGTTTCCAAAATAAATTTAGGAACATTTTTAAGTTATTATGTACCAGAAGTAAAATCAAATAAAGTAAAAAGAGTTCGATAATTTTAAAATTGTTTTGTTATTTCCTTTTTACCAAAATTGAAAATGGGATTTTGTCAACGTCAAGAAATAAAATCTTCTTAAATATGGGAAAAAAAACTTTGCAAACTAAATAGTTTTAACTATAAAAAACAAATTCTAATTTATATTTTATTCTTTTAACTTTCAGAAATTATTATAATGCATTATTTTAAATTTTTCTTTTTTTATTGTTTGCATCTTCAACAACTTCAAATATATTTTAATATATAACTATCTAAACTACCTCGTATCACTCGTATTTTATTCCATTTTTCTGCTTGATAAAGACAGGAATCAAATGTATTTTAAGTCATAGTTATTTCATTTAAAATTCATTTAGAATTGCTCCCCTTTTTTTAAATATACGAATAAAATAAACTTTTTGCATAAATATTATGCTTTAAACTTAAAATAATGCAACTTCAACTCTGGTAGGGTGTAACTCCAAATTGATTTTCAATTCCCATAGTCATGATGAAATAAAATAAACTTCAATTAAAATGTCATTAATGATGCGAGTCATTTCAGCCATAAAAGGGATATAATTCGACACTAATCCTGAGTTTCGATCAATTTTAAAGGATAAAAATATTTTTCCACGTTTCTTTAAATTAGTCCCTAGAATTTATAGAGTTTCATTCGTGTAAGCTTAAACTTTAATGGTCCTTTAAACTTCTATCATCAGGCTAGTAATTTAAAAATTATTTACTTGGTAATAGTTTTGGTCATGTTGAACCATTTATTCATCATGAATCATGAATATCATTATTTTATATTTATATATATAATATTACTTGCAAATGTATTGAATATAAATGCTGTGTGAAATGTCATTATTCATACTTCAGTAGTTTTAAAATTCGACAATAACCTTTGATAATTTAACGTATTCTATTTTTCATTATTTTCTACTTTTCCTGTAAAAAATATTCAATTTCTACTTGAAAAACTTCAGAACTTCCTTATTCATTTTAGTTAGTCCAAAAATTATAAATCAAACAGTCATTTATCATTTTTCAGTATTTTTACATTTGCTCTTTCCAAATCTTCCTCATAAAGTCTTAGACTGTTCATCAAAAAATGTTTTATTTCTATATAGTAAATCATTCAGGAAGTTTAACTGAAATGCTAAACTTTTTCCCATCATTCTGAAAGCATTCTGATGTATATATATGTACATCAATTTATAATGATTAATATTATAAATTTCAAAATAAAACAGAAAAAAGTACATCACGAAATCTTAAAAAAGTTTACAGTAAAAAGAAGATTTCAAGAGACATAAACCTATTTCGGATGTATAGAATTCTAGTCATTCTCCAGTATAGATATTGACAAATATTGACTTAAGTGACACATATCATATGTGCTTCTGACGTACAATGGGAAAAATTGCAGCTGACTTTTTCCTACTTTAAAATTTTTAGCTTTCCTTTTCTTCTTATCAATATTTACTTTTTTTCTTTCTCTATTTCTTCTAAATGCATTTTTATTATGAAAGAAAACATGTGATTTATATTATATGTGAGGAAAACAAAATATTTTATTCAATTAAATATTAAATATATCAAATAAATCAGTTTTTCTTTATTAATGACTGAATTTGGAAATATTTTTAATTTTTTGTTTTCTATTTATTACATCGATGATATTGTAATAGTTAGAAAGTATATGGGATTGCACAAATTGCATTCATTTAATTAAAGGCTATAGAAAATTCGACTGAATTTCATAACATTTAATATGCGTAACAAGTGTATCTTAATAGCACCCTAATCCGGTGAAAAAATCAGAGAAATATACTAAAAAATTATTTAGTTATAAAAAAGACGCATTGAAATATTTTTCTTAATAAATAATAATTAGAATAATTAGAATAATTAATTACAAACATGATAATTTTACTGCCTTATTTAAAAAAAATTAATTTCTTTGGTAGTTTTTTATTATTTATTTAATGAAAAGAAAGTATTGAAACAAACATATATATTTAAAAACATTTTTACTGCAATACTTACAAAAATATTATATAATCAAACCAAGAAAAGGTACGCAGGTGTAATCTGATGTGAAGTGAAATGCATAGATTTATGAAATTTTATTGAAAAATAAGAAATTTGAACAAATTTGTACAGAAGATCAAATCATCCAGTTAAGCAAAATAAATTAATGAGAGATTTAGTTTTCAAATCTATAAAATATTATTCAAATTGCTATTTTCATGAAATTTCAGAATTTATTAAACTTATGTAATTGCGTGTTATATACAATGCTCAAGATTCGTTTCAATAGAGCTTATCTCCTAAAGAGAGCTATCGATTGCTTTATCATCGTATAACATAGCAGAAAAATGGTTCGAAATAGAAAACTAATTTCTTACAGTTCGAAATCAATTCCAAGAACTTAATTAGAAGCAAGATTAATTTCCTTTCGGTTCCCAGTAAGTAATCTTCTTTGAGTGTTCAAAGGATTCCAGAAAATAGCAATACTGATGTTATTGCACCATCGAATTTCCTTTTCTGAAAGTGTTTTAGCGTGGAGATTCTCTGAATTCTTTTGAAGTTGTAGCATTTGGAAGTCAGCACGGAAAAGCAGGGAAAATGTCATGCAAGATGAATGTTGCACGACATCTTCCGATTAAGAAGCGACAAAAGTTCAAATCTTGTTTAATACTGTTTCCTTGTTTGTATGAAATAAAGAAATATTTATTTAAGCGAAACATTTTATTTGAAGAAAGCAACGAGAAAGTACATCGTTGTTTTGCTTAAATAAAATGACGGTAAAAATGTGGATAACGAAAGTTTTTATAATAATTTATTTGGAACATCAATGAATGAACTGTTCTTAAATATACATAATAAACATTTATATTTCAAACTTCAATGTTTCTTGTCATATGTATACAATACATAATATTTATAAAATTATATAAAGATGCTTATTATTTTTTTAAAATTGTTTTTTATTCAATTCATATAATTTTTACTTTGCAATTCTCATATGAGTTAGCTGTTAGAATTTTTTTAACAACTGCATATTTTGGTACAAATCTCTTCTAAATTGCATACGGTGTTGAGTTTTATTGATTGTACTTTTTCTAACTGCACTATAAATTGTTTCTGGAGGTTTATAAACTTTTTACATTTGTCATACCTCATTATGTGACCGTATGACTGTATAATATATATATATATATATATATATATATATATATATATATTTATATATATATATATATATATATATATATATATATATATATATATATATATATATATATATATATATATATATAAGAAATATTTGGTATAACTTTCAATGTGATATTAAATATTATATATAATGATCGCAAAACATTTTATATTGTATATAATTTATAGTTAATTCATATATTTCAATTTTACTTTAAGCATAAGAAGTAAAACTTAAACTAAGTAAAACTTTTTTTTTTGGGTCATAAACTTTACCAATTTATTTTAATCAACATATTAAGAAATTGATAAAAACTAATCAATTTTTGATTAAGTTTTCAACATAATTAACTTATTGTAATACTAACATTATTATTAATATATAATTTCTAATTATCAACTTATAAGCAATTGAAAAAAATTCGATCTTTTATTGGTGTTGCGTTAGAATATTACTTAGAAGTAAAATTCTTTCCTTTTTCTAAATTAATTAAGTGATATGCCTTTTCTGAACCTCAAAGGTTTTTTTTTACATGAAAAACTTAATTAAGACAAACGTACTAGGCAATATTTCATCATAAAAAAAACTTATATATAGCAGTCTGGTAAACTTTAATCTCTTTTGTACGATTCTTTCGATTACTTTCATCATATTTTTTTAAAGAAAAAATAAAAATAAATAACTCGTACGTTTTTCCCTCCAAGTTATGTATGGATTTCAGAATGAAAAAGACTTGCAACTTATCACTGGGTGCATTCATGCCAGACGCACTGTCACGAAAACACCGTGCACCACCTGACCAAGAGATTCCCAACTTTTTCAGTTTTTCAGTTTTTTTTTTTCCTTAGTACCTTTTCCCGTTTTTCTCTCGTAATATCCGAAAGAGTACTCTCGCGCAACTGTTGCTTGAATGGGAGTTGCTGCAAGTTTCCATGGCGACCGAGAAGCGAGCATCGATTTTGAGGGCCCTTTTGCTCTTTGCTCGCTCCCATACCCCCTTCCTAGATGTCGCCCTCAAAATTATTACCCGCCCATTCCGTTATTGCGGCCCCCACCGGGAGAAATACCGGAGTTGCCATTTTCCGGATGGGTGGGGAGCATTGGCCGAGCGTCATCGCATTCCGTTAGAAAACGACAGGAATCGGGGGCGATAGAGAGGGGTGTTTCTGGAAATGGGATGAAAGTTTGTATCCGCAGATATCGGAAGTTTGCAAGCGTTTGAAACAGCTGATATTTGTTTTTAGACCTTCCGAAACTATGCATTTGACATAATATGAAATACTGTTTCTATTATTTAGAAAAGGAAAAATAAATTTCCGTCCTTCAAAATTAGAAAGAATATTTTAAAATGGATTTTCTTTACATTTGAATGAAAATTAGGAACAATAGTATTACCATGCAAGAATTTTAATCGTTTCAATCATTTCATTATCAGAAAAGAAAAAAATATAACTATATATATATATATATATATATATA
>JAPDSC010054894.1:327220-352324 GCA_026290005.1 Latrodectus geometricus
ATAAATTTTTAAATTAAATTATAGAAAAATTTTAAATTATTTAATAATTTCTTTGATGTAATTGATAAATTTTAAAGATTTTGGATTTACAAATTGCTATGTGGAATACGACAGACTATTTGCAATAATCTACTATACAAATTAAGACTCCTTTAATAATTTCACTTTTTAATGAAAGTAAAAGTCGAGAAGGGAATACAATAAAATTATAACTAATTTTTAAGAAACAAGTGCAGAATGTATTCCGCAAAACTTTCACAATAGTTTTTGTTCTCTGTCATCAAAACAAAAAATAATATTCTAGTTATAAATCTCAAAGCACTGAAATAGTTTTCATTATTTTCTAAGAGTAGAAAACTTATCAAAACAAAAATGAATTAAATGCGAATAATCCCTAACATTGGATGTTAGTATTATGAAATCAAATAAAAATGCTGCTGTTACAAATATTGTTATAAACGAAAGAAACAATACTTACATAAAAGGAATAACAATATTACATCCAGCAACAACAAATATGACTCATTTCATGTCTCTGCCTGTTTAATAATCTCTCTATATTAAATATTATATTATCAACAAAGTATTTCATAGTATTCATCATTTCTCAGTTATTGAGAGTTACAGGAGATGTCGAAGGAATTCCGATAAAAATACATATATTTCACACAATGTGATCAACATAGTATTTCTCCAATTCCTCTTAACAATATACCCTTTCAAAAAGCCATCAAAAAAGGAATTTGATGTATAAAACAAACAATCTAAAACAAAAGAGCGCTGGAAGAAGTACAAATTAGAGATAGTAACTTGTTAATTTAATCTACTTTACAACTCATTCTTTATAATAAGTTTCATTTAGAGCTACAGTATCAAAACAACTGCAATAATCTCTGTCCCTAATGTTATTAGAATGAAAACATTTCCCTGCTTCTGAGTCTATTAAATGACGTTGAGAATTTTAAGGAGTCCAGTATTTTAAGGAGTCATATCTTTTATCTCTTCACTTCATAATAAATGATTCTAACAGTGAACCATTATTAATTATAAGCAACATTCTAAAATGTTGGTGAGTAAGCCACATTAATGAAAGACTCTAACCACAATTAAAAGGGATACTTATTGGCTCATATTCCTCTTTAATTTCTGAATAATAGTTTTTGCTTATTAATATGAATTTACTTTGTGGACTGCTGAATATATTAAAGATTAATTAACTTTACTTTTCTTGAACCATTTCATAAATCTTTTCAACTTCACACTTGTAACAATTTTAAAAGGTTTTCGATCTTATGAGAGAAACACTCTTCTGATTACAAATGCTTGGATTATATATGATTGTATTATTAAGAAATGTAATCGTTAATGAAACAACTTAAATGTTCGAGAAAAATGCGCATTTTTATTTTCTTATTTGATATAATTGATGTAGGACTTTTAATAGAACGGGAAATTCTGCTCCGTTGGATAATCACTTTTCTCTGATCAAAAGGTGAAGAAACATATTAGAATTCTTCAATCAATGTAAATTTGCTCTTTTAAGCTACATTTTTGCATATGAATTAACGGCAATTTGTAAGTAAATTTTAACTAGGTTTTTTCACTACATTGTCACTTCATATTCTGATCACTTATGGTGTTCGGAGTTCACTTTCAACATGCTCAGTAAAAGAATAAAATTTCCAAAAATTTGTTGAAAAATCACTTTTTTTCTTGTATTTCGGTTTTCATAATAGTAATGCAATAGATAGTTTTTAGTATTTTCATATCTGTAAGCTAAAATAATACACCTCTATTTTAATTTTGTATGCTAAACTATTAGATATCCTGAAATTCAAACATTTAGTATAAAAATTATGAAAATCAACAGAAAACCATAAATATATTTTTTTGGTGTTTTGTGATAATAAAGTAGTGATTATTATATGCTTAAGTTAAATTCCTGATACCCACTTAACAGATTAATTGTAATATTAAAAATGCCACTATTTACATCAATTCAATTTAATGGGAATTTCCCTGAAACAAATATGTAAATACATTGGAAAGTTACTTTCATTTAGTAACCGAATCAAAATATGCTTATTTATTTAAAAAAAACTAAAGTTTTTGACACAGTAATATTTATGTTTACAAAGAATTATCTGAGAAATATCTTTCTCAATTTCCTATAACTGTTTTTAATTTTTCCATAAGACTTTTAGCAAAAAGTAGACTTTCGTAATTAATTTAAAAATTTATTTGCGAATAACGGTTAAAATTTAATTTAATATTGTGCATAACTACAATAGTTTTCTGTCAATGAGGACAAGAAATCTGTAAAATAGTTATGAATCTTATATTTTTTATTAAAGAAAGTCAAACAAATCTCCTCTGTACCATAAAATAGGCCAACAAAAGTAAGAACATTCAACCACAAAAACATTCACATGAAAATAACAAAATAATTAAAATTTAAATGGCAAATAATGCTTTCAAACCAAAAATTAAAACAACAATCGTTCCAATACTCTCCAAAAGATTAGAAAATTCGGATGCTAATAACTGCGGGGACGTTTTAATTCTAAAACCCTTCTGACACTTGCATACAACCTGCAGTGCAGCAAAATGTGTTCAACATCTTTCACGGCGTCGTCACAAAATTCACTCAACGCGATATTAAAGAAATAACTACTTAAATTCCCGTATCCAATTAATTCTTAAGTCGGTATAAAATCCGGAAGTGTTTGCATTTTATACATTGCGAAATTGTCGGGGGAAACATCTTAGTCGACTGTGTTTCTGAGGGTGCAAGGTATTCAGTATCCCAGTCAAGCAGTATTTTCTCGAACAACATGTTTCCAGTAAGGTTTGGGATGAGACGATACAATATCAGTATTGTAAAATATTGCTTAGCCAATAAGTTTGGTTTTTCATCATCAACGATATCAGAGTATACTCAAACGTAAGAAAAATGAACATTCGTAAAAGGTTCAAGAGCATATAAAATAGTATGAATGTCGACCTCCAGTTTATCCATAGTTAAAATGTTTCTCGAGAGAAAGAAAGAAGGCAATGATTTTTTATGAATAAGGTACTTTGTTCCAAGAGTCCTATTCTGATGGTAATTATTGTCTATCCATTTGACAGCAAGATTAAAAACAGATGCTCAGCCTGGAAAACAGATCATCCATCGAGTATTCTATATCGGATAGACATACTCTGATTTTTATCTTCATAAATAACGAAAGAAATACCAACCCTTTATTTCAGATTACTACTATCCGTGAAGCAAATATAGCTGTAATTCTAAAACTCCTTCCTTTACATAAAAAAAAAACAACTGTTTTCAAGCTTCTTAAATGAAGGTTGAGTTAAACAAGAAACTGGAATTGTACAATTTATTTCATGAATTATCAGTTTAAATTGTATCTGTTGTCTCAAAAGTATTTCAAAATCAATAGGTGGGAGATCAGAAACAGCGAAAATTGTCTCTAAGGTAACGGTTCTAAAACCTGAATGATACAAAGAAGAAATCTCCTTTGAACCCTTCTAAGAAGTTTATTTTCTTTTTATTACGAGTTTCGCCAAAGCTCTTGAGGCATGAGAGATGATAACAACGTCTTGGTTATGAATCATTTTAAGAACATCAGTTTTGATCCCATAAGTGTACATAGAAATTCGCAAAAGGATAAGGAAAATTTCCTCGCTTTTCTGAGATACTTAAGAAACCTGCTACATCCATTGTAGCTCATCATTCGCTATATCATCCTAATCCTTGATTCCTTAAACCTATTCGATAGAACTCTAACGAGAGTAAAAGAGAATGATGTGAAATAATTCAAACCTATTGTGAACCATTACAACTTTCGATTTTGAAGAACCAATC
Source organism: Latrodectus geometricus (assembly GCA_026290005.1). NCBI lineage: Eukaryota > Metazoa > Arthropoda > Arachnida > Araneae > Theridiidae > Latrodectus > Latrodectus geometricus. The sequence continues at coordinate 331,089 of JAPDSC010054894.1, forward strand.
TATATTAATGTACGATTTTTATTTCGAGATTATTTAGATGTTTGCAATGGTTAGAAACCTAAACTGAAGGTTTTTGTTTAATCATCAATCTTGTGCAAAAGATGACTGAACGGGGACAAACAAATCAAACAAGAATTTATGTAAATAAGCTGTAAAATATTTAAACTGAAATTTATATGCAGACTTTCTATATGGGAAAGAAAAGCATTAGCATTAGCAAGCTAAGCAGCAAAAGTTTTTTTTAGAAGAACCAGTAAAAATTTTGCCAAACACTTTTATTTTATTTTATATATAGTAAAAAATTAGCTTTGACGTTTTACTTTTAGTTTAACGAAATAAAAAAATGTACCTGCCCTAAAAAAAATAATTATAAACTTAAAAATATAAATCTAAATGTAAAAATTTACAATTATATTTTATAAACAGTGAAATTAATCACGAGTAAGGCAAATTTTTCGATATAATTTCTTTTCCAATTCACATTTTTTTAAATTTGATAGTGTTGTTATCAGCTCTGTTGTTGTTGCTTATCCCCCAGTGCAAGAAAGCCCACACCAGGTCCAGAATATCTGGCATAGGGTAGTATGCAACTTCCTTTTTTGAGAGGAACCACTAGGGCAGAAGACTAACTTGACCTCTGAGCACACATGCCATAGGTACCCGTTTATAGGGTAGGCAGCCATTCATACTCCATTCATACAAGAAAAGGACAAAGACAGGGTAGAGAGAAAGTTCATCCATGCCCGAACCGGGATTCGAGCGCAGACCTCCCTATCCGCAATCAGGCATGATAACCACTAGACAGAGTAGGCAGCGTTATCAACTCTAAGCTGCTAATATTGAATTCAGTAACTATATTAATTATTTAAAGAGTCGAGAGAAAGAGAATTTATAGTTAAGTACTTTTAAACATTGCAAAAGTAATTGGAAATTTTTGGTAATATATTGTTATTCAATTATTATGTTAGAATACTTAATCATTAATAAAACAAAATTACGTTTGTGCAGTAGTCACTCTACAAGTTTGAGCATATATAGTTATATTGTATCAAAGATTATAGAAGACTTTCAAATCCTTGCAAATATACATATTTAAGATTGAATTGAACCTAAAACTTTCAAACTGAATACTATAGTATTACTGAATACTATACTATAGTAATTATTTAGCTGACACTTTTATAAGCCAATGATCTTATCAATAGTTTAATTCATAAGGGAAACAAACATTCATAAGAAAAATTTCATGTAACATTGTTTACAATCAATTTTTGATCTCTTTAATCTGAAATTACAAAAGGTGTATTATCAATATAAATATTTCCCTTTAAATTATAATGATTAATAGATTGAAAGATTTTAATATTTTTTAAATTCCAAACTTTTGCATCCACTCAAAATTTATTTGACACAGCTCAATTAAACACTCCAGGAAGAAGTGATAAAAATGTGAATAAATTGCTTTTAAAGAGATATCAATTCTATCCTTTAAAATTCCTTTGACTTTTGTTACAATTCGTTATGAATGTTAAGTACATGGTAATTGCTTTAAATCACAATCCCATCGTCATTACGACTTCATTATCATAGAGAAGCACAGACTGATTATCGCTACGGTAATTTGCTTATTGTAATTTACTATGTGGAGTACTTTTAAAAATAACTTGTTTCCTTTTATGATCATTTTTTATTGTATAATGATTAAATTAAATAATTTTAACTTTAATAAAATAAAATTAATTTATATCACAATTTTAATTAATCATTTTTTAATTTTATATTTTTTACATTGTTTTTTAAGCTTATTGTACTTTATAGAGAAAACCATTTTAGTTTATAATGTTTAAAAAAAATCCTCCTTTTTCGAGCTCATAAAAACCGATAAAATAGTTTCTAAAATAAAAATTTCGTAAAATAGAAATTTAAGTTAGATTTTAAAAATTATTTTTTTGAAAGAATGCTCTCTCTTAGTAAAAAACTAATAGAAAAAATTATTTTGTATGCATTATATAAGAAATATATGCAAAATCCTTTTATTGATGAAAATCAGCCAAAATGGTCTTACTTTTTTCTACTTCACAACTACATTTTAAAAGCATATTTTTAATTTTTTTCACTCTAACAGATCATTGCTTTTTTTCTCAAAAAAATACTTCAGATTTATCAGCTATTCGTCTACTTATTTCCCAGTCAATTGCAGTCCTAAGTTATTTTCTTGTATGATATTTGACTGTTCTTTTCCATTCCAATTCCTTATATCTCCACTTATTTAGTCATCTTATACTTCAAATTTATAAATTACGTCAGAATCCACAAACAAAAAGTCCCAAAATCATATTTCAGACAGTAGTGAGTTTGTTTGTCGAAATTTATTGATGAGTAATTCAATTTCTTCTCAAGTCATTAATTAAATATGTTATTGGCCTTTTTTCAGAGATAAACACGTGCTATACGTTATAGAACACTATTTAAAAATGCTCACATATGTGAATTACTTAACAACGTTCTATAGAATGTTTATTTTTTGAAATAGAGCATTTGTTATACGTATAAGCCATCATGAAAGTCATTTAAAGATTCTATTATTAATTAGAGGCCACCTTTATATTGGGTTTACATTAATTGTAGTTGTATTAATATATCTAAGAAATGAATATCATATATATATATATATATATATAATTATTCAACAATGAATTATTAAATAATTTGAAATATATAACTATAGTTTGAAGAACCCATACATATTTTAATGCATCTTTTATATCCGGTTCATGACATAATTATATATGCCCTGCTTTTATGGAAAAATATATCTCTGAATTTTCAGCTACAGCAAATTCATAACAACAATGCATTTATAGGAATCAACAAATTCATGATTGATTTCCATGGTTCATCAAAATCACTTAGGTTTTTGTTGTTCTGAAAAGTTTTTATTATTGTTTCATCATTACAGAGAGCAATATGAGAAAGCGGTGCATTTTAAACAAAAGAAATTTACAAAATCTGCATTTCTTTTCATTTGACTGTTTCAGCCTGCATAAAGAAGATATTAGATATGGTTTCAAACTTGCACGTCAAATGAATTTATAACAAAGTAAAGAAAGAAAAACCCTTTACAGCAACTAAGAAGCTTTTTCAGATTAATGTGAGCAGTAGCAACTTATAAATTAAAAAAAATACTAAATTACATTTGTGATACTGCAATTCATTAAAAGCAAATAAAAAAAAATATATAAAGGGTATAGAGGGTTTGAACCATTCTCCCGAACTCATGCTCAAAACACTCTATAAAGACTGTTTTTATCAAATCAGCACAGACCTGTCCAAAGCCACTATAAAAAAGAACACGAAAAAATATGAACAATAAATTTTCCTGTAACAGAGAAAAGTTTTCTTTCAGAAAAGTGAAGTTTATCCCTCCTTCTTCCTCTCTTATTTCATCCACCTAAAACCTCTTACCACTCCCTTGAGTGTTATATGGAGTGAAGCGAAATGAAAAAATAAAGCGAGGCGATCCCTCACATTGAAATAAATATCCGTGGGGGAATGAAAATCTCCGAAACAAAAGAGGGAGTTAGAAAATAAAAAACAACATGTTTCCAATTTACTCCTCCCAACCAAGTTCTGTATTGGCCACTTTCTTTTCTTTAGATATATTGAAAAATTTTTATCACCTCGGGATTATTTAATTTTTACATAAAGATTATGATTGTTATATTTGCGCATACGAATAATTCTTTCTCTCTTATCATTTATTTATTTCTGTATCTTACATTTTTAGTGATTGGTGTAATTAAAGTAGAAATTTTAAGTAACTAACCTCTAAAAATTTGTTAGTCTAGATAATTCCATTTGATGAGAAAATCATTTATTCTGTATATAACCATAGGAATTTTATTTTGACTTAATATAATACTGTTAATAATACTGTAATACTGTTAATCATACTATAAAACTGTTAATCATAATATGATACTATTGATTGTATAATATTATGAGAGAGAAAAAATTCTAAAATGCTTGTCTGTCTGATTATTTTGTGTGATTAGTAAGTATTTTTATTCCTTTTCTAGCATATTTATTTCAGATTTTTAAAAAATGTTATTTGTATATTCTGGTAATGTTACATTTTTCTGGATAAATTACATCTCTAAATTAATTAATATACAACGCTGCTTTTAAGTAAATTTTAAATATAGTTATAATTTCTTGTTATATCAAAAAGATTTTAGAAATAATAAATATTCCCTAGATACCGTGAAATGTTTTGTACAAATGTTATGATTAATATCTTACTTTAATTCACATTCGTTTATTTGAGTTATAGTTGTCTATTTCTTCATCATGTTTTCATGTATTTGTGATATTTCATTAAATTACTTATTTTTCTAATTTTCATTTAATCATTTTAAAGATTTTTATTAATATACTAAGAATTTTAGTATTTATTTATTTATAAAATGTAGTTTTTTAAAAAAAATATGACCGTTGATTTGTTTGAATATATTCTTATAGCCTCTGAATGAGTTTGCGGTTATTTTCTTAGCAGTTTAAATTAATGTTGCAACTTGAAATATAAGGACTGTTTTAAAAAAAGAAGGTTTTGATTTAAATTTCAATATTGTTAGCAGCGTTTTCCCTTACCTTCGTAGTAGTTTTATATTGAAGTTACTTTTCACAGAAGGAAGCATAAAATTCGATTCAAAATATGACACTGTATTTATAAATAATCTTACAAACTTGTCACTTTAAAACATACTTTTACAGTTATTCTGAATGACGTTATATGTGTAACTATCATGACTGCCAGTTGGATTGCATCTTAAAATTGCAACGAAAATTTCTATTCCAATTGGAAAGACATGGCTGTCGAATTTTTATACCGAGAAATTAGAGTTTGAAGTTTGAATTAATTTTTATTTCATAAAATGCACATATAACTTTGGACTTCTTTCGTGTAATCCATTCTTATCAATGGTTAGCAAAATCAATAGAACTTCAACCGTCTAATATGCATGGGACATGGTTGCTGTTAGGAATGTCTAAATGTAATAATTCTTCGACGATGATTAGTTAACGACTGTCATTACGTATCACAAAATGAAATTACGAATCGCATATACGTCTTCATAGAAGCGCATAAATATGTATGACCTCATTGATATTTCATCAGTTACTGTTAATTAATTCAATACGTCATGTTGTTGGTTATTGACAGATACTTAGTTCTTAAATTTTTAATAATCTAATCATATGAATTTTATTTACCTGTATATCATCTATGATACACTTAAACAAAATATCATTTTCATTAAGATGTTAGTTGTTTTTTGTAATTACAAGAAAATCATAAATGATATGAATTTCAGTATCTTGAATAATGAACTGCATAATTCCAGAATGTGATGAAGAAAATACGAGTAATTTTTCAATAGATTTTAAAGCTAATATATAGTTATGCAGAAGTTGATTATACTTGACTAAGGGAACATAATGAACTTAACGCCACAAAAAATTAAAGCGTTTTTTCCTTGATCTAATTTTAAACTAATAAGTTAAGCATTCAGTTTAAAAAATTTAACAGAATTAATGTTGTTAAAAAAAAGATTATTTGTTTCTGCTAATCGAAGAATTTCGTCGTTCAAACTGAAATAGAAGTCTGCGGTAATTTAATCATTGAAGTATAATCCTTAAATTTCCCAAGGGACTTAGCAAATGTTTGAACTTTTTTCTCACCTTGTATAAACATTAGAAGTTCATTAATTATAGGTTCATGATCCCCTCTTTCTCCAGTCTAACATAAAGACCATCTGCATAAAACAAGTCTTTAAAGATCAATTGAGTTGCTAATCAAGGGGTCGTCTACAAATAAATTTTCAATATTATAAATAAAAATAAATAACTTTAGGCTAATAGTAATTTTATTACCAAACTGTTGCCATGTTTAAAAGGACTTTGTTTCATCTTTAGTAATATTTTTCAATTTTATAATATTGGTAATATATTTTCTAATTCTATAGTTCAATATTATAACATAATATATTTAGAATTTATAGTATTTCAATACTATTAATTTTATGCATATTTTATTAGAAATATTCAAAACCAATTGCAAAGTAATTTAACTATATTTAACATTATTTTTTTTTAGTTTGAACTGTTTGTTTTTAACTTTTATTAAAATATAAACCAACTGTAAATATAATGTTAAATAGTATGTAGAATTTTTAAAACTATATATTAATAATTTTGTCCTATAATTAACCTGTTATCGTTAATGCAATTCTAAATAGTCTTTTAAGGTATTGCAAATTTTGTATGTATTTTTATAACCCATAACTTTCTTCAAATATTTTAATAGAGTTTTTTTGTAATCGTCTAATTAATAATATTACAATCTTTAACTAATAATAAGCAATTTTTATTATTATAATATTCATTTATTTACAAATATTTCCAGCTATTTGCTTAACATTAACTAAAAAAAAATGCAGGAAAGAATTTCTGACTTTTCCACTTAATTGGGATTTTTTACTTTAATGTTGATCACTAAGAACTTAAAACCATGATAAAAAAAAGACTATGTAATTTAAATATAATGATTTTTGCCAATGATTTGAAATCTTTATTTAATCTTTTAACCAATATTAACTATTATACGAAAATATCTTTAGAAAAAGCCTCTATTCATTACTTCAAATAAAACAATTCATACCAATAAAAATATTTTTGGACGGATATACAAATTATGTATGATATACTATATATTTATGACTTTCATTAATAAAGTTTTTAAAATTAGCTGAATCATCATCCTAAAATTTAATTACAGTTGCTTTTTTCAAAATTAATGTTCAGAAGTTAGAGTAAAACATATTTACATAAAATTAAAAACACTGCCTCTCTAAAATATATTATAAGCATTGCTATTGAAAAAAAAATATACACATGAAAAGATATAAATAAAATTTGATATCACTGCGAAAATACTCTTAGTTGTTATTAAATTTGTTACTATTTTGTTTTTTAAATTAAAGGTATTATATTAAATAATTTAATTAGCTGCATTATGTATAAGTTTAAATGTAATTTTAATTATCATTGAAAGTACTCGTACTAAAACTGAATAATGAAATTTATAATATTAAAATAAAATGCAATATCCATTCAATTTTTGGCATTAAAATACTTAACGTAGCATACATTTTTGCCACAAGCAATCATATCAAAATCTATAATGAAGAACCTTCCATATGAAATTGATATTAGTAACCTCGATATATTTTGCTGACATTACTTTTGATGAAATTTACCTATGGATATATTCAACTCTTGCTAATTTTTAAGAAATTGAGACAATAACATTTGATAAATTATTAGTAAATAATTTGGCAAATATTAAAGTTTTTCATAGATTATATAACAGTTTACGTTTTGTTTGTAAGTATATAACAAAGGTTTTTTAATCATATAGTTTTGTAGAAAGAAACGTGATATATAATAAACTTGCATAAATATTATCTTACGTTTCTGAGAATGGATAATGAATATTTTAATGAAAATTATGCATGACAATACACTTTACAAAAATATAAGTATTTTAAGCAAAAAAGATGGGAATTTTTAATTATATAAATATGTATTCAAAACTGAATAAAATTTACATATTTTATTAAAACTTTTAACATAAAATGTAATGTTTTTTCCCACCCCAGTTTGTGACTCATTGTGAAAGGTATGGGACTCTTCATCAAGTTTCAGTTTTTCTTATTCCTAACATACGAAATTGGCAGCTTTATTAAAAAGTTCTCCCCACGTATCTTCATAAAAAATTCTGAGAATGAAAAAACGTCCCCCGCTCAACAGTCTCGAGCTCATTGCTTATGCACTCCTTGACAGGTGTTCTGCATATCAAGTTCTCCGAACTCCGCTTCTAAGTGGAGTTTACACTCCATTAGTCGACCCCTCCTCTAACCTCACATCGGGAGTGACTGAGTTTGAGAAAAACTCTCTTCTAATATCAATCATCTAGACAAAGCTCTACTGTGTCAAAAACCCCTTTCAAGAGAAAAAATCCCAAAGAAAACCAGTACAAGGAAACATTAATACCTCACATATCTCTCTCTTTGGATGCTAACAATCCATTCATAAATTTGATGGAGAGGACAAGCAGAGAGATGCTCGGGAGGAGGATGGTGAGAGGGATACGCTAGAGCGGAGTTGCTGATCATACCCCGTCAATTATGGTTCGCTATAAAGAGGGATGGTGAGGAGAGTGGGTATTATGCCATCTATCATGGAACACCGATAGCGGGTGGGTCTGCCAGCAGCACGTGTTTGGTTCTCCGAGGGTGTGGAGGTGTTAAGGAAAGACAGTGGTTCTGGGGATCCAAAGCCTCTGGAGAATTTTAGCTTTCGCGGACCACCGCCGAGACATTGGGGGAAAGTGAGGATCAGCCTTTTGAAAGAATTGGTTTTGTGGGAAGAGGGCTTGTATTAAGAAAGATGACATTTAGTAGCATTCTATGGAAGAGTGCATTTGTAATTGATGATGTTCTGTATTAGGAACGATTTGTTGGATTGTCGTTCCGCATTTGTTGGGAAAATACTTTTTCTTCAGCAAGGTGTTGCGCTTTTCAGAAGGCAAAATACTGATATGCATATCACTCTTGGTTAAAGATTTTTCCAAATATAATAGCAAGTAGATTCTCATAAATCTAAAATCTCAATTCAGTAAATAGTTATCTTTCAACAAAACGGACTTTTCCCGCCATTAAGTCAATATAATGAATTATCTCGCAAATTTTTAATTAGATAAAATAATAAGTGCTTAGAAAATTAGTAAATTTTTATAGTAATTAAAATAGAAAAATGATGCATCATAAAATAAGAAATACTAGTATACTAATATAGTTCTATAAGACATCTTTATAAAAATTATATAAAAATACATACATATATAATTGTGATATACATATACATGTAAGTTTATCTTTGAAGTGATCAAAGATATTAAAATACTGAAACCAAAGTTATTTTTAGCATATTTCAAAATTAATACGCAATAAAAATCATTTTTGAAAATAAATAATAAAGTAAAACTTATAATGGAAATTAAGTTTTACTGTACTTAGAAAAAAATAACTTTCCATTATAAAAAATAATGGAGAAACTGAGTTTTATCATTATTCATTAAAATTAGTTTTACTCATCGTACGTTTTTCATATTTGCACCATATTATTTCACCATGTGTGAACATTATAAATTGTCCTACTTTTCTATTCTACAGCAGTACAATAAAAACGTATATAATACTTTATACGTTTTTATTATACATGGTCATTATTTCAATTGTTATTAATAACATATATACACTATACTACAGTAAAGACAGCAGATAGGCATGGTAAACAATTTGTTCTGACGTGAAGTAGGAAATGAGATATGCATAATATTTGACTATTAGTTGGATTTCATTCAATTTCAATGCTTTCATATGGCAAATAAAGGTTAAATATGATATGAGAAATAGTAACATTATTTTTCTGTCTAAATCTGTGATAATATCTTGAAACAAAAGGAACCAATACATTTGGAAAGAAATGTTATATTGGTGGTAAAATTTTGGTGGAATTATTAGGGTCAGCTGTCACTGGTGTTGTAAAGAAGTTAAGGATTTTGGAAGTTAGGGCGTGAAGTCCACATGTTGGTTCCTTTATGACAGTAAACTCTCCTAAAGGAATTAATACGGCTTAAAATATGAGGTTCATAAAAACTTCAAGAAACAATACAAAATCTTCCATTCTGAGTTTCAAAGGTAGCAATAGCTACTGTACATTTATATGTTTTTGGGAAAGAACAAACACCATTTTCATTACCTATGAATATGAAACCAAAGCACAAATCAAAAATTCACCCACCCAACAAAACCGTCAAACTCGCATGGTGCAATTTAAACGCTGAACTGTGTGAAATTATTGAAACGTTGAATTATAGATTGCGGACCACTGGAAAAATATTTTATATAGTATGGGTCACACAAGATAGCCTTTCAGTCGAATGGGCGAGTTTAAGCTTGAAGAATGCTAATTGAACGTCTTTTAGCAGAGTGCATATTTAAAATGCCGAGTTTGATGATAACAACGTACTTGCTTCAGAGTGTTTTTAGAGATATAGCCAAGAGTTTTTGCAGGTTATTCTCCGCAAACTGAATAAGGGTTAATAATAAATTAATGTTTACAAGTTTATTTGGGCAAAGAGGTTTTTCTTTAAATTTTGTAATTGTATTGAAATGATGAATTTTACTTTTATAACGACAATATATCATGTCATCCTGCATCTTTTTTTAAGCAGTTAGATAGAATATGGATGTTCTGCATCTGCTTGTTCAGAACCCGGCTCAAAATCCTTTGAAGTATTTGTGTAATGAGTTAGATTAACTTCACAGACCAGTGAATCACATTCGTACATTACAACTTGTAACAAAATTGAAACAAATATTCATTGCCTTGTAACCAACTTTGTTGAGGGCATGTTCAGAAAATTGCTCAGAAGGGACTAATTGCATCACATTAAGATCCGTTTTCTTAATAAAAAAATACATTTCTTACCTCATATTACCACGTCTTGTTGTCAGATCTATTATTGTAGGATAAAGTACTTATAAATGTACAATCTCATTTAGGAAATAGTTTATGTGCCAAACAGAAATCATTGAAGGCACATAATGTCAAAACACATATATGGCTGTAAACTGTCCTCATCATTCCATAGTCACATTAAATGAGTGCATATTATATTAAACATAATATACCCCCAACACACAAATGAACAGACTTATCTATGAGTGTGCTTTAATTCTTGCTCTGTTAAATCAATATTTTTCCTAAGTATACCTGATTTATTACTTAAAACATGTAGACCAAGTTTCATAGAAGTATCTTCATTATTACTTGAGATACCTTGTTAATGGTTTGGAGATTTTGTGAAAAACTTAGTTTTGAGAGAAAATTCCACCTCTAAAGTGATAATTGTGCTAGTGATAGCCACGATGTTGCCAATTCTTTCCGGCTGCCATACCAAATAACGGCCTCATTCATATGACTATGAATCAGTTTATTATAGAAAAACAATATAAATTTTAAAAAAATAATATACCACTTCAGGTTTGAAAATGCAACTTCCTGTTTTGATTTTAAAAAGATTTCTGTTATTTAGTTTTCATTTGGCAAACAATAAAACAAAAAATTGTTTTGAAACTGGACAATTTTGAGTACTAGATTCACAAATAAAAAAAATAACATGTAGTTAAAAATCGACTTATCAACGTAGGATCTTAAATGTGAATTAAACTAAGTTATTATAAGATATTAATATGTTAACAATTATTACAAATGAAATTAATATTTAATTTTGTTCATTTGTTAAATGAACTTTAAAATAATATATGAAATTTGATGTTTAATTTGTATTCATATTTTTTCCATTTCAAAACAAAAAACAAAACTGTTTCATACAGAAAAACATTTGCATAATTAATTAAAGTTTTTTTTTTTAATTTTATTTGAGCAAAGCAATCAAGTAAATAAGTAATGAGTTTAATTTAGATAAAATATCCTAAGCACATTTTACCATTATATTCAAAATTTATTAGGTCATTTTAAAGAACATATTGAGTATACAATCAAGTACTTGTATTTTATATATTCTGGTTTTTCACATATTTTTATGTCGTTTTCTGCATGCTACTCGTAACAATAAATAAAATTTAATAAAGGTTAATATACAAACCTTAAAGTTATTGAACCTAATTTTCATCGCATATAGAAATGATATTTGCCTAGAAATAATTTCAAAATGTTTAAAGTCATTTTGAATAACGAATCATTACTTTCTCTAAAATTATTACACTTTTGAAAAGCTCATTTAAATATATAAACATTACATTAAAATTTTCATGAATTAAGTGCTTAAAAGTAAATAAAAATATATAAATTAAAATATGAAAAAATAGATTATTAGCCAAAATCATTATTGAAACATTTGTCTCAAACATTAAAATTTATTTCTGATATGTATTTAACATAACAAAATCCTGCGAAAATTTATAAAGTGCATCTAAAAAAGCAATGAAATATCCTAGACATTTTAAATTTTTCTATATTTTATAAATGAATAATATTATACAATTTAAAAAATCAGCTCTCTTTACAATCGTTTTGTTAAAAAAAATGTTAATAAGGTAAACATTAAATATTTTCTCCTTTATAATGCAGTTATGGGAAAATAAGCACAATATATACTTTACCCACACACACACATTTGTAATAGGGTAAGTTATTCATAACAAATCATATAGAGTAACACGTTTTATCTAATAAATGAATAAAAATGATATTATGTTAGGGTATTATTACGAAGTCTATAAGCACACATAATATATTTCTTTTTATATACCTCTATGCATTGTTGACATGGATTGACATAATTAAAAAATATTAAGTACATAAAAATATTTTAAAATATAATTTTAAGTTACACGCTAAATTGAAATTCTTTACTTAACATATTTAAACATAATATTTATCTTCGGGATTTACTGATTTTTACTTAAGCTAAGTTTCTTTTTAATGCAATTGCCTTTTAAAGTAATCCTGTTTATGATTTTTTTGCATAAATGACATACTTGTTATTATTAATCAGGATTTGAAGATGTATTGCTTTCATTCTCTTAATAAAAATGATTCATCTATGCATTTTAAATTTTTTTGAGAGTATTTTAAAAAAAAATTAGTTCTGTTTATTCACCAAATCTTTTTCAGTAAGTTCGCTATCGTTTTACTCGATTAGTTTCTAAATTTACATGCATTAACACCATTATATATAAGCATCATTGTGAATACCAATGAAGAAAAACATTTGCAATTAAATCTTATTTCACTGATATAACTTTCTAATATGAGTTACTTTTATAATAATATACAGGGAGATCTTTTTTAAAGTGACAGTGTTTGGAGCGTCCGGTAGCGCGATCTAATTGCCGAAATGGCACCAAACTTGGTATTTAGACTAGTCAAGACATGGGAAAAAATATTACGTGAAAAAAATTAGTTTCAAACTTCGCCGCTAGAGCATTTTGCGCCACTGATGTAGTTTAGAATAACAAGAATTAACTTTAAAAAAAGCTTTAAAATTAACTTTAAATTAAAGCTTTTAACTTTCAAACTGCTTATAACAAATACATGTAATATTACTACCGAGGGAGCACCAAATATGACAGGAAAAAAATGTGGATTTTTTGGACTCTTTAATCAAAACTATTCCCGGAACAATGTTGTTTTTCTATATTGTGTTATACATCAATATGCTCTGTGTAAATCTGCATTGAATATGAAACACATGCTTGATACAGTTGTGAAGCTTGTAAATACTATTCTATCTCGTGGGCTTACTCACAGGCAATTCGAGATTTTCTTCAGTCAGTGAAATCTGAATACTCTGATATACTGTATTGCACGAAAGTAAGGTGGCTTAATGCAGGATGTGTTTTCGAGTGAGTTTGGCAGCTGAAAGACGACATTGTGTCGTTCTTCCATGAGAAACAGGGTTCAACGGAATGTGAAATGTTAGAAGATACAAAATGGCTTTCAGACTTTGCATTTTTCACAGATCTTGTTTGTTATATGAAGAACTTGAATGTCAAGATGCAAGGGAAAAATCAATTTATGGACGATATTTGGTCACATCTCAAAGCTTTTAAACTAAAACTTAATATGTTTGATGGGCAGCTTGGTAAGAACGACTTACCCTCAGTATTAATAATTAATTAATACTTAAATTCAATACCCTCAGTAAATGAAGAGAACCTTAAGAATTATGAAGATAGCTTGAAAAAACTTCATTTTGAGTTCGAACGCAGATTTCAAGATTTTAGTGCCATTCAAGCAGAATTGGATATTTTTACCATGCCATTCAACGTAAATTGTGAAGCAGTGAGGTCAGATTTGCAGCTTGAATTAATTGAGTTGCAATCTAACAATTATCTCAAGCAATTGTTTCTAAATATGCCAAAATTAGAGTTTTACAAATCATTATCGAAAGTAAGTTTCCCAAATTTAATATCTCATGACCAGAAAATCAGTGCTATATTTGCTTCATCTTATATATGTGAACAAGTGTTTTCAACTATGAACCTTAGAAAGAATTATTTCAAAAGTAGACTGACAGATTACCATTTATCCTCGTTCCTTAGAATCAGTACATCTCACTTCGAACCTCAATATAAGGAACTTTTAAAAATGAAATCGCAATTTCATTCATCTCATTAATATATTAAATTATAATACTTATATATTGTTTTTAAAATTTTAGAAAAATTCATCTTGTCCCGCCAAACTTTATTTTTTCTATTTTTGGCCCTCAATCGAAAAAGTTTGCCCATCTCTGGTCTAAACTGTATTATCCCAGCAATTTAATGAAAGCATATTTCAGCGACTTATATTCTCAACAGTAATTTACTAAACTTTTCTTCCATTTTTAAAAAATTATTTTGTTTTCAAAGATTTCTCAGGGATGGGCTTACATCTCTCAGTGTAGAGAAACATTTTAAAGACGTGTTACAATTTCATTAAGCATAAGAATATATTAATTTAAATATTTTTATTAACTTATTCATTTTAACGGAGTTTTTAATTTATTTTATTCAATTTTTTAACACAATTATATAAAATATTTTAATGAAACAACATAAAATTACAATTTTTTTCTTTAAAATTTTATTTTGCTTAAGAACAATGTGCATGAACTAATTCTCTATGCTTCACATATCAAGCATCTTTTTTCTGGTAAATGCAATTTCTTCTATAACACCAAATTTTAAGAATGCAATCTTGTAGAGAATTTTAAAATGCCATTTAACAAATTTTATTACTTTTATCAAGTATAAAATTCGTAGAGATCACTCATGTGGAAAATTATCTAGTCCCACGATTAACATGAAATGAAGAATTCATCATGTCAACTTATCACACAAATTTCTTCTATTCATTATCAAAATGGATAAAATTATCCATTTTAATAATTCCATGAAGTAAACTCTTTACTAAAGGGATTTTAAACATTTGACTTTTTGGTTTGCTTAATAATATTCCAGTATTATTTTTAAATTCTTAAATATACAAGAAACTATTTTATATAATCCAAATGAAATCTAATCCAATATTGGAATAACTGAACTACATAATGATCCAGAATCTCCTCTACTGCATCTAAACTGTTTATTGGCCTGTGTGATTACTCATAACGATACACGCCTCAAAGAATTAGGTCGCACTGCTAGATGATAGATATTTATGGAGCTATCATAAATCCCTGACGTTCTCATATGGAACCTCATCGACAATCAATAATTCAACTGTTGTATGGTCTCATCTGGGGAAATGCTGCGAACTAATTGCTGGTTTTCGGCAGAAATTGCTACTGCTCTCGTAATAAATAAGAATATAAGAGCCATATTGAAATCGTACATTTTTATCTATTCCTACGACTTTCTTTTTCACTCAAAAGAAACTAATACTTGTTATTAAAGCTGAACTAATTTATAAAAATTTATAATATAAGATTAATAAAACAAAAACGTGTATTGTCAGTAAAATAAGCATATGTTTTTGCTTGGATATTAGCTGCAATATTTGTTTATGTTATTATTTGTTATGTCATTATTAAATCTTTTATTGATCAATTTTAATGATATTTTGTTTTGAATGTGTATTTTATCATTTTTCAAAATATTTCTGAAAATTGTGAATTATTTTGTAAGAATATTTTTCAAAGTTTCACTAATAGATAAAAAGAAAAATTTATATATTGAGTATTTATTTTGAAAACAATATCTAGAAGAAACCTTTGCAAACAGGAAATGAAATTTTAACTTAATGATTCTAATAACACATTCTCTTTTTTACCTCTTAAATATATTTATAATTTACTACCATTTAATTTGTACTTACAGTGTGTGCCTTTTAAACTGGTTTTTAAACGACAATGATTTTTAAGTCACTAACAATTGGAATTTTGATTCTTTATTTAAATTTAGAATAAAAATGTTATTACACTACATTTTACTAATGGCTAAAGAACTTACCAAATAAAATTACTATAATGACTAATATGTTTATAGAATCAGTATAAAGTTGAAATTTTAATTCAATTTAATTATAGGGTAATAAAAGATAGTGAGGTACCATTATTTTCTACTTAAGTGTTAGCGCCAAAATATGAATTCCGAATTATTTTTTATGTATGCATGCCGATCCCTTGAAGAACAATGTTTAACAAATATTCAGTATACTAACTCATTCATATCCAATTTATATCAAAATATTTCTTTTAAAAGATTATTAAACATTTGTAAATATTTTGCAAATATTTTTGTAGTAATATTTTAAATAACTGAAAATAAGTAACTTAAAGAAATATAATCCAAATACTTATTGAGGTACAAATTTACTTGTTGAAAAATATTTGTTCACCTTTCTGAAGTTCGTAAATTTCTATTGTCTTAATTTCTATTATCCGTAATTTTCCGAAGTATGTAAATTTCTATTGTTTAATATAAGCACAATTTTGGCTGCCATTTCATTAAATCTTCAAATGTTTGATTTTATATGGAATATTGTTAAGTGAATCCTTCTCATGAAACTATTACACATATTTGTAAGTTTTATTTTACTGTATTATGACTAATAAAATTTATATTAAGAAATAACTTATAAAAAAAATATTTTTAACTACAATGGTTTGCAAGAATAGCATGAAAATCTAAAAAATATTTTAAATAAAAGATTAGGTATATAATATCCTTATAAAATAAATTAGGAATGAAAAGGATGAAATCTCAAATATATGATACATTACTAAAATCTTATTCAACGTAACTTAAAAAGAATTTTCTTGATCAGAATTTGTTCTGGTAATAGTTTTCCTATATGCTCTTGTTAAATAAGTTTATTTTTAATGCTATTTTTAACTAAATTAAATACCAAAGATATGACAATATTCAATTCATCATTTGGTATTTTTCTTTGTGAATAAAATAAAATGTAAAAAAATTGAATTTTAGTGAATAGCAAAGTTTTTTTTTTGGATGATAATATAATGACAATTTACAATTCACATGTTTTCAATACATGATTTTCACACTTAGCTTGAAACTATCCAAATTGTTTGCTATGAAATAAGCTTCCTCACATGCTCTGAATTATATTAATTTTGAGTTTATAATTCAAAGTGTGAATATAAGTTATAATTTTACCTATTTAAAATAGTAACAAGTAATAATTATAGGAAATTCAAATTATCATGGCAGTATTTTATAATAAACAAAATGATATAAGAAAGAAGATAATATGTAAAATTGATTTTGAATCATTTATTGTATGATCTTAAGCAATTAATTATTAAGCAAACAATTAATTATGCATACCAATGAATACGTTTTTAATTTAGATATTTATTTTTATGCAATAAAAATTTTCAAATATATGAGAATTTCTTTAAATCTGGACTTAAAATAACTTCGTTTAAAAATAATTTATGGAAAATATAAATATTGATAAATAATGATCATGAAAATAACAAAATGTCTCATGTTTAGTTAAAATTTCTTTAATTCTGAATTTATTCACTTTTTCTTTTTCATTTTAGTTTATATTAATTTGCTGTGATGGAAAGTTTTATAATTTAGTTTATCTATTCAGTTAAGAATGTATTTTATTCATTTTGTATTCTTGCATATAAAAACGATAAATTTATATAATGTGTTAAACCTTTGTAAAACTTAAAAATTTAATCTTATTAGCTTAAGTTTTATTTTTCTTATTTGAATCATCAACAACAAACATTATTCTATACCAGAAAAGTATTTTTCAAATTTATAACGAAATTTTAAACTATCATTCTTTCTCTTTATGAACTTACCTCAAAATATTTTAATATACAAGTAACACTTATACTTTAAAGAATTTTATTGTGAATATCATTGTAATATATTTCAATTACTTAAAATTAAATATCTAATGGAAAATAGATCAATAATACCAAGGATGTACCAACTTGGAAATATGAAGTTAAATGTATAAAAAAATAAGAATATAAAATTTCATCTTAAACTTCAGTATACATTTTCACTCAATTATGATATTTATATAATTATAAATATGTTATAGAAAAAGTACTTTAGATTGATTTAGTGAATCAATGATTGGCCTTAATGAATATTTTCTTTTTATGATAAATGAATAACATTCACGGCAAATTTTATTTTAAGAGATTGTGTAGTTTTTACAGCAAAATCAAAAAAATAAAGGTAATATTATCCCTCACTGAAACATTTAATCATATAAAAAGCCTTCATTTTTAATCATTTGAATAAAAGTAATTTATAATTTTTCATTTTACACTCATTTTTCGTTACTTTAACATATGATATATTAAATTAAGTAAAGGATATATGAAATTAAGTATTAAATTAAGTAAGTATAATGATATATTAAATTAAGTAAGGTAAGATATAAAATGAAAATTAATCTTACCATTACTTAATATATCATATGTTAAGATATAATAAAATTAACAATTATTTTACACAGTTGTTAAAGCAATTTTAAAGATAACTATTAATACGAAGCTTTGATACTTTTGTTGTATAAAAAATACTTCAATAACATGATTACCAATACTGAGTAAAATGAAAAGTTATTTTAAAAAAATTAATGGAATGTGCTTGCTCTTATTTTCTTAAATTAAAATTAATTTCCTAAAAGTAGTGTTAAAAACATTTATTTTCACATGGAAATGAGTTTTCAATGTTTCATTACATACAAGTAAAGTTGTTATTATTAAATAGTATTCTTATAATTACATGCTTTTTCTTTCGGAAAAATAAACTTTCACGTAGAATATATTTCACATAGAATCATGCGAAGGTAATATTTTCTTTGCGATTATCTTGGAAAAGAAGAAAGCAATCACAATATATTATTTCTCTGTAATAAATATAATGGTTATTTTCGGTTTGATATATGTTTGTACTACCTTGTTCAAATAAGATACTGCACCTTTGCAGCCATCTTTTCCTATCCTCTTCAAGTATATTGCTGATAAATCAGTTTCTACCTTTCAAGAAGATTCCAGCTTGCTCGCCGATAAATTGAATTGGTGTAAATTGATTACATTTCCCCTACAAGGTAGATGCCTGTATCCTCGGCGGATTTGTTGGCAATGAAACAGCCGCTTTCCAATAGTTGAGAGGATGAGAACGGTACATGTTGCCTGGGTTCACTTGCAACACTGATAACACGAGCTTCAATTGCAAATGAGATAAATTTATTTCAATTATTTATCTCATCTGTCTAGTTTCAATTTCTCTATTCGTACACCCTTAAGAAAATAAAACCTAAGCAAATTGGTACAAAACGAGGAAATGGTCATCAAATAAAAAATAACAATAAGAATATTTGTTTTAGTATCATGCAAATATTATTTTCTGGGCAACTTTTCATTCCCCAGTTAATTTTTATTTTATTGTATTTATGCTAAATGATAAAAATTATATAGCAAAAAAATGCATTTTATCCAATCCCAATTTTAAGTATTACAAACCTAATTTTTTATCTAGTAGTCATCTATTATGTGGTAACTATTAGTGTATTTCTCAGTATTAATGAGGAGTAATGTTCTGAGTAAGAGTAATTGCATAATTAACATTTTACCATTCGAAAATCTCAATAATAAAAGTTTCCTGGGTAAAAATATTAAAGGATTCAAATCAATGTTTAAAACAATCCTTTTTTCGTTGTTATATTAAGTGAATTTTAAGTTAGATTTTATGCAAATTTTAAGAGCATTTTTAGTAGAAATATATTAATATTACTTTTATTCTAATAAGCTAGTTATCATACCATTGTGTTAGAAATTACCAAGTATAGTATTTTTTTTTAAATCTTTTGAACACTTTCATTTAACACCTTTTGGAAAAAATGTCTAAAGAAATTTCCTTCGTAATTTTAATTAAGATATTACATTTATATTTGTGTCGTATGAATACAAATTATAAAAAATTTGCTTTTTCCTTACTCATCATAGTGTTTTTCATCATAGTGTCACATATCATAGAATAAATAATTAAGGGTAATGTCTTTAAGGTGTTATCCATGACTTAAAAGACAGAATGCAGATCAAAAACTAAGTAAAAATATATTTTACTGTTATATTTTATTAACGTTAATGTACTTAATCAGGAACAAAAGTTTGAAAAAAAAGCATTGCCTTTTTACTTAAAAAAATATGCGCTTTTAAAATATATTAAAAGTTTATAAATTATTTGAAGCAGCATCGCATTTTGTTAGAGGAATTTACTCTTAGTACTTATGGTATAAAATGTTTGAGATGGTTGAATATAAATCTAGTCAAAAAGCTTTTCAAGAGATACCTTTCAAAGAGCTGGTCTCATTTTAAATGCAAACGTGATCCCTTGGTCTTACAGAAACCTTACTTAAAAGAAAAATTTTCTTTTTACAGAATTATTCCTTACAGAAGATTTTCTTTTTTTTTATAGTTACTTTTTTACAGAGCATTTCTGTAGCATGGTAAAAAAATAATGAAATTCAAAAGTAAATCTGATATTATTCATAAAATTGAAAACGAACGAACACTGTTGAAGGATACGATGTGTTTTCCCAAGGGATATTGAATTTTCCTCCAACAAATATTTACACTTCTTAGTGAGATTTTGATGCACTGAAAATTCTTTTCACGGATAGAATTTTTAGGTTTCCTTCTCTTCGTTAATTTAGTCTCCCGCATTACATAAGAAACAGAATAAGAATATTTCATTATAAAATAAAATAATATTTTTAATAAAATTCTTTGATTTTGTTATGGTTATTCCATTTTGAATTTCCTCATGATACGTGAATAAGAATTATTTCTGATTATTATTCACATATTATAAAAAATTCATATTTCATAATACAACAGAGAATTAATATTTTCGAAAAATAATTATATTTAAATTTTTTGTTTCATTCTAGACATCTCGTAATTAACAAAATAGAATCATAAGTTTTTTCAAATATTTTATGACAACACATTCAAGAAAAAATATTTGTTTATTTATTTAAAAATGTATTATCATATAAAATTAGGGTATTATATATATATATATATATAT
>JAPDSC010054894.1:352724-377863 GCA_026290005.1 Latrodectus geometricus
ATATATATATAAAGTTTCACGATAACAAGAACTCACTTTTTTTTTTAAATACTTAAAGAGAATTCGAAACATTTTTAAAACTACCTATGTAACATATTTTTATACCATCATTTGGCATTATCTTGAAAAAAGGGCAACTGTATAAATGGAAGATAAATTTATAATATTTTACATGTATCCTTAATTTCAAAATAAAATAATTCTTTCTTGAAATCTTTAATTCTCTAATAAATCTTTTTTCTCTTTATAATTAAATTTCACATTATTATTTGTTCTGCAATATTATGTATAAAATACTGTTCTTTATATAAAGTGTTTTCAATATAATGTGAGAAAATCTCTCTCATTTCTCTTTTATTCCACTTATTTCTTTCTCAAATACTTTCATCAGAATTAAAAAAGCAATATACTTTAACTTCCTTAATAAGGTTCGTAACTATCTTGAAAAACGATGGAAGTTCGGTGTCAATGTAGTAGAATGTGATTGTTACTTCGAAAATAGGAAGTTTAGTTTTTTTAGCAGATGTCGTAAGTGAACAAAGTAAACATATTTATCACCTTTCAAACGAATTTTTTAAATAAAATTATATTAATTATTCCAGAGCGATATTGGTAGAAAACCATATGAAATCTGTGATTCTATATCGTTTTAATGAAACGTTAAATTTATACAATTTAATTTAAATGAATACATCTTTTTAACGGAATTTAATTATTTTCTAAAGTTGAAATATTAATGGAATTATAAGAACAAACAGTGCACATACAATTTGGATATTTATTTAAATTTTATACCTTTTATATTTATAAAGGCAAAATTTTAACCACCATTTAATTTATACTATTGACATTTGATAACATAAACTTCGATTTTTAATTGAAACATCCTTCATTTGAATTCTGGTTAAAACATAATTCCCAAAATAGTTTTTAAATTACTAAATTATAATTTGTATAAATCGTTCTTCTAAAACAAAATTTTTTTAATTCAAATTTTTTTTACATCGTGTTCATGAAAGCTTTGAACTTTTGATTTATCTAGACTAAAATATTATTTTTAAAGGATCGTTTTAACTGCGTAAAGTACAATTTATTTCAACAAATCATTAAAACAAAACTTAAAATGATATTTATACATTTTGAATACACTGTTTTGCTTATAAAAAGAAAATAAAGTTTATAATATTTGGAAGTAAAAAAAATCATGATTCATAAGTTATTATGTATACAAGTATTTATTAAATATATTCATTAATACTTAAACTTTCAATATACATAGTTCTTGTTTCATATCTATGTATCTACATATATACTTATGTATATATAAAGATTCATAAATAAAAGTGCCCATTTTTATATATTTCCTGACTTCAAAAAAGCTCAATGCACAAAAAATACAAAATGTAGTCTAAAAATTACGAATATGATTGCAAACTGATGTCATCTAAATCTACCATAATGTTAAATTTTTGTATAATATCGATTCTTGCATTTATTTTCCAATTCTCAAAGACTTACCTTAAAAAATGTAAAACTGCAACACAGACAATAATTTTTAAATCAATTATGAGTAAAATAACAACTTATTATTGGAATTCCTGCCAGGTACTTTCTGAAGTAAATTTCTTTTATCCAAAACATATTTTTCTAAACCTCAAACAAAGAAAAAAGACGCAATCACACAAACCTAAATGCATCTCATTTATATTGCTACTTGTAATTCCAAAACCACACAATTCAACGCAATCTTATTAAAAAGAAAAAAAAGAATAACAGTGCTCTTATTTTATCTACTTACAAATTACTAAATCGTGAGTAAATTTAGAAAATAAAAAACGCTTTTACAACGTAGGAAAATTT
The DNA here is from genome assembly GCA_026290005.1 of Latrodectus geometricus. Classification (NCBI taxonomy): domain Eukaryota; kingdom Metazoa; phylum Arthropoda; class Arachnida; order Araneae; family Theridiidae; genus Latrodectus; species Latrodectus geometricus. Next base: position 354,585 of record JAPDSC010054894.1, read on the forward strand.
ATATCTAAATCTTACAAAGTACCAGAAAGCCTCTCCTCTACGTAAAACAAACAACTTTCTTCCTTCCGTCCTTTTCCTCTGAAAGAGCAGAACCAAATATTCTGGCATTCTCATTAAAAATTTCTTTTTTCCTTTGGCAACAGCCGAAAAATCTCATTATTGAATGGCAAGAGCGAAAACGAAATTTTCTTCCTTCGTTTTCGATTTATAACATAAAAGGGAAACAGACTTTTTTGACAAGCTCAGCGCGAGTTCATTTCTTTAAATATAAATGTAAGAATGAATGAGTATAGATATATTTGAAGTGTCTTGGCGAACAAGGACTGGAATATCGATTCTGCCAACTATGGAAGCTTCATGTCTGGGAGAAAGTGAAATATATTTCAAGTTTTCTGGAAATATCAGAGCTCACCGATCAATTTTTAGTCCCTTTTTTATTGAATAATTTTAAATATTTCAAAGTTTTTCGGAATATAATAGAAAAATCGTGTAAGATATTTCCATAAAATGGATTTCGAGTTTTATGTTTTAACTGTTGAAAAATGCATCATCTTAGTACGAAATTGAATACAAATATTTTATCGACATATTCAGCATTAAGTATTTATACCAAAAAGTTGAAAAATATTTTTGAGATACTCCATAACTCTTTAAAAATGCAGCTTATGATAAAATCCTTCTTAAAGAGATAAATTTATTGCTTAGCAAAATTAATTTATATTTGTGCTCGTAAAATAAATATAAACAAAGAACTTTTACGCAAAATTAATTATAATTTTTTTCCTTTTTATAGAAATTGAAATAATTAATGCAGTTTATTACATAGATAAAATCAAAGATTAATAGAACCTAAAATAATTTAATATGCTCTTTATCATATATCTTGATATTGGCGTAGGGTTGGAATTAGAGTTAATTATTCCTGTATCTTTGCATTTAGAGAAAATTACCCTAACTCGTACAAAGAAAATCCTTATCTTTAAACGCTATTAAGAGTTAAGAAGCAACATATGAAGCTATGTTTTACTCATTTATTTAATTATTTTATATTATTTTACTTTAGATTTAGAAATATAATGTGAATGTATCTCATATTCATTATATTACTTCTAAAAATATTAATTTCGCTCTACAAAAGATATTGGCTATCTTATAGTTATGATATGCCTGATCAATCAACCAACATGGTTTTGAGTTTTTTGCACAGCAGATAATATTTGTAAAAATTCAATATCCAAGGAAATTTATGCAAAATTAAGGAATAATGGTCAATAATACAGATTTAGTGCTTTACATATATTTATTAATAAAAAATATGTACAAAATATTACCATTTCATCGCTTTTGACATAAATACGATATGAAAACTGTGTATACATTATGTTTTATGTATCTTTAAAAGAATTTTATTAAAATATGAAATAAGTAACATGGAGTATAAATATACAATCAACAGTTAAAGAAAAAAATTAAAATCTTAATTTGAAACTCTGCTGAATATCACAATATCAGGGGTGTAAAATTTGTGACTTTGAATTTAACCATGATTCTAAATGTTCATTTGTCAAAATTTTTTTCTGAACTCAAAATATTTTTTATCTGAGAAAAGGCTTGTTCACATAAATGTGAAGAGAAAATAAAAACAAATATCATATCTGGTGTTATATTCGTCAAACAATTAAATCTCTCCGGCAATGACACTCAGAAATTTAAAATACCATAGACTTATCGTCATTTTACAGATTTTTCATTATTTCGTAATGTGCTCTATAACATTATTGTTTATATTTACTTTAATTTGTTAAACCTTTTCATTCTTTGTGAAGCTAGAGAAAAAGATTGAAATGTAAAATAAAAATAAATATTATTATATTTTACTCTTATATTACGTCAAACAATATTAAATATATATTACGAAACAAAATTGCAATGAGAAGAAACTGATAATTTTATTTGTGTGATTAAAATTTATTGCATAACTTTATTAATGTCATTTAGAATTTAAATGCATCCCTAATCTGGCTCGTTTCTCATTGGTTGGGGATGCTTATTCCAGTGTGACGTATTTTATTGTTGGGTTGAGTATCATGTAATAGAGTTAAAATAATTTTTTATTAGTTAAATCATTAACGTTATTCAAATTAGAAAATATCATCATTTTTCGAATTTAACGCAAAATTATAAATTTAAAAATATATTTTAGATACGGAAACTTTTGTAATATGAGAAATATTTATTTTCAAATATTTAATTTAGTATCTTTTAAAACATGATTTTTTACCTCATGGACATTGTATGTAGGAATTATTTTCTTCTAGTTTTCCCAAATGCTTTCAAAGAGATAAGTGATTAGTTAAATTATAAAATTTGTAGGAGTTTAATAATTTAATTTATTTCTAGAAATAACTAATCCAACTCTCATGTAGTTTAAGAGTATAAATATTGCAATTTAATTTAATGCATTGTTTATTTTAATTTGAGTATTTAAAGTTAAATCTATTCTTAACTGTAATTAATTACTAGACATAATCCTATACGCTCAAAAAGAATCTAAGTAATTAATACGAGGATAGTCCTATGATCACAGATTATTATCCGTAAAAGTTGTATCTCCGAACTTTTTAATCTTTTTTATGTAAATACAATCTTTTTTTTTAAATACGAACATATTTTAATCAAATATTATTTATAATGTTTGTAATTACATGGATAAACTTTTTTTTATAAATTTCCCATTCATATATTGATTTTTGACCTTATTACATTCTCTAATTTAAATGTTTTTACATGAAAATTTCTGCATATATTTAAATAAAAGCTATGTACGTTTAAAATTTTATAAAATTTATTAGAGCTATAATTCTTTAGTTATACTAGGTTGAGTATAAAATCTTTTTATTATTTTTACAAATGCCATAAATTATTCTTTTTCATACAATATACAAAAAAAAAGTAATTTGTGCTAAATGCGTAAAATATTAAATTATGAATTTCATGATTTTTGTTATAAAAAAGTTTTGTGATATCATAAGAATTTAGTTTCTTTTGTAATAAAAAAATTTAAGAAATTAAAATTTATCTATATAAACAATGATGAATATGTAATATTTTTTTTCATTTTAAATGTAGTATTTATTTAGTGTAGTAGACAATGTAGCATTTATTTTAAATGTCAACTGTAAACATAAAAATGTAAATTGAATATTTAGAAACTTTTGTCTTGCAACATTTTCCAAAATTATTTTTATAACTTTATTTAAATAACAAAGCAGGCTGAGATACTTGTACGTAATATATTTTCATATTTTAGTAGTTTAATTAGGTGGAAATTTGGTTTCTTTCTGGTTGGTTTGTTAGTCACTCTATCCCCACTTTTTTGGTCTACGAAAACTTCAACTGGAACCTATCTATTTAAAGGAACCTATCTATTCGAAACTGCTGGAGTCTATATTTGCCTACAAACTTTTATACAGAAAGCCAGAGTGCTAACCAATGTATTGCCAGTTCAAATTGTTGAATGAGAGAAAAATGAATTTTAACTTTAAATAATATGTAAAATTTGACTAATCAGAATTAGAAAATACTAAAGCAAGTTTCTTGTAAACGAAATTTGTTACTTAAAATGTTTTAATAAAGTGGTATTTAGCTGACCAATATAAGTCTTCAGAACTAAAATATTGATTCATGTAAAAACCATTTTAAAATAAATTGAAAATATATTGTTTGGAAAACAATTGTTAGGGAGCTAAAATTATACTTGGTTATTTTATAAAAAAAATACACGAATCTCATACGAGTTTTCATAATAAGAATAAATTATTGACAATAATTCCTGCTAGAAATTAGATTTAAACATATAAAAAAAAGTTAGCAAAAAACAGGCTACATCAGTTGAATAATATCTTAATTCTTTTTTATTTTAATAATTAACACTTAATTTATCTTTAAAAATTCTTGTGTTAAAAAAGTTGCATAAACTATATTTTCTTAAATAGTGCGACATAACAGCATAATAAGGGACCAATACTGAAAGCAATATGATTTAGTCTTTAAATGACATTTAAAAGTCTAGTCTAAAGATTTTGATGATGGAATATTCTATAATTTTAACTTATTTAGAGGTCCTTTTTATTATTTGAGAAAAAAAAACTTTTTCATAATTTCACCAAACAATACATAACTCGATTACAACAGCAAGTATTGGTTACCGTTTGAGCTATACTCTACGTAATTACATAAAAGTTACATTTCAGCTATAAGCTTTTTTGTTTTTGATTTGATTTCTTATCTGAATATTTTGATCAAAACTTTAATTACTTCTGTATTTCAAAAAACATTTAAAAATATTTAAAAAAGTTTTAAAAAGAATTTAAAGAATTTTTAAAAGTTCTAAAGAGAAAATACGTTTTGATGATGTAGTTTCAATCCTGAATAGTTCATGTTAATCAGAATTTTTTATAAAAATAAAATTATTTATCTAGCTTACTTGTAGATAAATTATTTACGGTGCAGTTTGCAAGAAAAACTATAAAAAAATAAAATAATTAATCAATCTGTAAAACTAAATTTTTAAACATAATTCTAATTTTTTTAAAGGTGAAAACAAAATAATTGAAGAAAACTTAATTATAATTATATTAAATATTCTGATGAATTATTTAAATTAATTATTTAAAATTACAAAACGTTACTTTGTTTTGTAAAAGATATAGAAATGCAAAATTTTGATGAAAAAAATCTAATTAATGTTTTTACATAATTTCCAAAGTTAAAAATTGTCTTAGTTACATAGAAAAAAATTCATACCTTATATATTTCAAACACTATATTTAATAAAAAAATTACATCCGTTAATTTTAACAAAAATAAAAATACACACTAAAAAAATTAATATTTTTGTAACTGTAATATGTTTAATAAAAAATTAATTAATGATTCTCATGAAGTTCAAAGTAAAATTATTTTTTCTATTAGCATTCCTCTAATTAAAACATGTATTAGCATTAATTAATAAAATACAAGCTATATAACAAGTAAATTGGTAATTAAAGTGACACAGCCTTAAATTAATTTTTAAAACCTGCCTTTTAAATATCAAAAAAATTATATACTATAGTTTGTAAACTGAAGCATAATCTTTGTAACAAAAATATGCAAGCTTATTAAATTTTTTCCAGTTGTTTTGATGGGTTTAGTTTTTTTTTTAAATCGAATTCAGTTTTTTTCATTCGCTAATTCAATTTTTTTATCGATAAAAAATGTCCCTGCTCTCCATAATTGCTCTCAGGCAAAAAGTAATTATGGACAAGGATAGTAATTGTCTTAACAAGGGAGTAATTATCTTTTTGGGACTCTTACTAAGTACTTTTTTTCTTTTCTCTCAAGTAAATCGATATATTCAAGAGTAAAATGGTTTCGATCCTCCATGATAATAATTGAATATAAAAGAAAAACCGTTTTTGGAAACTAAAAAAAATTTCCCAAAACCTCAAATTGGAATTGTTGAATTTTTAAAAATGTTTTTCAAACTTGATTGAAAAACGCAACTTTCATATATCTTTTGTAATAATTAGCGAGCATTTCTTTTGAAATGCTCGATAAATATTACAAAAGATATATGAAAGTTTTTTTTTCTTTTTAATTTTTAAGCTTTATATCATTAGAAATTACTTTTCATTTATGTAACTGCTGTGAGTTAATACCGACATTATATTTTCCATTTGTATAATTGCTACAGAAAAAAAAACTATCTCATAAAAATTATTGCCCTAATTACTTGCTTAAACTGAAACTTTTAAAAAGATTGTTGCAGTTTCTAATTAATGAAAAAATGGGCAATAATTTGCAAATAAAGATAGTTATATAACTTTTTTTGAATATAATACTTGCCATTCTGTTCTAATCTGAGTAATTATGTAGCATACTTTTTATATTTAATAAGCTTTACAAGCTATACTAAAATTTTGAACGGAGGACAAATATTTGTTACTAACAAATCTAAATCTCGTTCATATTCATAAGTTCTAATTTTGTCAAATTGCAAATTTATATGTATATAAATTGCCGGAAGTTATTTTAATTTCATTAAACTGTGTAATCCATGGAAAGTGAAAATTAATAAAAATTTTTTGATTGGGATATTTTGATTTGAATAAACTCAAATATTTTAATTGGGTTTATTGGCCCCACACACATAATGAAAACAATGATTTGGAAGTGTAATCATAAAAAATAAACCATTTGCAATGAATAAAATTGTGTTTGTCGTATTAAATCGATATAACGTCATATTTACGCCATATTAAGTCATATTACATCGATGTAATATAACGAGTTCTTTTCAATTTTAAAACTACTTTTCTCCTAATGAACTAAAATGTATTAATTCAAATATATGACACGGTTAAGCAAAACATCGTAAAGTTTATTGTTGAAAATAAAACAAATATTTCATATGAAGATAATATTTGTATGCGACCAATGATTATATATAAAACTCATGCGTCTTTCTTTCTAGTACCTCCTGTGTGGGTGGAAGAGCCCAGAGACAGCGAGGTAGTGGTGGGAGCCCAGATTCTTCTCACCTGTGCCGCCACTGCCCACCCAACACCAAGAATCACCTGGAGGAAGATACAAGGTAATGTCTCCTTCTTCCACTGCACTTATTCAACCATTCATCTCCTCCAAGATCATTTTCTTGTCGCAAAAAGGGAATACCTTCTTTTCATCCCAGTACATTTCCATCTACACGAAAAAACACATCTTGTATTTCTTTTTTCTTTCTTCGATTTACTTTTAAAGTTTATTGATTTTAGAGGTCGGCGACCTGTTGAAGGATTACACGGGGACACATGCTCTCTTATGTCTAACATATATGCAAATCTCTCTTTTCAAAATTTTAGTAAAGCAAAAAAAAATAAAATAAAATATCTATTTATATACGTTTAAGAATTAGTTTTATAATTTTTGGTAGAGTTTCCATTCAAATTTTGAAAAAGACACTGTATTAATGTTGTTAGAGCAAACTGGAAACCATTTAAAAATAATATTTTGTTACTTAAAAAAATATTTCTCAACAAGGTATCCAAACAACTTTATAAAATTTCTGCAACCAAAATACTTATTGCCCAATATTAAGCAAAACTGAATATGATAACGATAGCATAAGAAAATAAAAGAAAAATCAGAAGGATAAACTCATGGCTTAAGATACAAAAATATTTTTTACTTGTATCACAGAACTTTTCTTGAGAATAATCTGTTAGTTTTTGAGATAGAATTAATATAATAAAAATATAATATCAAATTGCGCATACCTAATTCTCATTTTATTCATTAATTTTAAAAATCAAATATATTCTACACATATTTTGTGCTTTTTAATTTATCTCTTTAAGTTTAGCAGATCTGTTTTAAGCACCTTTATTTAAAATTTATATAATTGCTTATTTTAATCTATAATTATTAATTATGATCAAATGTATAATTTTAGGCAAAATATTTTGATAAATTACATACCTCACTATTCATTACCCTCATCATATATAGCTAAAACTAAATAACTATTGGTCGTGTTGAAAGAGTGTAGTGTATATAAAATTAAGACGCTTAACAACAAGACATGAAAGGCAGGCTAAATTCAGTATAAATTAAACTATCAAAAATTTTTCTAATTCTACGAATAACACAAAAATGATAAATTTTTATTAATTTTTTAACTCTACAGAATAAATCAATAATTAAAAGAATCACATCTTGAAATGTTTTAAAAATTGTTATGACTATGTCACAGATGTTTTTAAGCAACTTTCAGGGTATGAACTGAAATATATAAATATTCATGAAAAGAAAATATGTTATTACTTTTAAAATATGTGATATCATTTTCCCATAAGATAAGAGAAGTATCAAAAATATACAAATTTAAAGATACTTGTTGGTTCACTTTTTGATAAATTCAAAATAATTAAATCACTTACATGCAAAAGTTTTATCATTATTACATGAAGCAGAACAAGTTTATCCCAATTAAAAATAACAAATTGCATATGATCACACTATTTTTTACAATAAGCGCTCATTAAGTTACATATGGGAAAGCAAATGAGGCTAATAATCCAAATAAATATACTGAATTATTCACATATCTACTTTTCAGCTTAATAATATAAATAATAAATAAATAATAATAATATAAATAAAATAAATATTTATTGATAACGAAAATTATTAAAATCTAGACACAGCATTAAAAAATAAACATTTATTTACAAGAATTATGTCAACAATATATTTACTCATAACATATTTATTTAATTTTTTTAGAAATTATTAATTTATTCTTATTATTAGATAGAATGTACATGAAAAACTAATAGATTGAAATTTTTTGTTTTAATGGTATTGATGAAATGCATTATTTTTTAGAGCTTTTTTTAAATGTCTTCTGAATTACGTAAATTTTCAAACAGTTTTGTGCGTGCATTTATAATTTATCTTCATTAAAAATCTATTCATGTATGGTTATTTTCCATTACTTTACAGAGTTTAATTACAAAAAATTTAATTTTTTTCTTGCCTGGACCATCATTTGAGTCAATTGTCGTGTTTTCGTCATGTTCAAATTTATGAGAACGTCCATTATCCAAAATCACCTAATGAATATTTCCCGTAGAGTAACGTAATTGAAAAATCTTTAATCACTTAATAAGGAGTCTTGGAATGGTTCCAAGTTCGGAAAGTGAGGCGGACGGGGCAGGATTCTTTTTCGAAAATAATGGGGAAAAGCGTCATCGGCAGCGGTAGCTGACAGGATGTCGTCAGTGATTAATGTCCTGGGAGCACTAAGACAGAGAAATTATAGGGCTGAAGGACTTTCGGTTGGGCTAGTAACCCTGTCTCCTGAGACGCTTTCGATTTCGATCAATGAACTTGGAGGATATCGATTATCGTTACATGGAACTTGAAATTGCAATTTTTGAATTAGAATTCAGTAGAGCATAAAAGATTGTAATTAAAACTGATGTGGATCATATACAAATTAACTTAATAACAAAGGCAACAGAGATGTGTTTAAACGAAAAATCCAGCTTTTCTAATTCGCTACTAATTTATTAGTTCACTTTTCTCAAGGCAAATACTTCTTATAAATAGTGATTTCGACTTCCCAATAGAAATTTTTCTTAAAGTCAACATATCTGATTGAAATTAAATAAAAATGATATTGACTTTGAATGCATTGCTTTCTAATTGACATCGAATTATATTGCCATAGTTTCACTTTATTGCTTTCGAGTAAGTAAAATACTTCTTTTGGAAAAGAGTATCAGGCAACTTTATATTCTGGTAAAATTATTTGTCTGTGTTTTGTCATAATATTCGTCACATCTCAAAAGTGAAACTATAAAATTAGGCTCTAAAATGAATGGAATATAAAAGAAATCTTATTCCAATCAATTTCAATATCACTTAAAATTTATTAAAAGATATATTCAAAGCATCACACTATATGCATAAAAAATAAAAGCATAATTCAATTTTTGTTTCCTGGAATAAAAAAATATATAAATTAATACTTGAGAAGTAATTCATGGCAAAGAACATTTTTTCTTTTGAAATTAATTTATTGTTGTATTCCAACTATGCAATTATAATAAAAATATGCAATTATAATTGTATTCAAACTGAGTGATCAATTTATTAGGAATACACAAATGTGTTGGCCTACAAGCAGAGATAAAAGGCTCTAGCAGAGATTAAAGGATGAATTTGTTACAGCATTGATTTGATTCTATTAACTTTTGAAAATATTGTTGTTAGATGTCTGCCCATACGGATACAATTGCTGCTCCCATCTGATCCTTTCTGAACAGAAGAGGATCTATGCCACGGAAGCCCCACTACATCTCATCCCAAAGCTGTTTTAATGTATTTATACCCGGGGACTGTGGTGACCAGTTAAATAAAAAAGTGAATTCATTTTCACTCTTTTATATCCAATCCATGAAGATATTAGCCTTGTAGTATGGACCACTGTCCATACTACAAGGCTAATAGTATCTTTAACATGAAGGGAACATAAAAGTCATACAGGAATGAACAAGTTGACGACAGTGTTGAGGGAATCCTGACTATTAAAGCGTTGTTCTACAGATATCAACAGATCAAAAAGATGCTAACAAAGCATATATCAGATCATTACGATATCTCTCCTAGCCCGAAAAATGGTGTTTGACAGAAGGGATCTACAGTTTCGTGTTGTCTCCAGATACTACATCACCCATTTGCATGTCGCAATTGAAAATACGATTAATCCGATTAGATTACCTTACAGTCGTCGATTGTTCAGTGTTGGTGATCATGGACAAATTGGGGATATTTGCAGAAAGAAGTTTTGAGTCGAAATCAAATGTATCTGAAGGGGCATCTGCTTTTGTATCCCATCCTTGTTAAGGTTGTGCAATTAATGATAATGTTCTGCTGGCCAATGTTGTAGACTAAAGTTAGATGATGAACTGAAACGTTTCTCTTTACACGAATAAACATTTTCTTTCTAATGTTCGTTGATTTATTTCTTATGTTATGATTTCTTTTATACTAGTGGTGTTAGGTCACCTCTCTGATCAACGACACGTTTGCGACCACAAATTTATCTCAAGATTTTTCGTATAGCCAATCTTGTAAAATTTTGAAATGTAAACCTAGCAAAAGTACGGTTTCAGGAACACTTAATCATGGGATGAGTTGGTTCTAGTCTACCACAGCAAGAACCAACTCATACCATGCTCAAAATTGCTCTTGTCCTTTGTTTTTCTCTTGACGTGCGATCATGCCACTTCCGTTTGGCAAGTGTGTTCAGCACCTTATATGGGTACCAACAGCCATATCATTACCTGATACATAACAATTGTTAGGCCAACACATTTTATGGCTAAGAGTGTTTCTTAGAAACTGGTAGCTGAGTGCAATAATGATAAAATCAAAGGTTATTATTATTTTTAGACTATTTCTCCAGTAATTTTTCCATAATTTCAAAAAATAATAAAATTGTTTCCATAATTTCTTTCACTTAATTCCTTATATATAAAGCGACAAAAGCTCAAGTATTATATTAACTTCTTTCATAGAAAACATATTAAAAATAGAGTGGAAATAAATCATCTCCTTAATATAACAGAGGTGTAAAGAATTTACCGTGTACTGATCCTTTCACATTCCTAATAAGTTCGCTTTTCCCTGTTCAGAAGCATCCTGTTATTACTTTTCCATGAGAATGTTTCTTAAAATCACTATATCTGCTTGAGACTAAATAAAAGTTTAAAATCAGTAATGAAGAATCGTGAATGTTTCAAAAACCATTAAAAATGGTCCTTAACATTCATATTATTGTTTCTAATTTCAAATATCTTCCTAAACCAAAAGCAGGAATATTGTTGGAAAAATTTTGGTTTTTCTCATATTGATACTTTAATCTTTTTTTATAATAGAATTGTTTCTCAGTAATTTTCTTTAGGATATATTACTAACACTTACACACAGAACAAATAATATATATATATTATTCTTGACAGAGAGAATGATAAAAAATATAACATTTAAAAAGTGTAGGGTGGTAAATTTAAACTATAACTAATTAATTAAAAAAAGGTCTATATTATTCTAAATACAAAACGCTGATGGAATAATTAAATAATACTAAAAATTTAATAAATTTTATAATTTATGCGATAAAAGCAGAGACTGTTATTTATAAAGTTCTCTAAGTCAATGCCTGTAGCTGCTAGAAATATTTTGATTCAATTTTTTTATATACTTACACTTATTTATTGAAGAATTTTTAATTTTAAAATTTTCCATTAATGAGAATTATGTAAATTTGTTAATCATATTTATTGTAAATTCATTGCACTTCAATCTCATCTTTATAATTTTTCTCTTGAACTCTATGTATACGTGAATTTTAAATATAATTACTTTATTTACTAGCATTATAATATTTAAATATATATGATAAATAATTAAAAGTAGTATTATAATTTTAATGCATTATATACAGTTAATGAAATGCTGTAATAATTATTATTATAATATTTTAAATATAAAGTAAGTAATCACACACACTGTAATGATATAACTTTATTTGGTAATTATATGAAGAAGAAACTCACACAATATAATTTATTTGCGTTATGTTTATAATCATAAATTCCTTTAGTCTAACTATTAATAAGATAAAAGTGACTTACTTAAATGTAACCTAATTCATATTATTTTTAGTTCTTTCAAAAACACACGTGGAAAAGTTTTCCTAATTAGGATACTAAATAATTAAATATTTAGTTTTTATATTTTATAATCTACTCTTTTTTTTCTTTATACTTTATTTCCTTATTATATATTAATTTTTATACCTAATAAATATTAAAATGAATAATTACTGGAATAAACTTTCTTATTTTAAAAGTTAGGATTTATTTATTTTTATTATTTTAATAAATATTTTTGCAAATTTACATATTTATTGGTTATTTTCTAATTCCTATAGAATTATTTTCATGATAGAAGATTTCAAGAGAAGTTTTTAGAAAGTAATTCAAACTATAAGTTTAATCCTTATTCATTAATGTTTTCATTAACCTACGTTAATGTTTTCTTTATAGAAAATCTGTATAATATGATTCGTCTTCACATTATAAATTTAATAAAAATCTATGAAAATACATTTTTAGTTTTGATTTTCTTGCACGCTTCTTTCATTGTCTGTTAAAGGCAAAATTAAATTTCATTATAGTATATATAATCTTGCATACATTTTTTCTTGTATTTAATTTTTCTGACAAGACCATTCCATTAATAATATTTTTATTATATTATTAATCATAAATTTTTATTATATTATTTTTATTATATATTTATAATTAATATACATTGGTTATTGTATGCTTATTTTGATTATTTATGTGATTGTAATATGTTTCTAAACAAATGATTAAACAGCTACAAATAACTAATTAAAAGTTATTTGTTAAAAATAATAAAGTGATCATTTAAATGAAAAAGGTAATTTATTTCTCTAGAAAAATATCACTAGTAACATATTCTTTTCTTATTTCTTTTCGAAGAAAGATTGGTATTACCAAAATGAATAATTAAACATACATAATTATCTTAAAGAGATAATATAAAGCTTCGAAAGCATTTGCATAATTCATTACAAGTTTTAAGAGTTATTAAATTCTTTATTCCCAAATGATCATTCTACAATTAACAAAGGAAAAGAACTTCACCTTTTCTCCTTTGTTTTGTTTCAAATATTAATGGCGCTTTTTAAGAATAATAATTTAGAATTATCTTAATTGCTTATTATATCTACTAATTAGCTAAAAATATTTTCTGTAAAGTACTTAAGTGTGTTTTACTTAATGTGAACGCATATTTCTATTCAATGATCTTTAAAAATTAAGATTTAAATTCGATAATTTCTTGTCATGCTCTCCTAAGAAAATTTGTCCTTAAAATTTTTTTCAGCATATTTCATGATGACAATTTATGATAATTCAGAATTTTAGAAATTTAGTTATCTTTATAAATAAAATATTGTAAATCGTGTGATTTAATTTAACAAATAAAAGAGAGAGACTTAAATACAACATTTAAATTATAAAATTACTAATTATATCTAAACAGTAAAAAATGAATTATTTAAAAAACAAGAAATTAAGTTATGTAAATTGAGTTTCCCAGCTTTGTACAAATTCATTACAAAATAATGTTTAAATTAAAGTCTACTTACAAATCTATTTGCAATAAGAAAATTCATATTTTTTATATACTTTTATTATAATATAGTTATTACTTTTTAAATTCAAATTGATGATATATTGCAAATTCTGTTTATTAAAATAACTAGTCATAAATTTGAAATTTTTAACAATTATCATTTTCTATCGTTCCAGCATTAAAGTTGATGATATATGTGATATTAAAAAGTTCAGATTCTAATCTTAGCTATTAATTCAAATTTGTATTGATTGTATAACAATAATTAAAAATTAATATTAAAAATAAATAAAAATTGATATTAAAAACATTCTCAAAATGTGTGTTCCATTGCAAATATTTTGCTGGATTAAGATAATCTGATTAAAATATAAATATCCAAATCAGGAAATGTTACTGTGTATTACATTTACTAAGCAACACTTTCTGTATATATTTTTTATTGTCAATATATTTTAGGCTTTTATTAAATCTTCTTGTTCATGTTCATTAAAAGAGAGCTTTAAAGTAGAAAACATCAATGAATTCAAAGAATATGCTATCTTATCTATAATTTTTCTTACTAATGTACTCTAAATTTGACGAATGACTAATAATTTTTTGAGAAAAAAGAATTAATTAAGTAATAAAAAACATAGTTAAAAAAATTTATATATATATATATATATATATATATATATATATATATATATATATTTTAGCAATATCTAGGGTTTTATTTTACTATATTCCTACAAATCATAAATAAAAAATGAAACTTATTTAGAAAAAAGTCTCAATTGAGCTTCATTATATAACTACAACCAATAACTTTTCATTTCATATTTATATTCCCCAAAAAGTTAACAAATTTTATTGAATTTTAAACGTTAAAGTATGGTATTGATTTAATCTTAAAATATTTTCTCTTAAATGAAAAAAATTTCTCTTAAATAAGTAAATACTAACAATTCCAATTAAAATATTACTTTTGGTAAACCGTCTTATTATATTTTTCCGTTTCCGATTTTATTCTTAGAAAAGAAAAAAATTAAAATACTAAAATGCAATATTTTGTTAATGAATTCTGAATTTTTTTTCAATTCATAAATAATAATAAGATTACACAAAAAAATTCATTCCCTTAACATTCGGTTTTCTCAATCTCATTAAAAAATGTATTTGTTCTAGAAAAAAATATGTTATTTCATTTTCTTTTTTTACCTGGTATTTTATCTTGTATTTTGAATATTCACTAAAAAATTCTTGTTTTTATATTTTTGAGAGCGAAATCGTTAATTAGCATGTATAGAAAAACATGATAAAATTTTGAAAAGATTTTTTCTTTGCAATGTAAAATCAATTAATATTTCTATTCAAATTGAATTCAACGTAAATTTTTGATTTTAATTTATATAATTTATGTATTAAGCAATTTATAATCTCTTTGTTTTTCTTACTATGTGCAATAAGGTTATTAAAAATGAAACACGGGCTATTTATACAAAATTCAAAGAGTGATGCTTGTTTGTAGCTCCACTTTTATATATATATATATATATATATATATTACTTGAGGAGCTCATTTATGGGAATTTTGAATCTTGTGTTCAGTTTATTCTTTTATTTCTTTGTTTAATTTTATCATTACATAAAATTCTTTTTAATCATAAAATTGCTTTCTAAAAATAAATTCTGGATTGCTGGTAAACATTTGAAAAAAAAGTTTTTAAGAAAACATATTATATTACAAAAGACCATTGTACATTGATTAAATTGGTATTTAATATAAATTATTGTATAAGTTTATTTTTATATACTAAACATTTACCCGACACTGTATGAATCCTAAGATGTATGTATAAAGTTAAAGGCTTTCTTCCAAAAGAAAATTAAAAATTTAGCAGTTCTTTTAGTATTAAATGAAATGACACATATTTTGTAGTTATTCCATTTTTCTCATACTTTTGTATTATTTTGGATGGTTTGGGATTGTCTGTAATCAAAAAGATAAGGATTATTGTTAAATCATTTTTTAATAAGTATTATCGAAATCAGTTTTCATTTCAATCATAAGCACTTGTTGAAATGAAAACTAATATCGAAATGAAATAGTTCATATTTTATCTTTAGATGGTATATTTCAAATTTGAGCTTGAATATCAAAGCAAAAAAACATTCTAAAATAATATCTGGAACTATACAACTTAAGATGACTTTAGATCACTGATATCTGTAGTACGTATAAATAGAAATCCCACATATTTTACTGGATATTCTTGTCCCATTCTCCTTGAGGTTCATCTATTTTCAGAAATCTGCTATGGAACCTAATAATATTTAGATCAGGTGATTGGGAAAATGGCAGTTTGTACATAACTTTTTCGTGGTCTTCATTAAGCAAGATTTGTAAGTATCAGTTCAGTAAATAAAAAATATTTTAAACTTAATACCACCAGAAAGCAAATATTGTATCCAAGAATCAACCTAGAAATTTAAAAAAAAAAAACCACAGAATATCTACAGTTACGTACTCTTGTTTGTAGTGTAATGGTAGAGCCAAAACAATGTTAGAAGTTACTTCTCAAACCCCTGCAAAACTAATGTTATCTTTCTCATATTGTATCGAACAATCCTGCTCGTTAGTTTCGACTGTAATTCTTCACGGAGAAAATTGAGCAGCCATCAGAAATCAAACTGATTATATCAGATTCCTTCATTGTGTACCGTCTATTATTTTTATGTGATTTTGTTAATATTGTTTCTCCTTCAAATAACTATGCATATAATTAGAAGATTTTTCCACGTGGTGAAGGGAGTTAATGTATGAGCAACTTATCCAGTTCATAGCCACCTGTTTTTGTTCTGAAAGGGCTGTCTTAGACATTCAGCAAAAAGTCTATTTTTATTATAATAGTATATCTCACATAACACATTTTTTTCGTACACATTTGTAGTCATGTGATGAAAGTTTTAGGTATTCACATATGGCATTGTAATGTTCGATATCGTGTATGACTTGAGGTATGCATATCTGTTCTTCTTGTCGAAGTACCTATGATGTAAGTTCAATGAATTTGAATTGAGCTTTGTATAATTATCAAAACTTTAGAGCTCAAAACTAAAACCAAAAGGTCTTGAAAGCTCCTTTTTGAATATTGTGAATTCTTAGAATATATATTGTAACATATATATCAACCAATAGCTAAATGACAATTGAGGCCTACTTCATGTATATGACATAAAATATAAATTGCTTTTTCCATAACATCACAAAACAAACCAATGCGGTAAATCCAAGTAATATTTTCGGCATATATTTTACATGGTTTCTGGGTATTTATTTTCCTTTATAAATAAGTCCTTACAAAATAAGTTTAAAAAGTTAATTGTAGAAAAAATTACAAAAATATAAAATCCATTACCTAATTAGTAGAATCTCGAACTAATACATGATTAAAAGACACTCAGACAAGTAAGTTTCCAATGGTTTCCAAAGGTAATTTATACTATACTTCCTTGGGAAAGTGTACATATGATGAAATAAAAAAGTGTCCAATCTAGTTCATTATCATACCATCCGAGTTTAGAAGTATTGAGAAATGATTATGGGTACAAAGTTCTAACCCAAAATATCAATTGTTTAGATATGAAATGCAATGTTTTGGTGTATAAAGATGTTCACTAATCAGCTACAAGATTTTCATCAAAACTCAAGCTGAGTCATAATTCATTCTTCATATTCACATTTTAATCGGACACTTTTTTCAAGAGTGAAATACTAGTCTAAGCGAAGGTGATAATGAGAGATTTTCAGTAATAACTATATTTCATTAACCAGTTTGTGCTGATGAACTCATGCACATACAAACATTTTCTCGTTCGTTCATCTCAGTATCTATTTTTTGTACTGTCAGAGCAGTCCAAGTGGCAAAAATCTTGCTCATTTTAATTTTCCAATATTGCTCTCCAGCTTTTCATCTATTGCTATTGTTTTTCATTGCAGAAGAGTTTTCAGTAATCAATAGCTTTATAATACAATAAAAACGAATGCCACAGAAATACTATTTTACCGTCATAATCGACATACATCCATATTTTTGCAAGCTTTAAATATTGAAAAATTCTATAAGTTTTAGTCTTCAATACATGTTTTTAAAGATATTTTTATGTTAAACCCCATAACAACCTAATAGAATTTTTATACTTAAATGATAATTTTTTATTTCTTTCTAATTATTCCCTTTTTTTCATAGGACTATCATTTATAAATGATTGATAAAAATATTTGAGATTATAAAAAGCAATTCATGAATGATAATAATTTTTTTTTACCAGGCATTAGATATTATTATTTTTTTATTCTTATTTAGCAGTTATTTCTAAGAACATTGTATACAAAAACATTATAACAAATATTTTTTCTCTGAATTATAAAGAACTAGAGAAAGGAAATTACAAATACTCATTCTAGAACATAATTTGATTCAGGAAAATTATTTTAGATTTTGAAGGTAATTCAATTCCTATGTATGCTCCAACAAATATCATAATACTTTTCATGATCTGTAAATTTTATCATCTGGTAATCAGTTAATAACCTTATACTGTGTTATCACATCCATTATTCCGGTATCCTGTTAGCAGAAGACTAATTCTCCCTTTCACATATGCATTCATTTCTCTCAAACTATCGACAAAAGGCAGTCATTTATGCCGAATTCATTAAGGTAATCAACAGAAATTGGCATGTTCCCGAACGCCGTTTTCTCCATGGTCCTGTTATTCAGCAGTTTGGGAACCTCTCCTGATGAGGTTGTCGATTCAAACGCCTCTGTATGCTGCTTACACCATTAAGAGAACCGTATTTCTATTATTACCCATTGTTTCCGAATACTTTTGTAATTCTGGAAACAATTTCCTTTAGTTAGAATCTTAAATGGAACTAAGATTCAAACTATTATATTTTGAATTGAATGACTTGGTTGTAAATCACTTGATTGATTAGCTCATTAAGAAGCAAGATGATTGTAATCTATTTACGAAAGTGTCTCTACCAATGGCACAAAATATATTAGTTCCCAAACATTATTTCAATCAAAGTTAAAAGTAACCATAATCTGATTTTTGAAGATAATTAGGCTGGAATTGTAATTGTGAACCATTTCTTGTAAAATATTTTATACACTTAATTATCAATTTATAATTAAAAAATACTTTATCCTAGTTAATTTTAACAAAAACCAATAAATATTCATAACGCGTCCTTAAATTCTAACTACCATTATGTAGAATTCCTTGAGTATTATTTGCTGGGTGTACCTATCTTATGGTGGCATATGACAAGATAACGTTGCCTGTAATATTTTGAACAATTATTGATGAAAAAGATTATTCTGATAAGGAGCAGAAATTTCTCTATATCTAGAAATTTCTCATTTTTTTCAGTTCTTATTCGGAAGAATACGTTATTTTATGTGACTCTATTCACGCCAAATACAATATCTGATATTGAGTTATATGAGAAAGAAACAACAAAAAGAAGAGTCTCTTAGAGAATTGAAGCCCATTACTGCATAAAGCAAATCTTTGGAAAACCGAAGTGCGAGTTAAAGCTGAAAAAATGATGTTTCCTTAACTTCAGCTACTGAAAGATAGTTCAGTGAAGTTCGAAATAAGTCTTGTTTCCCTTGAGCAATATGATGCTTTATTTTTTTAAAAATATGACGTGGAAAAATACAATACTGTATACATTTTTCATTTCAAGTGAGCCTGTTTTTATTTAAAGTCTTTGGATTACTCTCTCGCAATACTTCCATAAATATCTAATACCTAGGCTTTCTTTAATGGCCACGAAAACAAATATGGACACTGTAGGCCTTGGTTTCACAGGGCTGCCGGGCAACTGTAGTTAAATTTAATTTAGTTTTAGGCTTTATTTAAGGCCAACATTTTAATCAATATTTAACTAAAATCCTGGCATTAAATAAAATCACGCATTAAAGTATTTTAGCAAATTAAAAGGAATTAAACATTAGCATTAAATGAAAGGCATACCTTAAAAATTAATGAAAACATTTTATAGCGAAATATTGCCGCCCAACCTGTCTAGTGGTTAGCGTACCTGACTACGGATAGGAAGGACCTGGCTTCGAATCCCACCTCGGCCATGGATGTACTTTCTCTTTCTCTATGTGTCTTGTCCTTTCCTCGGCTGAATATGGCCCGCCCTGTAAACGGGTTTGTGGCTGCGTGGCGTGGGTAGTGTTATTTTCCTCATTGGTTCACAGGTGCCCACCGGGTAGCAATAAATGAGTAACAGTTTCCGGCCTTGTTGTGGTGAAGGGCTAATCACCCAAGTGCCCCTCCATTAGAAAAAAAATATCAAAGTATTTAATACCAACATTTTACTTAATTTATGGCCTGGTATATATGCTATGCTAAAGCAAAATTTCAAATTACTTAAGAATTTGATTCACAAATTTAAAGTTTAAATTCCAATTACTTGTTTAATAATAGCAAAGGTTAATTTTTCCAATTACTTGTTTATTAATGACAACTACATTCAACATATTAACTATATCTACATATTTATATAATGTCCGGTTTTTATGCGTTTTCCATTAATTATTTATACAATATGTATATGTATATTTTCTAATTTTTTATCCTGAAAAATTTTGAAATGGCACATGTTTTAATATTAATTTTTTAATGTAAATAACTAATTAAAATATTTATAATTTTCAATCATTAAAAAGTAAAAGGGCCCCTTGCTTTATATTCTTAATTCGTAGTTTCTTACAGCATATAAAGTTGTTTTCAGAATACCAAAATGCGTTAATTCTACAAAAACTCCTACGAATTTTATTTACACCGACCAAGGTTAAAACGGCATAAGTACACAGATAATTCCTCATAAAATATGGAATTAGAATTAATAAACCAAGTTTATTTTTTTCTTAGATTGAAAAACAATTCATTCTTTCAACATTTGAAATTTAGAAAACTGAATAACAACTTTCGAGTTTATTTTATATTAATAAAATTATTGCAACATATTTTGTTTCTTGAATTAAATGCTGAGAAACACTATCTATATAATAACTAAAGGTATTTATCAATTATGTAATATATAAGATATTTATATGCGTGTTATAAAAGATATTTGTATTTCATGATTCATATATTGCTTTCAGGCGATAACGGAAATCATCCAACTCCTGGAGTAGGTAGCAATGAAGAAAGTTCCTCTAATTTCATGTACTCTAGTCCCCGATGGTCTGTCTTAGGCAATGGTTCACTGGTCATCTCTCAAGCTCAGGAATCAGATGCTGGTGTTTATGTTTGCCAAGTTGAAAATGGTATCGGATCTGGTATTAGCAAAAATATAGCACTTAAAGTCAACGGTAATTATTCCTCATTTGTTTATTTAAGATAAGAGGTTGCAAAACCATATTAGCTTCATGTCTTAAAATCCAAAATTCTTTTTCTAGTACTATGTTATAAACTAACTAATTTTATAACACTTTTGAAATTACTTTTGATATGCATATAAATAAAAAAAGTATTTATTTATAATTATAATAATTTTTTATTATTAATTGAACATCTAAATCTACTGTACTTCCTCTCAATTATTAAATTCCTAGTATTTTATTTCTGTTGTCAATCGTTATCCCAAAATGACACTCATTTGAATCTCCATAATGTTATAACGCTCTTTTTTACATTCATTGCTTTTTATCTGCCACAATACTTTTTCTTAAGTGGTAAAGGTATTAATGAGGTATAAGAAATAAAAAACATTAACCAAGAGTCAATAACAACAAACGTACCTACAGTTACCAAAATACTATTATCTATCTCACTGTCTAGATCGTGATAAGTATTTTCTACTTTTAAAAGTTCGGTATTATCACTAATCCTAATAAATTAGGATGAGTTACTTGAACATAATGCAAAGAGAAATTTTAAAAAAACTGTGGATTTTTCTTCGTAAGAACTTAAATAATTGTACCATAAGTGTGTTTTTTCAAGCACTTACTTCATCAAAAGAGAAACGCATTGTCCATCATCAGCTGTTCAATAGTAACTGGGATAAGACTTTTTCCGTAAAATCTATTGTCATGCCACAAAACAAAGTTGCAAAATATTACGAAATAACGGTATTCCCTCTTACTTCTTTTAATCCGATACTTAAGAATTGAATTATAAATATTTTAAGTAAGACTGGTAATGCAAGCATTAAACAATGAAAATTAATTTACTATTCTAAACTTTGCAGTTTATCATTTAAATATAATATTTTTGTAATTGTCATTAAATTAATGTACTACTTCCTTTATATTTTATTAATAAATGATAATATTTAATAGCATTATTCAAAATCATTAGTAAAGTTGGAAAAATATTTAAAAAAATATGCAATAGTTTTTAAATTTTTTTTATCAATCCTTTTTTATATTTTCAATTCAAATTTTATTTTATTTAATCAATCTTTTTTCAATTTGATTTATTTTTATCATTTTAAAAATTAGGCAAATTCTCCCAATTTTTCGATGATATTTTTTAAACATGATCAAAAATAATTGATCTTTACATTTAACAATATTAACCTTCCCTTGATATAAATCAATTTTATAAATTTAATAGCAATGTTTATAAGAAAAATAATCATGTATCCACATTTTCTAACATTTCAGTTTCAAATCGTCACGTGCATATTTAAGCCAAGTTAACAATTATGTGCATAATCTTTCTCATAATAACTTTTATAAACTGCTCCACTTATAAAACTTTTCTTAGAAAATAAATTCGTAACCGATTTTCTTCTTATTCCCTAGAAAATTCTTCTCATAAACTCTTCGCAAATATATTTCATAAGTTTTGAAAAAAAGAGCTTTAAACTCACACTCGGTTTGGAATAAGAAAAAAAGCAGGCATTTATTTTACTTATTTATTTTTTACTTAACGCTGTTTTCACTCCTTTTCTAGGCTAATGTGGAATCCTCCAACTGCCAAAGGTACTTTAAATCTGTTAGGAAAACATAAATAAAAGGAAAGAACAATTTTTTTTCTTTCGGTGAAAAATAAATAAATGATGCATAAATAAATTGTCTCTACGATAGAAAACGGAATATTTCTAAATGCAGATTTATCTCGTCTGTGTTTATTTTTAAATGCAATAAACATTTGATAAAATCAGGCATTTATTTGAATTTTCCTTTCTCATAAAGAATGGTTAAAGTAATTCTATAAAAAAAAGAAAACTTTAATTGTTTTCCAAGACATTTGTTAAATATGAATTTTCTTTGTTTTCGATCTGAATCTAAAATGTTTAAAGAGAAAAATAGAATTTGAAGATTTTTAGTTCATTTTTATTCTCAATTATAATAATTATAAGATTTAAGCTTACAATGAAGAAAATTTTTTATACATGCAGATTATTTTATATGTATAGGGGAAAAAATGTTACATATATATATATATATATATATATATATATATATATATATATA
>JAPDSC010054894.1:377963-452913 GCA_026290005.1 Latrodectus geometricus
ATATATATATATATATATATATATATATATATATATATTTCTTAAATGAATTAAATTAATTGATTCGGATGAAAAATTTTCTATTTTTTATCAGAAATTAATATTGATTTCAGATGAGTTATTTCTGCTATTCTCTCTAAATATCTTAAAATAGTACATCTTATTTTTATTAAATTTTATATAATATTATTTATTTTCTATTTGAAACTTTCTAAAATAATTTTATCGGAAAAATGCACATTTCTACTAATGATGTTAGGTGCATTTATTTAAATGAAATGT
Organism: Latrodectus geometricus; assembly: GCA_026290005.1. Classification (NCBI taxonomy): domain Eukaryota; kingdom Metazoa; phylum Arthropoda; class Arachnida; order Araneae; family Theridiidae; genus Latrodectus; species Latrodectus geometricus. Next base: position 378,246 of record JAPDSC010054894.1, read on the forward strand.
TCAAGTTTATGAATTTATATATTGCAATTAGTTTTCAGCAGTTTACCACTATAAATTTTTATACTGTCACTGGAAATAGTTACATATAATTATACAAATTAGTAGTTGTTAATATCTATTTCCAGTTAATGAGAACTTTAAAATGAAATCGGAAATCTGTGGCTCTAACTTGATAATAGCTTCAACATCTTAGCAATCGAATACTCATGAGAGACAAAATTAGTATTTCCATTTTATCCAAACTAAGGCAGATTTCATTGTTTCTTGAGAACCATGTTTAATGAACTCTCTCCTATGTATACATTTACGGCAACGAGTAGATGAACTTATGTGAACAAGAGGAATGTTGTCACTTTGTATCCTCCTATGAAGTCTCTACCACTTATGGATTGAACTCATTGAAAAGATCAAAAATCATGACAGATATGCTAATGATTCTTTACCCATTCATATTATTGGTATATGCTTATATTATTGATATATGTATAAAAGACTGGGGTTTTTTAATCCTCATTTGTACTAGAGCATCCTCAATTGCGCTTACCTGACTTGCCAATGAACACATCATATGTCTTTCGCTTTATTTAAACTAGAAAACTTTTAGTACATAAACCATTCATCAAATCATCACACTTCTGTCGAGAACATTTTGGATTGCTTGGTCTTCTCTACAAAATAATTCCATTTTCACCAAACCATTTGTTGCAATGGACTCTAGAAGCTAGACGGTGGTAAGAATCTTGTCCAAAACGTAATCAGCCTTCAGAAAATAATTAGCAACAATAGCCAATGTGAACTATAATTTATAATGTGTACATTCATTCATAATTATATAAATATCCGTTACTAATTTCTCAATTTTATCTACTTGAAAATGTTGGTTAACTCTTAATTTGAACTTAAATGTATAGTTACCTTAATTTTTAAGACCTTTAATTATTTAAAATATTATTTTTATGAGAAATATGATTTGAAAATTACAATTTTTTTAACATCTTAAAGTAAGAACTCAATGTAACACATTTGCTAAATAAGTTTGTTCAGATTTAATGTAAGTAATTAATTCATTTTATGATACCATAAAATATAAATTTTTTGTGCAGTTATCTTCCTTCAAAAAAGAATAAATTTCTTTAGTAGTAAGTATTTGTCTCTTAATTATCATTTGTAATGGTTGTCTCACCCTTTGATTCATAGATTAATATAATCATATCTATATTTGATCGAAATATAATTTTTTTTAAATTACAAGTTGAAATCTTTATATTCTTTATATTTATTTACAATTTTTAGAGTTTATTTTCAAAAACTAACAGGAATGAAATTGCAAAAAAGGTAGTTCTTTTCACGTGACATGCGTAAGTAAATATTTCTCCTAATAATGTAAGTAATGTACATATAAAAGCATTTAAGTAATGTCCTATTAAATTTGATTTCGTCGAAAGATATTAAATAGAGTGTCAAATTTATCCGCTTTTGATTATTAAAAATTCTTTATTTTATGGATGTCGAATAATATCCATTAGATTTTGTCAACGTTCAAGTAATTAAAAATTATACACAACAATTAAAAAAATTAAATTTGATAACAGGAACAGAAGTGGAATTATAAACTAATAACACATGCCACAATTTTTTCATGTATTAACGAAATGAATTATACCATATGTATTTATACTGAATTTATATTTAAAATGCATTGTATATGAATTGAACCCATAAGTAATGCTAAACTCTACAAATATTTCATTTTTAATTTCTTGAAAATAATTATTAAGCTTCTACTAATTGTCATAACATAGTGACACACATACGTCATGTAAAAATTATTCATTTTATAATCTAATTAAAAATGAAAAAAACAGCAATTTAACAAAAATTCTAATAGGGTTATTATAAAAGAATAATATTATTATAAAGAAATTTGCTTGCAATAAACGTATGGAAATTCAGAATTCTATCTTAATAATTGTGAATCTAATCTTTGTCCTATTCACTCTCATTACAAAATATAACTACAATTTTCATTTTTAGTGTTAATTTCTAAAAGGCAAATTAATACACACGATATTTCAGAAAATACAACATACTTAATACCCCGTTGATTGTGATAGTGACGAAAGAAAAAATTTATAGGATGAAATAAAACAATTCATTAAATTCAATTTTATTATATATATATGTGTGTGTGTGTGTGTGTGTGTGTGTGTGTGTGTGTGTGTGTGTTAAATGTGTGTGTGTGTTAAATGTCAGTGCATTAAATGGAAAAGCATTTAAATGGATGGTTATCGGGAACACAAAAAATAGGTCACATACGACAACATTGAGCTAATACTATCGTCGTCAGATCATTGTTTCTTGGATTAAATTATTTGTAGAATGAATTAATGCTCCGCAAAGAATGCTCATTCAATTTTCGTTAACAACCTAAAACATAGTAACCGGAAGACTTTATCATTAAAATATGACATTTATTAGTTATTGACAGCTATTAATTTATGAGAATTGTAAAATTTAATTATGTGAGAAATTATATTAATTTCGTACAATTAAAATCATATTTGCTATTAGGACTATGAAAATATGATTCTATTATTAAACCAATTATACAAGTGGCATTTATCTAATAAACTGTACACATTTTACTCCTATTTAGAATTATTGAATTAAATATGATACTTCTTATAAAATTTACCTTGTATTAGTGGTAAATATTTTGATATTTTAATACTTATATAAACAGTATTTGTTATCTTATAACAATAATGAATAAATTCATTTTTGTGTGTGCATATATATATATATATATATATATATATTAACTGCATATTTTCAGGTAATTTTCTTAAGTTTATTCTGACTTTTCACAAAAAAATGACTAATTTATTAGTTAAATTGTTTTGGAAAAGTTAAGAATACGTATTTTATATTATTATATTTTTTACAGAAAATAAAATGTGTATATTTTTTAAAAATATATATATATAATTCTGGATACCGAAAAATCGAACCTCTCATCTCTAAACATTCCATCCAGTAAGGAAAAAATCCTCCTATTTATGGATAACAAAAGTGCTCCATACGCCAGATATTTTCCGAAATCCGTGATATGGAAGAAATAAGGAAAAATTCCCGATTCTTTGGGGAAGAAAGAATAAATGATGCATCAACAAAAAACGTCAGAGTTTGATGCCACCAGAAAAAAAGTCACATCAAATAAAGGGCAGCTCCCGGTGGGAAGCCATTAACATTTTACTTCCTACATTTCGTGACATTTCTTGGCTGCCGGCTATATCGAACGAGGAAAATAGATAAATATTTTCAAATTGGAGAAGTGGAAAAAATCCTCATGGTGCTCATTTTTTGAGACACGGTGAATACAAATAAAATACCTTTTTACATTCTCTATACAAAAACCTCATAACTTGGCAGAGCATTTTAATACATTTTCTTATCAGAAAGCACTTCGAAGAATGTCCTAAAGCTAAGCCCCTTATTTTATCGTCTGTTTCTACACATATTTTCCGGAGCTGATATTGATTTTTTGGAAACGCTTAAAACTTAAATATTCTAAGTGAATCAACGCCATTGTATATAAAATAAGAAATTTATATCATCTCCATTATGTGCATGTTTTCTATCATTAAGAAATTTCGATGCATTTAGATGCTTTTATAAATAAAAAAGGGCTTACTTTTCTTTTCTATTTTAAGTCTTGGTATATAGAAAAACTTTTTTAATCATTAGAAAATAATTTTATTTTTTTCCCTCGAGGAAATGAACATGTGTAAAGCAAAGGGAATATTATTTCAGTATATGCTGTTAAAACGTTTATAAAAACACCATTTACAAAAAATGATAAGATTTTTTATTAAACAATTCCTCAATTAAATTATACTAAAAAAAATATCTGGTTTGTTGAATATGAAATCACAGTACAGTGTAAATTATTTCCTAAACAAATGATTTCCATAAGTACCTTAAGTTGAAATTTTTTATTAATTTATGGAGAGAGAGAGAGATCATACAATTTTTTATATAATCTTACTCTTCTCTATAATATGTAATTGCTTGAGTATGATTTGTTATATGTATTTAAAACGAAAAATATAAAAATAGTTTTAATGAAATCCTACATCAGGTATTGTATTAGGTCAGGTATATTAACATATAGAAATGTTTTGGCATTTTGTGATTTTGATTTGTACCAGAAACTTTCAAACCGCAGACATTTTTTTATGAAATAATTAAAATGCATATTACTTATTTCCACAATTAAAAATAAATGTGTTTTTCTAAATGAAAATAATATAATTTCTAGAAAATGTTTATTTATTTGTAAAACAAAATGTCTACCTATCAGATCATTTTATTGAAGAGATATTTCACTTGAAAATGTAAGTAAATTTTAATTAAAAATGCAGGTAAAAATGTTTTTTACGGAAAACACCATATAAAAAAACTTATACTAATATGAGAATTATGTTCTATTTCAATAGATAAAAATTTATTTCTATTGAAGTAGAACATAATTCTCTTAATGTAAAATAAGGACATTTGTTTTAATTGAACGGCAAAATTTAGAGAACTAAGAAAATTGGTACAATGATAAACAAAAGTAGGAGAGCCTTATTTAAAATATTTGTGATTTTTAATGGTATCTAACGCCCATTATAATTTTAAATTTGACATATTATAATCTTTATCGCATTTATCGTACTCGATGATCAAAACAATAACACATTAAACTTTAAAAAATAAAAGTGTCAAAAGATTTCATATAAGAATTAATTTTTCACACATATATCAATCAATTTCTAAAGGAAAAATAGCAGTGAGTCTCGAACTAACAAATAGGTGAACGATTTCCCACAATGATAACCATTTAATCGTTAACTTGGTTATGCGACCTATTAGCTTTTTATTCTATATTTCAATGCCTCGATCAACATATTCCTTGTTTGAAGTATTTGAAAATATAGTTGTAAAGAAAAAAGCAATGGGAACAATAAAAATAAAAAATGTTTTATTCAAATTCAAGCACCTAATATCTTTAGTTTACATTTTGCTCTTAAATAATAATAAAATGGCCTATATTTAAGATGTTATTCACAATAGGCTCAGGTTTGAGCCGTGTTGGCCTGGTTGGTTTGGGCATCGTTCTAGTTTCCGGAAGGTAGTAAGTTCGAATGTCGGCTTAACTGAAGATCCGTCGTATTCACTAAAGACAGCTGGGGCACGTTAAATATGTCGTGGTCGCAATGTCCTCCATGTGAAATAATACTTCTGAGGGTGGTAGGTTATGTATAGGGGAATCTTCTGCTTGGTCACTGCTTCTAAATTACAAAGACTCCCACCCGGTTGCTTCTATCTGACAGATAGAATCCACAGTTAGAGTGAGAGATAAAAGCAACCGCGGAGGGGAGTCTTAGAAGTCACTCATCTCAGGCTCAGAGTAAGTATGCTGGTGCAACAATAGGTGCAGATTGGCTCAATGTACCATTATTTTCCGCCCTTAAAAAACGCTACTAGTTATCAGCTTTGACAGCTATTAGCTTTTATAATATTGAATATTAGGAATCTGGAAGGTAAATATTTTTTTCTTCAATTCACGTCATTAACAAATAAATAAAATAGTTAAAAAATAAATTTTTGGAATAAATAAATGTGAGGAAAATAATTTTTTCTTATTTAAAAATTATATTTAAGTTTTTCAATCAATACAATAATAATCCAAATATACGCTTCAAAATGCAATATCATTCATAGTTTAAACATTATTGATGATTTTAAACATGCTTTAAATCTGATAATTTCAGATTTTTAATTTATTGTTTATATAACACTTCGATTAGTATGTAGAGCATATAAATTTAAGAAATAAGTTGTCTTAAAGCAACTGTCCAATATTCTGTAATCACTTCTCAATTCTTATTCATTCTGTATCACTTCAAATTCTCATTGTGTGTCGATATTCACAGGTTTTATTTATTTTCACGGTTTTAACTATTTATTTACAAAAGAAGAATAAAAAATATATAATATATAAACTCCTTCACAACTTAACATTTTATAAAGATATAAATTAACGAATTTATATATAGCCAAAACCTTGAAGTAAGCATGTTTGGAATTTTTTTATAAGTAATTAATTAGTTTAAAATGTGAAGCTATGCAAAACATTTTAGAAGTTTTGAAGCTTAAAAATCGAAAAATCTGATGTTCAAAATAAATGAAGAAATTTATAGATTTTTATTCTCAATATCTCTTTAAATCGAAATTATTAAGTTATTAGTAGAAATGTCTGCATGTCATTGACATATTCATCCTTTAATTACATATTCCAAATATCAGATGCTTTGACATATTGTCTGTGTTTATAGAAAACTTTTCTCTGCAATTAAGATCATTGAATCTTGGAAAAAAGAAGAAATTAATTTTAGAACTTTGAAAATGCAATAAAAGAATATACTCATTACAAAATAATTTTTTTTTTACTTAATAACATATCTCATTGACTTATCTACAAAATTAGATAACATTTTATTTAAAATAATGCTCGCTCAATATATATAATTAATTGTAACTGTATTAACACCAAAGATTTTAAAAAAATAAAATATACATGTTTCCGAAATTGCTTTCGTGTTACAAAACAATCAATAACATTAAAAAATTGAAAATTTAAAAAATTCACTCTTAGTAGTTGGTTCTAAGTAAATAGCTGTTGAATTAAAATTTTTACTTAAAACATAAATGATGTGTTTCTACTATATATTTAAAAACATTTTGTTGCGTCTCATTTAATGATGTTAAAATTGCAAAATTGATTGAATTCCCTCAAACTATTTTCAATGAATTTTCATTGAAATTTATTAACAGTCAATTTAATAATTTCAAAAACAAAATTCTGAGAAAAATTCATATTATATAATTTCTTATACGCATGTAAATGACAATCGCAACAAAAAGCTTAAGAAGGATTTTCCAAAAGAGAAATCAAAGCTACGCCTTAGTACATGAAGATTTTCATTTGTTTGAAAACGATTTTCAGTGAATGGAAAGTAGAAAACAAATATATGCTCTCGTGCATACCCTCGAGTATTTCGAATCAAATAAGCCACTGGCCACCGTTTTTCTAAGCGTTAAGCCAAACAAAGAAAATTCCCTAACCCCTCTTGGCGCTTTAGCTATCTCTTCTTTTCAAGTGCTCGGAATATAGAAGTAAATATATAACCCTAACAAAAGAAAATATTTTTCTTATCTCAGGCACGGAAAGGAAGCTGGCAAGGGGACTAACGAAATTTGGAAAGACTTCCACTTTGGAATATCGATGCTTTCCGCAGACAATCTGTCAAAGGCCACGGCTCTCCCCAAAATATGGCACTTCGGTGAGAGCCATATCTGAAGCATGAGCTATGGCTTCCAAAACCGGCAGGAATATTTTACCAGGGAAGAACCATTCTTTCTTTTACAAGACACATTGGAAGCAGCAAAATAAATGGTCCAAAACTATATTTTCGCTGCTTTTGCCTTTTCCTGTGTTTTTTTACAGAAAAAAGAAATCTTAAGTGCCAGCGAGACGTGCGCTGTTCTAAGAAATGTTAAAGATTGTGATTCATTTTGCTGCCAAACAGATCACGTGAGAATTCCTTAGACGTTTCTTTTCCAGTAAAATGTTTTCCGTCTTGCTTTTTTGCATGAATTTTACATTTTAGTTTAGCATTGCGTTCTTCATTCGTTATTCAATTAAAACTTAGGGAAATTCTAAGAATAAAATATTAAGAGTCAAAAGTACTTCCTGAAGTGATGAGACTTAATGAAAAGATGGTAACAGGCAAACATTGTTATTAAGCTTCTTGTAATTTTTTTATTTAATTTACTCAGCGTATGATGATGTTTAAGCTATTAAATTTATAAATATATATATCTCTGTGTGTGGATTTTTTAGTTACTGTTGCATTTATTTTTCAATAATATTTAAGTTATTGTGGTAAATAACTCTAATTATACTTATAATTTATTTTTACCCTAATTGGTAATATATTTCTGTAGAATTTGTATCTTTCGTTTAGAGATATAAATTTTACGCTCAGAAAAATTTTAATTCAATGTTGATAAATTTAGTAAAATAAAGCTAATCCAATTTTTGAAATACTAAAGCCATCAAAATCTAACATTTCTTAAAATGTTAATTTCTATAACGGGGTATTTAACATTTAATTATGTACTATTACTAAAAAATGAATCCATTTTTTTGTATGTCATCCTTAAATAATAGTTAAGTTTATTTTAAAAATGTCAGAAAATATTCAAATAGATGTAAGAAATTAAGAAAAACTATTAAAAATCTAATACTCTCTTTAATAATTTTATCATAATTTGTCCTAAAAATTATATTTTTAGTCATTTTAAAAATAAAAGATAATAACCAGTAAAAAACTGTTGTTTAAAGGTAATGTTTTAAATATTAACTACTGCGTACTTCGAAAATAATGAGAAATGTCTCTAAAATATTTCAATTTTAAATGAGCATAAGAATAAAAATTATTATAATTATATTATAAGGATATAGCAGTAAATAATTTATTTTTTAGAATATGTTTATAAATTATTTTAAAATATTCTTTGGTTCCAAAATAATTTATTATATCTTAGTCTGTGTGCCTAAATATCTTAGTCTAAAAGCTAGATAAAAATGTCAAAAAACACTTAATATCGATTTTAAGATTTTAAAAATAATAAGTTTAATACGTCTAGATCTCCCATATTCATAGTTTTCCAAAAAAACAATTTGTGCAAAACTGTTAAAAACATTATCTTAAACCGGGTTTTCAGATTATAAAAAATGTATAAATAGCACTATCTTTTTTTTAATTTGATGTTGTTTAGTATAAGACATAGATGCGGTAATATCTATGTTTTGTATTAAACAAGCAAGTAACAAGATCGGCAAGACAGATCAGTTAAAGTTGTTTCAACTGCAAAGAAGTTTCTTTTAGCAACAGAACAGAATCGCATACCAAAAATCTGGATTAGACGTCCTCAAATTAATCACCATCCACATCAACCGATAGTATGTATTCAGTTTGACTCAAAATTTTCCACCCGATAACTGTAGAATATGGAATGCTAAATTAAGATCAAGATTAGAAATATTGTGGGTAGAGTACTCTGCTTTTGTTGACAAGGCTACATTCAATTTAAAGTGTAATACCAAGCATTTTGGTAAGGACAAAAGAACCAAAGTCACATTACGCATTATGTATGCTGATTATTTTGTTGTTGCATGGAATCGTGCATAATTTAACTCACACAAAATCCATTTGTTCTTCCGAATACTCTATCTACCAAAAGATATGCAGACAACTCACCGAAATCTTATACCATACTTTAAATTGTAATCAAAGGTCATTTCTTTTCAATCCAAACAAACGCGATTAAACACTCGCAAATAAGAAGTTTTTATGAAAATAAATCCTCTTTTTTACTTTTTGGATATAAGCAAGAAATGGGATAAGAAATTTTATTTATTATCTGTATCAAATCAAGACATGAAAAAACATAGATGTTGTCCTTACTTATTAATTACTACCTCATATATTAATTACTATCATATGGTAAAGCATATATGCATAGTACAATCTTTATGTTAAATTTTCTTCAACTATTCTGTCTTAAGCTTAGATCTTATCAGTTGTCAATGATTCTCACATAAGATGATATCTTAAGAAACATTTTAATTAGGGTGGGAAAATTCACATAAAGATGTATAAATATATAAATGGATGTATACTTACATATAATGCATATTATAAATAAGTATAGGAACGTATATATATATATATATATATACCAATATACAAATAATGGAAATTACCAAAGGAAAATAAATATTAGCAGTATAAAATTTTAGTTTAATCCCTGTTTCACACACAATCTTTACTAAAATAAACGTAGAAACACTGCAGTTGATATATGAAGTCTGAGAAATTCCCGGAATAAATATCCCTCGGCCGTCTGGTAGGGACTTTTTTCCTTCTCCAAAACGATCGATTTGTGCCATTATGGCATAAGTTCAAAGAGCCGCTGGCTAGACAACTTGTTCGCTGCCGCCCAGTTAACGAACTTCATTATTTTGTAAGAGAATCGGAATTATTGAATTCCTTTAGATGTTCTCTTCTTTCATCTTTCGCACTGCAGTTACGGGTACATATTTGATACCGTTCGTTTTTAGATTTTCTTTGACATAATGAATAGTCAAAAAATTTTCCAAATAAAGAGAAAATTATGTTGATGTGAACCATTATAATTTTTTTTCAGCATTGAGATATTTTTCTCAATTTAATTTAAAATCGTGAAAAGCTAACTTATAAATTTTCTTTGATATTTTAAGGTAAGAAAGTTTTAAATGTATAATTTAAACTTAGCTCTTTGAAAAAAATCAAAGTCAATAATATCATAAAAAATATTATTAAGATTAAGCTTACTACTTTTTCTTAGAACCCTTATGGTTATTTTAATTTGAAAAATCTTTCTTCGATATTTACAAAACACACATCTAACATATAACGAATTCAATAAGAAAATTAAACAAGTGTACACTCAAGAAAAGAATCACTTAAATTTAATTTCCAATTTCAATAAGATATATTTAATTGGAATAATGACGTATGACATTTCAGATTAAAAGTTCAAAGTTCATTTTGCTTTTTCTTATTCAAACAGAATTATCAAAAAACATTTCTTTCTAAAAAAAAAGAAAAAGAAAAAACTGAGTAGCTTTTTAAAGCAATTTTCCAATGTCTTTTCTCACTCCAAAATTTTTTCATGCAAAATATGCAAAAAAAAATTTTTTTAACCAACCATTGAGTCATAATGTGAAAATATCATTGTATTCTTGATTATAATTTTATTCTGAAGATAGCATTGTAAAAAAGTAACAATTTTAGATAATTCAACATTTCTTTTAAAAGTTATTAGGATTTTTTTAGGAATGCAACCAAATATTCATTAAGAAGTTTTTAAGACCTTTGCAAATTGGATACTCATGGAAGTGAATAAAACTAACTTATCATGTTGAACAATAAGCATTATATAAATTTTGAGTTAGTGACAGTATTACTAAATCCTGCCAAAAATTACACAAAACACAATTATCTATACCATAATTTCAATATCATGAGAATACTGTCTATAGCATAGTTACTTATACTATAAGGATCTTCTTTTCAAAGTAACTGGTAGCAATAATAGATGCACGTTATTTTTCTCCAAAATAAACGCATTGGAATGCAAATATGCTCGTTTATGTCATAAGCTCGAAATATTACATGATTAACTTGAAATTTTCCCCACTGACATAATTATCCTCTAACTGCTATTCCACAATATTTGTTGGTTGTTTTGTTATGGTTCATGATTGAAGTAGATTTCCCTTGGCCGCGGTGGCCTGGTTGGTTAGGGCGTAGTTCTCGTTACAGAAAGGTGGTGCCTTAGCCGAAAATCCGTCGTGCTTACTAATGGTGACTGGGGTATGTAAGATATGTCGGATCGCAACGTCCTCCATGTTCCCATTACAAATTAATATCTCTAGTGGTGGTTGGAGCCAGACTTTGGGTCTTCACTGGTTTCCATCTCTAAATTGGAAGATACAAATGGTGCTGCCATCTATGAGCCAAAAGTTGTACTTCCACCATTGTATGAGGGTGCTCTATTTAAAAACAGAAGATGCCCTCTCTCTGACTTCATTCACCTAGTCTCTGACGGGTTTGCTTGGCGTTGCCAAGTGTCATCAGAAACAACAACAATAGTAGATTTCCCTAATGAATGTTTTCAGTGTGATTGCCTTAAATTTTAAAAATCAAACTTCATCTACAGTAGTTTCATAACTCATTATTATTATGTCTATCAATGGCTGGTTTCGCATAATCTGCAGAAATGCATACTGTTTCAGCATGGAAACAAATGACAAATAAATGTGTGTATATAGAAAATCAGCATTTAATTTTTAAAGACTGTGATTACAGCCTATTGCATATGCATGTCACTAGCTGTCATACAAGCCATCCTTCATTGTACAACTTTAATATCTCCGAAATGTATTGATGGTACTTTACAGCAAATAAACTTCCTTTTCACAGCATGTCTTCCTGTATTCTGTTTTCTGTAAAACAGCATTAAATAAACATGCGGTATCCGTACCTCTGGGCCACTTTTTTTACTTTATTGTAAAATAATGTTTCCAGAAATCTCAATGAAACTAAATAAAACATAATAGATAAAACCATTTGAGTATTAAGAAATATCGTATATCTGAAAATGATTTATTTATGCATGACATTATTGGCTGAAAATAGAAATATCCTTTTTACATTTCCGTATATAAGCATGCATCCATCTCCAAAAGTAACAATTCAATCAAATACTGGTTTGAACTTTCAATGAATAATCTAACCGTTGACACATTTGTTGTAGTTTAATATTTTGAAATCATCCTATATTAGCGTATCATATATATTTAACTTCAATTAAAATTTAGTTATTTTTTACTATTTGTAAAAGAAGATGTATAAAAGATATTATATATGAGTTAAGTAAGGAAATTTTACTAATGATTTAATAAAATAATATTTGTAAGGAAGTTAAATGATGTGATAGTTTGATTGGCTTATTTATTTCAGACAAATGTTGGAAAATCCTTTCACTAAGGCATTTCATTTACAAAAATCACAACTCCCTAAATAAGCACAAGTTATAGGATTTTAAATTTCCTTTTCTTTTAAATACGAAAACCTCTTAAATACTGAATTTTATTTTTTAATGTTATGTTGTCATTGCATTAGAGTATGTAAATCTTAATTTTCTCAATAATATTAATAATTGTTTTCACTGATAATATTAACGAAAAAAAATTTAATTAGTTTCAACTGCGTGTATTTAAAAACTTATGTATAACACTAAGTTATGTTTTCAAAATTTTTAAAATTATGGTATAACGAGTTATTACCTAAATAATAAAAAAAATTGTGTTATATTAATTTATTATTTTGTTTATGATAATTTTTTAATGTTCCTACTTTCTTTTTATATGCAATCATAGCTGCATTTGGCTTCTATAACAGTGCACTGAATTGATTTCAAATTTAATTTTCCAATTGAAACTTAGAAAGAAAAGAAACTTTCCTTTGAAACTTCTTTTACTTATTTAAATTAAACATATGTACTTATGCTCCTTTTAAAGTAAATAAAATGTGTCTTCAATTTATTTACTTATTGCTATAAAAATTATCGTTACTGCCCGCTATTTGCACTTAAAATTCTGTACCTTATCTTTAGTAAATAAACAACTGTTTTCAGACAATTACATTTGGTATCAAATTTAACATTTAATAAGAAACCTTATATAACTTCAATATTATTTCCTGCTTTCATATTTACATATTTGGATTTTATTAAACTAATATATATCTTTTTTAAAATATTTTCATTATTAAAATTTTATGTAAAAATTTAAGTTCATAATAGGATAAAATTTGATACTGTATATTGAAATAATTTTATTTATGAAATGATATATAGATAGATATAAATAACTAAATTCAGCAGTTATATTAAGTATTTAAATTCTATTAAATTGAAGTTACATTGAATTCTTATTTGAAAACTTTGAAATTAATTGGAATTCAAATTGAGCTTTATTTACTTTAACAATGTCAAATAAAAAATGTTCCAGAATTATATCTTTCAAATAAATAGTTGAGATTTCTAAAATGTTAAGCAAATATATCACAAACAAAGAAATGAAAAGGATTCGGCAAATCAAATGAAAGCTTCTGCTAAAATCTTTTCCATTTCAATTAGGCCAATTAACATACTATACAGCAGTAAAGGAGAATTTAAGATTCGTTTGTCAATTAACATTAATGAAATTTTCTCCTAAAATGTTCTAATTAAATGTAGATTAAAGCCGGTAGCTTAGATATAAAAGGAGCTTTATTGCTCCAGACTTTCTCAACTCCAATTCTCTTAGTTTCTCATTAAAGCTGTGTGTTTCTAAAGATAGCGGATACTCTTCCCCTGATGGCATCCAATCTATTTTCAGTGCCTCCCAAAGTTTCCGTGCCCAAAGGTCAACTCTCCATTCGGAAGGGAGAAGGGGCCAGATTAGTGTGTGACGTCATCGGCGACGGACCAATCAATGTCAAGTGGGTCAAGAAACAAAATGTCATAGAAATTCATCCAGGATCCAGGTATGCAATGGAATACATTAATTCGTTGCCAGAAAAATTAAGCTTTTTTCACAGGAATATTTTCTAAATTCTTCTTACTTGAAATATGTAAATAAAGTTATTCAATCAATTTAATGGAAAAAGAAAAGGGAAATTGATTGAGAAATATCATTTGTAAAAATGACCATTCTTTTTCTTCTCGAATTGTTCTTGTATACAAAAAATTTCGAATTTGGTGACAATTCAGACCTTATTTGGTGTAAAAAGAATAATAATTAGAAATTCTTAAATTTAATCTGTAATTAATGCATTTAATTAAATTATTTTTGGACTACATGGTTCTATGTTTTAAATTCTGTATGGTTTTAAATTGTTCTATCATAAATATTGATTTATATTCAATCCATATATACACTACATGGTTTAGATTGTGGAACTTTAACCTCTAATTGTTTAATTATTTTTATTTTAATAATGTAATCAATGTTTCAATCTTAATTTAATCATGCTCAAAAATCCATCTCGTGCACATTATTCAGAATAATCTGTACATCCATAGTGGTATTATGCACTTGCATGCTCTTGAGTTTATGTGGAGCAATTATTTTTCAAGCAAGATTTAAAAAGATCACAGCAACGTATGAAATAAATTAAAAACGGAATTCAATAAATTTTAATATTTCATTAAAAACAAATTTATTTACGATGATATAATGTTATTCACATGCATATAATTGTTCTTTAATTTATAAAATTTTTCATGCTTTTTATTACAGCTTAAACAACATTATATAAACATGAAGAATGTATTTTTAATAAATATAATATACATTAATATGTATCTCTCTCAAAAAAAATTAAACTTTATAAGATGAGTAGTTTGTACTTAAAATTTTGAGCAAAAGTGTATACTTATTAACATGTGTACAGTGTTTATATCGTTAATTGTTTTTAAATTTAAAACTTTTGTTTAGTTATTATAGTACCAAAAAAACTCCTTTTATATGAATGTGTTATTTAAAAATCTAACTTTTATTTCTGCTCAGAAAACCTACTTTTTTAAAAGCGACCAATTAGTTGTTTCGTTGAGTTTTATATTTCAGAAGAAGATTTTCTTTCTTTCACAAAATAAAAATGTTTAAAAATAATTTAAGAAAAGAATTCAATTTTTACTAAATATAAAGAGTTTCCTCTTTGAGCAAAACTCTTTCTTTCAGGCTAACTTCAAAAACCGGAAAGAACTCTTTTTTTATATCTCTTTCCATTGGATCGCATTTCTAAAGCTTTTCGAAATCGCTCGGGCTCTGGACCTAACGAGATACAACCAAACAAAGCCAGAAAAAAAAACTGAAAATCAACCAAAACTATACACAAGCTTTTAGAATAAACATTTTTATCCTATTTTTTTTCCTTTGGAGGATAAGGCTTCTTTTCTTCAAGATAAGGTTCTCCCATCAGACGATCATGTAACATTCATAAACTCCTCCCATGCTTCTGTACGCAGGAAAAGCTCTCGTAACGGAACATTAGAGACTGGATCACAAAATGGCGGTATCGAATGAAATTCTTTTTCTGCAGAAGATCCCAAAAAGGGGACTGCAACGTCTGTGATAAAACCCAGCGTGAATCCACTGTATTGCTCTTCTCCACTGACGAAATGGTCATCTTTTATTCTTTCTTTCGCTTTTCTTCTTTCATGCCGTTAAGAAAATATGAAGTAAGAATATTTTGCCTCTTTATACCACACAAAAAATTCTATCACCTTTCTTTTCTTACTTTTTATCTAAATATATCCACCAAGGGATTCGTCGAATTAGGATTATAGACTCTCTTTACTGGCATTTCTAAGCAGAAGAAGAAGTACAAATAACTCAGTTGCATTTAATATTTTATTTTTTAAAAACTGAATAAATAATTCTTACAATATCAACATTATAAAGTTAAAATTAAATTTAAAAAACTGCTTGTTTTTGTCAGTAAAAATTGTACAACAGAAAATGAGACATCATTCGTTGAATTTCAACATTTTAAAATGAACACAATTGTGAAGATTATATCAAATCCTAAGAAAAATATAAAAAAGTTGTTCAAAGGAAAGATATCACTTAAATTTTTTAAGAATATGCAAAAGAATTTTAAAGTCGAATTTCAAAAATTGACAAGTTTTTTTATAAGCAAGCCAAATATATTAGCTCTAAAAACAAAACAAATATTATTTATTATACCAAATAGAAATTCTTTTTTGAATTCCATCATTTTATTATATCAATTAAGATATTTAAATTTAAGAGAATACCTAAAATTCTAGATATTAATTACAAGCCTTATCATTGTTGTAAGCGCAATATATTTTTTAATATAATTAAATCGGAATGCATAGCAGCGCTGTATCCTTATATGATAAGATGCTTTGTTAAATACATTTTTCACAACTAATTCTTACAAAATTAATTAAAATTTCAAAATACTGGCTACGTTTCTCAAGTTGAAAATAATAAATTAATATTTATCAAGCAATTTGCTGGATATTGATAAAATTATTATATTTTAAATGTTTTAAATTTAAATCTTTAAATATTCAATTATACGTTAGATAAATGAAATGGAAAATTTAAAATTATTTAGGTTTTTGAAATGCATAGTCTTTTATCAAACTCAAATTATTCACGAATTCATAAATTTGAGTCCTAATCTTTGGAAAGAAAAACAATTCAAAAACATTAAGCAGGTAAATTTGCATTTTAAGGTAGATTAAAATGGCAACTTAAATAAAAATAACCAATTATTTTAAATAGAAATGTTTGTGATCATTTAATCACAGTTTGGAATTTTTTCCAGATTCGAAGCCAATCAGCGTCGTGGCAATCCAGCCACGTATTCGAAACATGAGCAGCACACATTCGAACTGCTCGTTCGTGACAGCCAGCAAGCTGATGCAGGAACATACACTTGTGTGGCAAAAAACGATCACGGTGAACACAAAGGAGAAGTCACACTGGATGTACTAGGTCAGTTCATTTTTGCTCTGATATAGCAAACCTAAACTGTACTGTAATGTATCCGTCTATTGAAAGAAATCATTCTAAAATTAATGTTTTTATATATATATCTCATATTTTCTTTGATTTAAACCATCTTTTCAATTTGAATTATATTCTTAGAAGTATCATTAATCTGAAAAATATTTGATGAAGCCATATGATCAATTGTCTTTCCTTTTTCTTGTTGGTGTAGATTTTTTCAATTTGCATAGGTTTCACTAAGAAGAAATCTAATTTTTACAGAAATATTAAGAGGAATTGCAATATAATTTGATGAATTTATCAACTATGTGAATATTGCTAGTAGAATTCCCAAAGCTAAAGATGCAGATCAATACAATAATTATTTTTCAATAATTTTTACTTTTCAAAAGTATTTTCTTAGTTTTAACTTACATTTCTTAGAACTTGGAATCAAGAATTTTTAATTTAATTAAAAAAAATAAGTTATAAGAGAAGCTTTGTTATATTATTTGCTTTAGATATAAATAAATATTATATTGCATATAATTTAAAATAACTAAAAATAACTTAATTGCCTCATTAACGCATTATAAAAAATGATGGTTAATAATTTAAAAGAAACTTCCTGTGTTAACAGAAAATCGTGCACATAAGACACTACGATTGTTGATTGCGCAAATACTTCCTAGCTACGAAATAAGCTTAACATGAAATTAAACAAATATAATATGTACGATAATTAAAGAGATAAGAAGAATTCTTTCTAAAATATTATGATAATTGCATTTTTATAATTACGAAGGTCATTATAAAAATTAATATAATCATTTTTTAAATATTATTATAATTAAAAATTTAACCTCAGTTTATAATTCAATTCCTGAAAATTGATTTTTTATAATAATTAACATTTAAAATTACTTTTCTCTTTCTATATGAATTAAATAAAAAATAAACTTCGTTTGGATTTAAAGTAAATATTAAATATGTTGATACCGACATTGAATTAATTATCTCCAAGAAACCGTTCCAGATTTTATTTCAGCACAATCTCTCTTATTAAAACGCATTCATTCATTTCTATTTCTTTTCTCTTCATGACTTTTGCTCTTCGGTGTCTAGATTTCTGTGATTTAATTAGCACAAGAATTAATGAGCGTCAGATCTTTTAATTAACAAACTAGCATATGAAAAGCTTTGATACATAATTTACTAGAGACCTAAATAAAATATTATATACAAATTAACGTAACTTAAAGTAACCTTAATTACAAGTTCCAGCTAAGAGCATTGGGTAATTAAATAGAGTTTACATGTATTCAGCTCCAAAGTATTGTTACTCTGTTTTAAAAAAAATAGTATTAAGAGTAGTGTAACTTATCATAAATAAATTATTAATTAAGTATTTTTGTGATGAATTTAATAAAGTTTATTATTAAGTGACTTCATTGTACGTTAAATGTCATTTCCTGAAATAATATTAGAAACATAATTAAATTGCTCTATGAGAATATATGTTAAGCAATTTAATTAGTTTCTTAATACTATTTCATGTATATATATGTTACCGTGAAAGTCCGAAATCTGGAGAATGTCGACATTCGCTGGTGAATGTCAACATTCACGTAGTCGCTTGGTGTATGTCCGAAATATTTGCTAGATATCCTCATTTCTCACTTACACCGGCAAATGTCGACATCCACAATGCACTAATGGTGAATCTTGAATATGCGTTTCATCTCTCCGTATCCGGAGAGGAGAAATGCAGATTTGCATTTTCTTCTCTCAATATTTCAGGCGTGAAAAACGTCACATGTGTGACGTAACTTATCACCTCTCTTAGAAAGGAGGAGTGACCAATCACGGTGAGTAGAGGAAGTGTAGAGGATTTTTAACCCGCGGGACAAACCTGACAACAAACAAATTAAATGCTGTGGTGGAAAGGGAAGCCCGGGAATGGCCTTCTGTTATCTCCTTTTCGAGCTCTTTAATCATCTTTTCAAATTCCACCAAAGCTTGTCTGTGATTGTCGACATATACCGGCGATGGTCCGAAAGTGCAAGAAATGTAATCAATTGTACGGTCTTTCACCAACGTTTTTGGTATGTGTTGATATTCACCGGTGAATGTCGACATTCTCTGATTTCGGTCTTTCACGGTAACATATATAATACAAACAGAGAAAAGGTATAGGGTCATGTCTTCATCAGGAGGGAACGATTTCTTCTTTAGCTATTTTCCTGAGAATCATTAGAATAATATTTTATTGCGAAATGTTTGGGACAATGAATTTACTGATCTGATCGTTATTATTCTCTTACTGGCTACATTTGCCTTTATTTAAATATGGAACATCCTTTCATCACAAATGTGTAAAAATTTTAAAACACTTATGAAAAATCGTATTTTTAATCTTTAGGTTTTACTAAGTTAGGTAATACAAGTTCATAGATAGAATAAGTTCTGCTACAAATTTTAATTCAGAGTCGAAAACAAATGCTTGAAAATTTGAAAGCCAGAATAGGAAAACAAAATAAAAATTTAAACACTGTTGCTAAGAAATCAACTTGAATTTTGGATTTATTAGCAGCAATTTTCATAAGGATTTATATTAATTAAATTGTAAATTTCACAAAATTGAGGATGTCAAGATGAGATTTTATATTTATTCATTAAAAAACATACGCTGAATATCAATAAATATTTGAGCACTTTTAATCAAGGAAATAAGTATAATTTATATTTATAAGTTGGTAGATTTTCACGTGATACAATTACAGCCTAAACCCCTCCAGGCATGTTTTAAACAAGTATTTGAATGATGTACATTGGTATTTTTCTCACGGTTTGGAGAAGACATGTAAATTATTTCACCGATTTTGGACAGTTTCTGCTTTCTTTGATTCGGAGATACAACTCATTCTTGAGGTGCTCTATAGGATTCAAATCTGGACTCTAAGTAGGCCAGTCCAATCGATTCACCCCAATTTCAATATATAAATCTGTGGTGGACGTTGCAACATGAAAAGCAGCGTTTTCATCCTGGAAGTAAGAATGACCCGACCCATTAATTTGACAATCTAGGAAACACATTGTTTTTTAAACTAATGGAATAAAAGATGGCGCTGAACATACTATCAATTGATATCAAGTGTTTCAGTCTGTGGTGTGCCCACAGAACGATGGATGGCACCACTTGACGGAGCCAGATAAACTGTTGTATATTCTGTAAACACCTCAACTTCAACTGTTTTCATATACTTCAATTTCTACTCCTCCGTGCACACGTGTGTGTTAACGTTTTGTTTCAACGAGCAGCTCGTAACCTTTTTTCTTCTCTGCTGCCTTTACTTGTGTGTTTTTCTTATCCGTTAAAAATTTGAAGGTGTTTGTTTCTATGTTGGTTTCACTACTAAATATATTATTGTAAATGTGTTAATTTTAGTTGTGTTTAAATGAATAAATTTATAAAATTTTTCTGCTCGTCTAACATACCTTCAAGTCCATACCATGAGAAACATTCCCAGATAATTGTTTAACCATTGCCAAACTTTTAGCATAATGAATTCTGGCAGAAAGTTTTCTTCAGGTATATGTCAAAACCATCTTCCA
Organism: Latrodectus geometricus; assembly: GCA_026290005.1. NCBI lineage: Eukaryota > Metazoa > Arthropoda > Arachnida > Araneae > Theridiidae > Latrodectus > Latrodectus geometricus. The sequence goes on from JAPDSC010054894.1 coordinate 399,094, forward strand.
ATCGACTGGTGGAACTTGAATATGAATTCATCACTCCAGAGAACTCATGATCACTCATCTACAGACATATTTTGACGTATGTCGCATCATTTCAATCGAGCACTGTGGATGTATTTTGTAATCAAAGGCTTATGGATTTCACGACCCTGGAAACCAAGCAAATGTGCTTCTTTATGAATGACATTTATCGAAAAAACAGTCCCACTGCTTGTTGGAACTCCTGGAGTGTGTATACTATCGGTTTTCCCAAATTTCTTTGGACATCGCTCATCGGTCTTTATCTCTTAGTTTCTTAAGTCTGCTTCGTTGTTGTGAATGTTCCATTCTGATAATCACTATTCATTTTTAACTACTTAATCAGAAAAGCCACTATTTATTTTGGAAAGTTTAACTCCAAAATAAGTGAGTTATCAAAAGTTAGATATTTTTAAGAACTCACCCTTAACCCTTTCAATACTGCGGGGATATATAAGTCCCAGATAATGTTCAAAAATTACTGATGCGAAAAGTATTCACTTTTAAACTACTACAGGGATATATATGTCACTTTTAAACTACTGCAGGCATTTTTTCAAATACCCAATTTTCTAAAAATCTGAAATTATATAAACATGTCCTTTTACTTATTTACAGCACATTTAGTTCAATTATACAGAAATATCTTCACTGGCCAAAAGTCGTATTGAAAGGGTTAAGGATTAACCATTTCTGCAATATCTAACAACTATGCCTTTCTCGAAGGCTCTTAATTTTGTATGATCTTGCATGTGACTAATACTTATGTTGTTTCCTAGACGATATTTAAGTGATCAAATCAGGAACCCAGATTTCCTCATTTTTATGTGTGTCAAATACTTACTGTTAGATAGCGTACATGTATTTGAATATTTAAAAAAAATCTACTTCATCAAGATTCCTATGATCTTACAATTTATTTCCGTATAATTATATGGAAAAGTTACCAAATAGAGTTTTTATTTGTTTTTTATATAAAAAAACAGTCTTTTAAATTTTTTACTCTGTGTTAACTATATTCATTATAAAATATAACATAGAATCCCTTAAAAACTACTATTTCATATCAGAAATTCACTCCAAAACTAAAATATAAATATTTGAAAAATGAAACAAATTTTGTGTAACAAGTTTAGTGAATAAATCTTTAATATACAAGCGATTATTTCATATTTAAAATTCCTTTCAGAACTAATTAATCTACAGGTTCCAAAAACGGAATAAATTTGGTGTAAAAGAATGTTGTTTGGTTTGTTAATGAAATATACTTAGAGTCATCCTTGAAAGGCATTATCTAGAAAAGGGAAATATTTACATGAGGAATGTAATTGGATATAATTAGCAAATAAAATTTTTAAAATGAATTACTTGCATTTTCTTAGTTCCTTTAAATTATGCTTGACTATTTTATTTCCTTTATTTAAAATAAAACTGTTTACGTTTTCATATGAACATAAATATTCGAATACATTTTTAGAATAATGAATATCTCATTTTATTATTTTAATTCTTTTTTATTTTTAATAAGGTGTCATTTATAAATGTATAAAACACTAATTCTGAAAATGATCTTTTTTATGGGAAAAAATTTTGTATAACATATGAAAAAGGAAGCAAATTAAAAAATTTTGAAAATTGACTTTATTTATAGTAATCCAACAATTATAGTTTTAAGCTAAAATTTATGCAGTAATATTTATAATATAAGTTTCATTTATATGAGTCATATAATTTTTCTTAAATATCTAGCAACAATTTATTTTAATTTAATCAGTTTTCATTTTTTTTAACTATTAAGTATCAAAATATGTTAGGTTTTTTATATATATTTTATATAATGTTTTCGCGATATACTTTTTTTTTCTAAAAACATTTCATTATTATTCATGAATATTTTAACGTGAAAAAATTAAACTTTAGTGGTTTCGCCATTAAGATTTCATTTTTTTCATTTGACGGCTCTTTGTTTGAAAAAAAATTCTAAAAGAAAGTTATTTATGGTTATCAACATTCCATACCTTCCAATTACAACTGTTTCTTGTCGTATTTTTTCCAAAAGTTGTCATTTTTAGTTCCTTGTGTAGCTCAAGCATACATTAAATATATAATTTTTTTGAGAAACTTTTGAACATTTGTCACAAAATCAATATTTACTGTTAAACTGTTTTAATATTTTAGCTTACATTTGAGTTCATCAAACTAACACTTTGTATAGTGTTTCACAAAATAGTTTACACAAAATTCACACTGAGAGTTTTTTGTACAGTTCTAAGAAATAAAGTGATTAAATGAGATTATTACATTGAATGAATCATAGTAGTATAAAACACTATGATTTAAAAAATTAGCATCGTATCGAAGATTTGGGATTGTAGATCGAATCAAAAACAATCTTATTAATATACAATATTATCAATGCTATCTATTCTAACTATAATATCTATTTAATATTTTTCAACTATTTTAAAAAGGGAACTGAAATATTGATCGCATTGACATTATGGTCAAATTTAAAAGCAATAAATTTTATTACTTTATAGAAAAAAAAAACTTTAGACAGTCAGCAATAATTTCCTATAACTGCAATACAATAAAAATCAGTAAATGTATTACAGAAAATGCATTCTTTAAATTCGTATCTTAACTATAGGTGTAGCTTATAAAGCATAAGTACATATCCTTAAGTATCCACAGACATAGATATTTCTACTTGATAAAACTATCTAGTAGAAAATTCTTAGAAAGTACCACTATTTATTTTGTCAATATAATTCTAGTCTAAGTTTTCCATACATTGAATTGCGTTCTTAAAATTATAAAATATTTATAAGGTACAAATATTATTATCTTTAAAAATGCTGTTTCTAAAAGAAATAACTGAAAACTAACTTCTAATTTTATTTACTATTTTTGTTTACATAAAGTTATAACAAGCTGTGCAACCGATTAGTGCACAAAATATACAGACATTTTGCTCAGGTTTTTACAGTTTTTAATATTATATCTCTTCATAAGCTATTATAAGTAAATTCTTTAACATTAATATGACTTTTTTTCTAAAGTATATTTTTATACATTTAATTTTATAAAGCATCATTACAGATAACGAATCAACTGTACATAATAATTTTATTGGTTGATTTATAATTTTAAAAATTCAATTCACACAATAATGGTACATAATTATATAAATGTAATAATTGAAATAAATTTTAAGTACCCACATTTCTGATTGATATTGCTATGCTGAATCTATATATAACCATCCAATATTTATTTAACTATTTGTTTAAATATCTTGCGAAATTGAAAGATGGGCACATATGCTTATTCGAAATTGAAAAATATGTACGTTTATTTCTTACAAAGTGCATAAAAATAAATAACTATTTTACTATTAATATTTAAATATTTGCATGTACCTCAAAACATGATAAACATGTAGCTGATAGAGATATTTGTAAACATGTAGCTGATGGAGAGAGAGAGAGAAATTTCCTTCTGTAATTTTTGGAATTTATTTTGCCAAACACTTGTACCAAAAAAGAAGACGATTTCTGTTGGGGAATTAAATTCACTTCCAATAAAATCATCTGCTCATCATATCGTAATGCAATAAAACGACAGAAGTTGCTTGGCCCAATCCCTTTCCCCATTCTTTCTCAGGATTAATGGCCACTGACATATCTCTCAACGTCTTCTTCTACACGCATTTCCAACCCATTCATGTCAACTCTTAAAAGACAGACAGACGAACACGATGCGTTCCCTTTGTCCGTCCGGGTAAACACGAACATTCCACTACGAATCCAATAATATGTTCTATTTTTTTCTCTTCTTTCAGAGCCTTCCTCATCTCCAAGAGGGGTGCGCATAACGGAAATCACCAGTCGATCAACTCGGGTTTCTTGGCAACCCCCCCTTCCAAGCAACAGTGCTGTCCTCAAATATCACGTCCGATACTGGAAGAATGGAGGTAATTGCATTCCTTTCTCATCTTGCTTCCTTTCACTTCACTTTATATATTTCTCAAAAATGTTCGTCTGTTTGCTTTATTGTATCTTGTTCCCTTCAGAAAAATGATTTTCTTAAATGTAATTTATCTCAAATTTTTTTTTCCCTTTCTTACGAATAAAACGATCAAATCTTATTGTGTTCTAAACAAAATGTCTTACAGATTTTTTTAAACTCAATTTTTTCGATTTTATTTATTCGTCTTCAAAAAAATAAATAAAGTGCAATTTCCCGTGTTTCAAATCGAAAGTCATTTCGTTAAAGGAAAGGTATGTAAAAAGAAGTAATCTTTGGAATTGGAAAGATATTGAGTTAAGTTGAAAATATAAAAACATTTTCTTCTCCTGTGATGTTTGTTAAAAGAGATTAGTATAGTGATTTTAAAAATTAAATGAAAAATTATTAAAAATATATCATACTGGGAAATAATTTATCCATTAGGAATTATTTTATTTTTTATGGAGGGGGGTGGGAATTGTATAAAAATAAAGTTCTAAAATTAGTTATGTCTTTAAAATCTTAGTCACATTCAAAGTGTAACCATTCATACTTATAAGCTTTTAAACTCTTATAAGATCCGCTAATCTATTTATAACATTTTATTAATAATAATTTTCTGAAATAAGTTAGTTTTTATTATTTTAAACCATTTTGGTACAATAATTCAAAGTAAAATTTCTTTTTAAAGGGAAAATAGTTACTCTAATTAAAGTTTAATATTTACCAGCTTCCAAAAATAATGGGGTCCAAGGTATTGAAAAATTATGTTTAGGTAATTAAACTTTGTACTTGGTAATTATATAAATGTTGCTGTATGCAACGTTTAAATTTAATCATATTTATATACTTTCGGCTGCAAAAATTCTTAAAATAAAGTAATAAGTAATGTGATAAAGTAACTTTAATTATTAAAATCAATAAATATATTCTTAGTTGCTAAAATATGCAACTCCTCAAAACAAAAGTTTCTTCGCACAATACCATATTGAAATGTCCTTCTGTGATAAGCATTAAATGACATAAAATTATAGCTGCTTAAAACTAGAATTTTTGCTTAGGAGCAATGAATCTATAAAAAATAATTGAAATCATTAATATTTCGCAGTAAATCTTAACTTTTCCTTTAATTTGCATTTTAGTTGTAAAATTAGTTTTGTAGATGACAGTAAAACTCATAAATTTTATAAAAACTGTAACGTATTATGATGATAGAATTGAAAACATAGGAAAATGTGCAATGATTTTAAATTTGCTTTTATCGAGTTTTAAGATGACACCTTAATATTAATTTAACTCAATTTCTCAAAAGATAATTCAAATAAAAAGTATTTTTTGTTTTTGATAAATTTTGGTATTTTTACAACAAAGGAGCTTTTCTTAATTTTTATATAAATATGTAAATTTTACTGGATATAACTAATAGGACAAATGGACCATATAAAAAGCTGTATTTTGTAACTTTAAAATAATGCATTTTTTATATCAAACATTTTTAGGATATTGTGTTTCCTCGTTTCAAGCATTTTTATATGCGCAACAATGTATCTTGTAGATAATGCAAATTGGGAAAATGCTGTTTGATACCACTAAACCCGAACTACCTGTGTAAAATAAAGCAATTAAATTCCCAATTTATCTTATTTAACTCTATTTTCTTATAATCACAACTATAAAACATATTATGTAATTTAAATTAATGTGTGTATAATACATAAAACTTTTAATTTTTTCAAATTATTGTGTCAGAAACATCTGTTATTTTGACAAGTTTTCATTAAATTTTCTCAATGGATAAGGTATCTCTTTTTATTTTTATAGTTTATAAATCAAAAACATATACTTCTTATTATAAAATCGTTCTAATTTAAATTAGATTGAAAGGTTAAAGGCAATGTTGAGTTCCTGTCTTAGCCTTTAAAATCCCAATCACCTCCGAAAATTTTTTACCTGGAAAATCAATCAATAGGTCGAAACCCTTTGAGATTGCTTCACAGCGAAAGCCAACAGCATTAGCATATGAAAGGTGAGATTTGATGGTGCGCAAGCAACTGCATGTGACATTTCCTATTTCCTCCAACAAAGATGGGGAAAACTATGGAAAGGGGGCTTCTTCCGTGTTCTAATAGTATCACCACTCGAGCGTGTCGAGTTTCTCTAGGAAAACTTTTCCGGAAAGAAACGTCCGTAACTCGAATCCGGGACTTCACGTAGAGAGGAAGTAGACCGGAAATTTCCTTTTTTGCATCTTCTTATAGTTAGGTTGCACGGAAGTTTAGTCCTCTTTGTATTTTGAGAATTAAATTTACTTTGTTGCAATCGGTAAAAATTAGCCTTTTCCTCCAAAAGAATTGAAAAGGATTATTTTGTCATTGTTAATCTTATTTTATAGAAAAGAGGCTTTCTTTGTTTAATGTTTCAATTAGCTACCACTTTTAGAAAAACTATTGTGGAGCTTTTACTAAGCAAGTAAGTTTAGTTAATATGCAAATTTATATAGTAAATAGATAAAAAAAAATAATGCTCAAATGTTTTGGAATTAAAATACTGTCCTGCTAAAAATTTAACAATTGATACAACTAATAAGTAATGTTTAACAATATTCATCTATTATTGTCCTATAAAAACTTTTCACATTTGATGTTTGTTTTCAATTTTAGGTGTATCAGGTAAACAGTTGCATCAAGTAATTCTCGGTGGCAGTGAAACTTCGACTTACTTAGAAGGTCTTCATCCGGGAACTTCTTATTCTGTTCAAGTCCTGGCAGAAAATGGCGTTGGTCTCAGTGAACCATCACAAATGAGACACGTTCAAACAAAAGAAGAAGGTTACAATTTATAATATATTTTTAATATATGTACATTTAAAGCCAGCTTTTTGAATAAGATAAGAAAAATCAAAAGGAGAAATATAAACATTATTTAGTTTCACTTGCAATACAATTAAAAATAAATGTTTAATTTGTAGGAATTTTACATAATCTATATCAGTACGTCATACTGAATTATTCCAAACTAAAGTATTCAAGCGTCATATTGAGAATAATTAAAAATTAAAGCACATGAAAACTCATTTTTTTAAACTTTAGATTAAATTTGAAACAAAAAAAGATATTTTTCTTTTCTAAAATTCTTAAAATAATCATTAAATCTTAAAAAAAAAATTTAATAACTTTGTAATAATACTTACCAATTAATATTTGAAACAATCAGTAAGTAGTAAAAAATTATTGAATTGTTTAAAATTGCTTCCTTAATGTTATGAAATTAAAGTAGCCAAGTATAATATCATCAAATATTAAAACAAATGTAAATTTTAGTCAACAAAAAATGTTTAGCAATTTCATTGATGTTTTGAAATTTACTTCAGATGTTATTTAAAATAAAGTGACTCTTAGTTTAGCCATTTAAAAACCTTCAGAAAAGTTACTAGTGTGATTATAATTAACTACATATAGATCTAAGATCTAGAAAATATTATGGAACAATATTATTAATTAAATAAATAAACAAAAATTTCAAAAATTTAAATTTAAAGTAATGTTTATGTATTATTTGAGAAATTATTTTAAAATAAAATAGATATATTGACAATACATAATATTTTCTAGTTCAAGAATAATGTATATGGCTATAAAGTGAGTGTGTAAAAAAAATAAATTCCTTAAGAATATCATAAACCAAAAATCATTATTTTCTTATTTATATTCTCTTTCCTAAATTGAGAAGTTTTGATCGTATGAACCAAATACAATGTTATTTTCAACAATAAAGTTATTTTGTTTTACAGTGAAGAGAAAAATATTCATGTTTCATCTATTTTAATTAAATATTTAGAACTCTTTATTTAAAACTTTTAATCCTCAAAAGTAATTAATCATCATGACATTAAATCCTCGTTTAAGCTAAATGACTTATCAGTAGCTGATTGATTGCTCTAAGGGCAATCATCGGTGAGAAAATGCATTTACTCTACGGGATCTTCAATTACTCTTCGGAGATTTTAACAGAAATGAAATACGACCCAATGTGAATACTACGAAATAAATAAGCATATTATGAGTTATTCACCAGAGATTAAAGGCGATTAAATCTGTAAAGGGAAAACATTAAAAACAGTCTCCCGTCTGTTTATCGCCGAAAGTAATTAAAACATTTATCATCTCCAGGGATCTTTCCGGAGGTTGAATGCAGCTGCAGCTTACCCATATATTCTGTTAGTATAATTTTTTTTCCTGCCGCTAACGTAGCAGAAAGGAGAAACATCTTTTACAGAAAAGTAATAAGCTGTCAGAGGTTTCTGCTTTAGTTTCTCAAATTTCGTGATTTTTAGAAGCTTTGAGCATGGTAGCATAAAAAAATCTGTGTAAAAGTATTTGCAGACTAAAGCTTTTGAGGAACGAAAAGATCTTAAAAAGGATTTGAGAAAAGGAAGTATATCTTATCCACAAATTTTGTTTTAAAAATGGATTAAAATGGCTGTATATCTTTTTTTTATTAGAAAAGGAAAAATACTTTTATTATTGGAATATTAAAAATAGAACTCCAGAATTCAAATATATTGCTTAAAACATAAATATAAAAACAGCAGAGATAACTTTACAATAAATTTAACGTTAAGTACGTGTACAAACGTTAAATACATAGGACTTTTAAAATTAGAATTCAAATTTATAATAAAAATAAAATCTGATTTTTAATCTCTGCAAAACATTTTCGAATTTATTATTTATAAAAAAGTCTAAAATAACTTTCTGATATTTAAGGTTTAATTTACACATTTATTATAAATAATATACTATTGCATAATTTATTACTTAATATTTCCGTAATCATATTTGTTATTTTTAATTCATACTCTTTATTATAAATACCCACACAGTAAATTGTTAATTAAAGAAATAATATTTATTCATCTATTAATGTTTATTTTGATCTTAAATATTTCCATCTAATGATTGTGCGTGAAGATCAAAAAATAAATATTTACAATAAAAAATAGACATTTTCTATTGTTTTATTTTTTAATTGAAATACAGTTATCAAAATCTTATTAAAAAAACGAAATTCTAAAAAGTAACTTTAAAAAAAAATTAAATGCTATGCAAAAATTGTTCTGCTTAAATTTTATAGTTTAAATAATCAATAAAAATTTATTAACTCATTTATGGAGATATTAATGAAATAATAGTGAAAATAAATAATTTTAAAAATATTTGAAATTATTAATTTATTTTTCCGAATAATTAAAAAAACTACAAAAATATAGTTAATTTTTATACGAACAGGGAAATAAAACTTGAATTCTTAATAGTAATTATGCAAGCAATTAACCCAAATACATTTTTATTTCCAATAGTGAAACAAATACAAAAGTTTTTCAATTGAAATAAAATTAATTACTTTTTCCATTAAATTAAAATATCTTTTAATTTTTCTGTTTTCTTTGCTTCTTTGTTACCACTTTTGTACTTATTGTTATGTAATAAAAAACAAAACTGACTTACGACACATATGAAATAATTATCTTTTCAAAATTTGTATCTTTTTTGATTTATTTTCTTGCAAAATCTTTTTAATTTTATCAAATTGATTTTTGAATATTTGACGATTAAAAACTATTACAAAATGTTGTATTGAGTATTGTTTGTGTAACTTCCCATTATAAATTTTCTTTCAAATAAAGGTTTGAATATTTTTGTTTATACGATCAAATATTTTTGTTGATAATAAAATTAAAAAGTATTTTCTCTGTTTTATCCTACATTTTTATTAAATCGTAAATTAGTAATAAACGTTTAATATTCCATATCTACTACATTACACATTGATATAAATGCACTCCACATATATTCATTTAATATTCACTCTTACATATTTATCTTCCTGTTCAATTACCAATTCCTGTTCAATTCAATTGTGTACCGAAAAGTTCTGTCCATTTTTGGAATAAAACAAAAGAATAAATGTTTCACATCTTGAATAAGCTTTATTGAATAATATGATTGCCCTCAATATTTTTGACTTCTTGCCAGCATGATGGCATTTTGTGTATTCCATTTTTAAAAAGTGTCTCATTTCTAGAAGCCAAAAATTGAATCAATGCTTGTTTGATATCTTCTTCATTCCCGAATATTTGGCGGCCCTGCAAGAAATTTTGTAAAAATAAAAACAAGTGATAATTGGAAGGTACTAGTTCCGGGGAGTATGGTGGATGGGATAGAATTTCCCAGCATAGGTCTGCGATTTTCTGACGTGTCCCCAAAGCAGAATGTAGCCTGGCATTGTCATAAAATAATGTGGTGTTGTTCTTATTGAACATTTCCGGCCTTTTTTATTGGAGTGCTGTTTTAAGCTGACAGTACCTTTCCGAATTTATCTTTTTGTTTGGTTTCAACAACTCAAAATAAAATTGATCTAATGTTCCACCATATACATAACATTCTCTTGTTCAGGCTCAACTTCGATTTAGAGGTGGAAGGGGCAGGTTTCGGGGTTTATAATATGCCCTTTTGTTTATGATGTTTTCCTGGGTAATCCATTTGTCATCCCCAGTTATGATCCGGTTCAAGAAGGATTCGATTTTGTTGCGTGCAAGCAGAGATGAGCATATGATGACACTATCATTCAAATTCTTCTCACTTAACATACGTGGCACCCATCTCGAATACTTCCACACAAACGCTAATTTCCGAAAATGTTTCAAAATTGTTTGTTGAGATGAATCAAGCCTTTTCCGCACTTTCCGATGCGCATACTTGTTGAAACTGATTGTAATCGGAACGGATAAAACTTTTCGGTATATTGCTTTTCTTCTTATCTTATGATTACATATTTGAAATCATACATTGCAATAAATTGGAATTTAATCTGACATATTTCTTCAACTAATATAATGTATTAATTAGAAATACATAATTTCTTATTGTTAAAGTATATGAATATAAAGTATATATAGTGAAAAGGAAATGTTGAATAGGATTTACTAATTTACAATTCAATAAAAAAAAATAAAGAATATAACAGTGAAAATATTTTTAAATTTTATCTATTTTGTTGACAAAAACATTTTATCTCAAAAAAAAATCTTCATTTTAAAGAAAATTTAACATTAAGCAGCCGCTTTATATTTGAATCAGTTGAACATTTTATGATGCTTTTTCATAGTCAAATATTAAAAAATCAATAAGATAAATTTAAAAAGATAAATATTGAGAAAATAAACTACAAAAGGAAGATTTAAGTTTTGAAAAAATAAATACTTCATACTCGACATTAAAAAATTGTCAAACATATCTTATTATTATTTCTCATAATAGTTACAGCAAATTTAATTAGAGAATATTTAAAGTTATGCCAGAATTTTTATTAATGTATTTCATATTGAATAATTCTGATGATTATTTATTATTAAATAATTAATTTCTCTTAATTAATGTAGATTAAAGTGTTTCGTTTCCGAAAAAGAACAATGAAATAATAGCAATATTAATTGAACAATATCACTAAAGAATCTTCTTTTGAATATTTTCAATGTATTAGATTAAACTATATTATCAAATAATAAATAAAATAATTTAAATGCAAATCAGTCAAAATCATATTTTCTTAGGGTATATAAATATCGTCAAATGAATACCATAGATATTAAATTTTAACGATTGATGCATCGTCAAAATAAAATGCATAATACCCATCAATTTTTATAATGAAAATCTTGATGTTGCAGGTTGTAAACGTAACACATGAAAATGAAAAACCTTGATCTAACTAACATTAAGTGCTCAAAATGAATTTGTTTTTTTTTTTTTTAAATTTTAGAAACACAAATTGAATTAAACTCTTAGAATTTTAATGAACATCAAAAAAATTCTAAAATTATACACCTAAGTATTTGTTTTTCACATATTAAATTATAAATATTTTTTAAAATAATTAATCATATCCACCCTTATTGTATGATTTTACTTACGCTGTTCAGTCTCATATAAACTAAAAATAAACAACTGATCTATCAAAATTAATAATAACATTCAATATATACTAGTAAGATAATTAAACGTTCTAAGTATTTTAAATACTTATTAGACTTTGATGGAAAATTAAAAACTTAAAGTTTAAATTAAAATGAATTTTTATAAGTTATTATATTATTCGGCCGCCCACCCTGTCTAGTGGACAGCGTGCGTGACTGCGGATAGAGAGGTCCTGTGTTCGAATTGTGGTTCGGGCATGGATGTACTTTCTTTCTCTCCTCTTTTCGTTCTTTCATTGTGTGGGTGGTTGCCTACTATATAAATGGGTATCTATGGAATGTGTGTTCTCAGGAAGTCGGACTCCACACCAAATTATGGTTCAGCTGGAAAAGTGAAGCAGCTCATCCCATATTGCTAGCCTAGCTGCCACAAGACAGCAAGAACATTATGTTATTCTACTTCTTAAAGTATTACAAAATATGCTTTAAGTAGTTCTTATAAAGTTAAAAAATATTCATTTAAAGTACCATAAAAATAAGAGTTGATCAATAGTTTTTATTCAAAAATCTACTTTCATTTATATGCCAATCACATATTACTTCACAAAATTAAATAAATTCATTTTGTAGAACTCTTTTTCCGCTGCTTGCAGGAGCAAAACAATTGCTAGTTGTGCCCAAAACTACCTTTACCACTTCCTAGTCCAATTAAAAAAATTAATCTTTCACGGATATTTTAAAGATCGAAAAAATGAAAATCCCATTAAAAAGATTAAGAGTATAAAGTGAGTGTTGCAGCATCTTCCTTTTCAGTGTTCAAAGTTGCATCGCCATTACAACTTTTATTATATAGAAACATACTTTATCAGGAAACAAAATCATACCATTTACCATTTTGTCTGTTCTCTCCATATAATTTCATCAGCATTTTGAAAAACTGATTTTTCAGTGATGGAGGCACCTAAATTTTTTTATATCAACAATCAACAAGTCATGGAAATCAAAGATTAAATCATTAAATTGGTTAAGCATCGATTATCTGGTTCTCGAACGTTTTGGAAAAAGGACAAATTACTAACGCTGTTGTACAATCGAGACGTTCGATTCCGATTACATGAGACAAAATCACGTTTTAGCTTAAAACAATACTCTTGTGGAACCTATTGCATTAGATATTTCTGGAAAACAACTATCCGGAGTGACTTTTGTTTGAAATTCAATACACAGTGCTACTATCTATAGATCTTACAGTAAATTAGCTTCTGCAGGATACTGCCTTATAGGATAACTAAACTAGGATTTTGAAAATGTTCGAATGAATTTCGATTTTTTGCCCTTATCACTTTATTAACTTTCCACATTTTGACTTTTCATAAAAGATGTAAATGGTTTCTCAAATCATCTTGAATCTTAAATTGTATCGTAGCTAATGCTGAATTTGGAAGATCAGATGATAATGATTTTATATACTTAATCATGCTCATTTTTCATTCTGATAAACGTCTAACAGTTTTATTCCAAAAGAAAACACTAGCCTGTTCATCCTATTTAAATGCATTTCTGAACAAAGTTCACGTTATAATTTTTTCATCACTTTCCTCATTTACTTCAGAAATAAGCAAATGTCATAAGAATTCTCTGCATATATATCGTTCTTATATACTCGATTGATGACGTGTTTTGCATGTTTGTTACAAAGATACCTTTAAATTTGTTATGCACCTTATACCCACCAGTTGTTTTTAATAATTAGCAATATGATTTCAATTTAAAAATACATTTTTTATAAATATCTCATTTTTTGGCATGCTTATAAGCAGAAAACATTAGAGAAATAATATATAATTATTCTGTAAATAAACGTCTTCGGATATTAAGAGATTTTTGTCTCTAAAACTAACAAACATAAAACAATGTACTGTAAAATATTTTAATATAATTTCAAAGAAATAATTTCAAAATTCATTAATTACTATGTCAACTCAAACAATGAAGTTAAAAATACTATCATGAAATATATAAAATATTTATGTTTATTTTGATATATAAATATAAATTGTTGGAGCAAAATTTTAACGAAGAATATTATTGCTTCAATATTTTAGTGTGACATAAAACTTCTGTTGAACAAAAGACATAGAAAGGAAGCATAAACCATAATTTTACCTTTAAATTCTGTTATTTAACCACAGGTAATTTGCATGACAAAGCGTGATTATTAATGATAACTCTCTTCTTTCCCATTCCACATTACCATATTCCATTTACAAATACAAGGGAACAAGCTAACCGAGCTTTGAAAGGGAGAAATCACCCCGGAGAATTAAATTATACATTTCGCCCTTATGTGGCTACGATGAAATGCATCTGAAATTACTAAAGCACACACAGGGAAATCTCTCGTGTTATTCCCTTCCATGAGCAGAAATGGAGCCGCCTTTGTAATTGTGCATTTCCTAAAGCACTTGTCATTTAGCGATGTTCGCCGAATCTATTATGGCGCTTTTGTATGTGATATGCTTGGAAAATTTTTATTTTTAACGAGTATTTTTGGAATTTGAGTTTAATGAGTTTTGAAGTCATATAAATGTACAAAATGCTAATAATTCTAAAACAGTATGTTTTCAACTTCAGTGCTGAAATAAGATTATATATAAATGTAGTTTACTTTTATTTATATTTTAGTTAAAAATTAAACTCACGTAATTTTGTATATATGAATTAAGCTCGTGTTAAAGCTGCTTTAAAATTAAAATATAATTGAAAATGAAATTAGTTTAAAAATAAAATTTAGGGCCGAAATATTTTAATCATCAAAGAAATTTGTTGCGATAAAATTAAAATAATTTACTAGGTATTTCTTATATTAAATTTAATTTAAAAACATTTTATGTAAAATATGAAAAATAAATTATATAATATGTAAAACAAATTGATATATTCAGTTATTCGATTGATAAAATAATTGAACCATGTTTAATCTATATAATATATTCGTAAAAGAATAAATATATAATATATTCGTAAAAGAATAAATTTTAATCATTTAAAATAATGTTTAACTTTAAGACATACATACTTTAAAAAATCATATCTTTTTTATACAAACACAAACAAGAAATAATTTATTTTTAAAATTTATTTACATATATAGCTCAACAGTATACAAAACTCCATTTGTTTGATAAGTCGTAGTTTTATTCATTTTTTTAATAAAAGTAAAAATATATTACTCAAACTAGAGCATCAAACAATTTTATATTCTTATTAATTTTATATTGACTTATTTTTCAGAATATAAATAAATTTAAATTGGGACAAAAAATTTTAAAACACTGAAATAATTTTAGCAATCTAAGTTTTCTATTATTTTTTAGTATGCAAAAAACTCATAATAATAAAATTTAAAAATGCAATACAATTTTATTATTATGTATTATTTAAATAGATAATAATAAAATTGTATCATATCATCTAACATAACACAATTTTATTATTATGCATTTAATAAATACATTATAATAAAATTGTATATTATCGAATATAAAAACATTTTATTGTTATAATCGTAAAATACGCGTTTCCCTTTTATAAAATATGTTAGTCTATAATTTTTTTAATTGATTCTCTTTGTATTTTTAATTTTGGTTAAAAATATAATCGGAGTTGTCACATTTTCCACAATAATGTTGATTTAAGGACATTTCATAAATTTATTGAAAAACACTCTCAATTATAATAATTTCTTCAATTACGTTAGCCCAAATCATGTACAAAATCTAAGCATAATTCCTCTGTTTTATTTAATATTACTGTATCTACATAAATCATCTGTTAAATTTTTATAGTAAATTTAAAAAATTTTATATTTAATGACTTAATAGAAAATAAATTAAAAAATTAAACTTCTATTAAGTTTTTTACTAGCAGTATTTTCATAAAAATCATATTTTGCACAAATTCATTGTAGGTAATTTTGAATTTATGAATAAGTTTTCTTATATCTATTATTCTTAGAGTATTTCTTAGATCAATAATTAATAAAACGTCAACCAGCATAAATCCCCAATCAAATTCTTAAATTAAATTAGTTTTTCTCTTAAAACAAGAAAAATTGCTTTCAAATTATTAAAATGCATTTTCTCGAATATTCGATCTTATATTTGAAATTCAATTTTTCGCTTTCAAAAATGTAACAACAGTCTAAAAAAAAAATTTATTTCTGATATAAAAATTTTTAATCTTATAACTGAATTTATGTTAATGCATTTTTTAACATTATAAATATCAAGATAATTTTCTAAACAAAAATTATGATAAATTTTATTTTCATCTTTTTTGTTTTTAATTCTCTAATGTATACAACTAAAATATAAGAGTTTGCTCTAAATTTTAATAATGGAAAATAAGTTTCTGAGAGGCTGAAAACATAAATTGCTTTAAGACATTACCGATTCTTCACTTTATCCCCATCAATTATTACGAAAGAATAAGTAAAAGAAAAGTGTGCTTATATATTAGATTAAACAATCCTTCTTTCTTAAGTTTTTTAATTAAAATTTTATAGAAAAAAACATTTTTCCCATAGAAGATTAAGCTTTTTTTTAATTAATTCACCCCTTACTGTCGCTTATTTCATCAAAAAGAAGAGAAAATAATAAAGCTTCATGCAATAGTTGACTAGAATCATAAAAGCTATCATAAACAGAGATAACGTGTAAGATTTCGACATTATTTTCTTTTTCATGGCATCATTTCTCCCATAAATGGTCTTTTTGATGACCAACGTTTATTTCAGCAAATCTCTAAACTACATAGCAATAGCATTTATCATTAGGAGGCACTTATGATAAATTCTCCCTCTCACGGGATCTAAATTTCTAAGGTTCAATGCATCATAAATGATAAGAAGGTTATTTATAATACATAAATACTATTTATGAAACCTTATATTTGCTTCAATTCAAAAATTTCAATCTGTGATACTATTGGTTTTAAAATTATTATTATACATTTTTAGTAATTAAAAACCTTTTTGTGATTACAGTATGTTATATAAAAACTAAAACAACGATTTCTGAAATTTTCAAATAAAATATATGCCAAGATTTTATTAAAACTTAAAAAATACTTAGCAAATTAACTAAGAGATATAAAATGTGAATTTTTACGATTAGCTATAAAAAGTAATCAGTTATTTTCATATGAAGAGATCATAGAGGATAAAAGAACATGTTTTTTTTTCAAAAGACCCTAGTGATATAGTAATAGTAATGAATTTATGCAAATAAAACAATGCAGATAATTTTCAATAAAAAGTAAGCAAAAAATAATAATAATAATAATAATAATTTAAGCAATTCATAGTAATTATGAAAGCTGGTTGCAATAGATTCTGACAGAATCACAGAATTTCTTTTCTGCAGAACTACTTAACTGTATTTTAACATGGGAAGACCGGTGGTTAAGTGAACGTGAATAGTTCAATAGCTAAAAATCTATTGGAGTAATTTCCGACCACAACTGGAACTTACAACTATAATAATACTTATAATAATAGTATTTTATAAAGCAACTTTGGCATTTGATACATTTTTACAAGAAGTGCTTTAAAAAATATTTTATTTGAGGGTACAACATAAAGCAAAATACTGTCTTGCATGAAATTGATAATATTTAATACATATCTTTCTTTAAAAAGAAATTTACATATATAAAATTATGTAAATTATTACATATTATGTGAAATTCCGTTCTACCATTCCATTTATGCAGAAATGACTGTGCACACTTCCCATTCCTCTAAAAAGAATGGGTCACCAATCGAAGAATTGGTTAAGTCACATCTGTCTGCCACGATACAGATACAAGGAAGGTCTAGAATCTAAAAGCTATCTAACCCTATGCATCGCAAAGAAGAGTTAATCCATTCAGAAGATCTCAAACAACACCCATGGTTTTGCATCTAGTTTATTTTAACCCACGTAGTAAAGAATTCCGGCTCTGTGATATTTACCAATAATAAATAACACAGTGACAGTAATCCGTATGAATACAACTGAAAATTCTCATGAAGAAAAATCAGATATTTCTCCAACAATAATAGTTGCATCAATACATCTATTTTAATAGAGGACTTGTTTGTCATAATTACAATTACAATGCTTTTCACAGTTGCGGCTATCCACTGTGTATCAAAGATGTATGTGCCCAAATACTTTATTTAGAATGCAAATTCCAATACTTCAGTATATGATATATACCTTTGTGAGGTCTAGAAACTTTTTTACCTTGTGGTGTTTTCATAATGAAACAGAGAATACTTTCTTTAAAAAAAATAACATTCGATCAGTTAACAATATGATTCTGGAACCAAAGGAAAATTTCATTGGCATCAAAGATTTTTTTTTAAAACAATGCTTTCACAAATCATTTTCATATTTTCCATTCCTATTAAATTTCAAAGGTTTTTGATGATGCAATTTTATGTTACATTAAACCTCTAGTTTTATTTTATATATAATGCTTTTCATCCCAACAATAATTCTTTTATTTGATCACTTTTATGAAATTTTAAATTTTTAGCAAAATTTTAGTGCATTCTGCACATTTTTCATTTGCATTAACTTAAGCAACTAAACTGTAGTAGGATTAATTTAAATTCAATTATCATATAAAAATATGTTGAATGAATGACACATGCATAAATAAAACGCTTAATTAATTATGAGTATAAGGCAAATCATTTGAATACGTTTTATTTGATGCTGATAAATATTGATATAAATAATATGGGAAGATTTATGAAAAGATAGTTAAAAGTTTATAATAATGTACTATTTAATAAAGCATTTTTGTGGTGTAAAATTATTATTAAATAATATGACGTGAATTAATTGATAAACTTAATAAACTATTAAAATATTTGAAATGTTTTCTTTCACTATAGTAGAAAATAAATTAATCAGGAATTACTAGTTATAAATTAATTTATCATTGTTTTATTAAATTGCCTAATAATTTTCAAATTTAAATATAAAATAAACGTTTTTTTTTCTGCATTTATAGCACCAAGTGGAGCACCAACAGACGTTCATGCTCATCCTATAGGATCAAAACAAATTGAGATTACCTGGAAAGTAAGTACAACTTGATTTAAAAAATTCCTTGTATTCATCTGAATCCACTGAATGAAATAAAGACCATAAATTATATTTTCAATTATTTCCTTTTTTATCTCTATTATTAATCATTTTTAATTTTCATTTTATCAATTAATTAATAAACTTTTATCGTAGAAATTATTTCATTCATATGAATGTTTTATTTTCAATCAGTACATAACAATTAGTTATCATGGATATTCTTTAACTCATTTACTTAATTAATGAGATTTTCAACGCTTTCCTTCCATAGGCATAATTTTGAGAGTGCTTTTCAATTTATTTATCTCCCCTAACTTTGTCATGAAAGAGCTATTCTCCTACTTCTTCATTAGCACAACCATTCTTCCCTGCCTCAAACACACGCTACCTTCAGCATCTTCTATCATTAGTGACTCCTCTCCAATTCTTGATTTTAAAAGTATCCAGATCTCCTTCAGTATCATCCAACCATCTAGTAGGTGATTTTCCTTTAACCCGGGATACAGCAGATTTTCTTAAAGTTAAGATATCTGTGGGATTTTCATCTGGGATTCTTTAAACATAGTTAAGCCATCTTAATTGGTTACTAAAGTTGATTTATGTAATATACTGTTGTCTATAAAATCTGAATATTTCAAAATTGAATATTACTCTCCAACATTCTTCTTCCAGTTTGGGCCAAAGGTAGTTCTGAAGATTTATCTTTCATACTATCCAGTGATCGTTGTGTATATTTATTTAGGGTCTAAGTTTCACTAGCATAGAGTAAAACGAGTCTTATAAACGTCTCATAAATTTTTAATTTAGTTTTGGGACTGATACGTTTAGATCTCAATAGACTTTTCAGCCCAAAGTAGCGTTTATTAACCATTGTAATTCTGTAATATCTATTTTAAGCTTACTTTTATCATTTATTATTGAGCCAAGGTATTTAAACTCATTAACTTTTGTGAATGTTTAATAATACACATAGTGTAAGAAAATTTTACAATAGAGGCCGAGAAGGAACTATTATGGTTGCTAATTAGAAACATTTTATAAACATCATAAGACTTTTTATAAATTTTATACTTCATGAAACTTTGAAATATTGATGCAAATTTACAGAATACATTTTTATAGCAATAAGGCTAGTATTATAAAGCATTTATAGTAAATAACAATTTAAAAATTTATTAATGAATATGCTAAACTTGCAACAAATAATTTTAAATATTATGGATTTAATCAGCTTCTGAAATGAATTTTAAATAGAATTTTTATTAAAAGATACCGTCAAATAGCATTAAATCTTCAGTTACAAATTGTCATGTTTATACATATTATAAAAAGTTTCAATTACAAAAATATTAAAAAAAAAACCACATGTCTTATGATGTACTAAGTATTCTTTTTGAATAAACAGCTTTATTAGTGTTAGTAGGAATTGATTTGTTAATATCCAAAATATTTAATTTATAATTAACGTAGGTTTATTAATAACTAGATATACTGAATTATAATTTCATTTATTATAAAATAAATTAACTGCTAAATTTGTACCTTCTGCTCTATTTTGATATTTTATTTGAATATATAACTTTTTTTCGAATATAAGATGGGTATAAATTTTAATGAATAATTTTGATGTGCTACAAGAAATTTTAAGCTATTTCAAATTAAAAAATTTCATTTGTTGATATTGTTTAATATTGTGCTATGTTACGAAAGTAATTTTCTAACGAAATTATCTTGGATGCAAAAATCAAGTGTAAAATGTTTAATTATGTGAAAAAAATTCTAATTATATTGCAAAAATATATATATAAGATTTGTATTATTACTGACAAATATATCTTCTATCAAAATAGTGAATGAAATATGCAATTTTATATTTTAAAGACATTATTAATTATGTATTTTTTGAATGAAGTTTTGATAAAAATTTAACTATTTAATTTAGCCACCACCAGCAGAAACATGGCATGGTGTTTTAAAAGGATACTATTTAGGATATAAGGTTGCAACGTCTCCCCTGGCTTATGTGTACCATACGACCACTGACCCCGCAGGAAGACGGTTTCGAATCAAAGGTCTTCAAAAGTCCACGATTTATAATGTTGTGGTCAAGGCATATAACAGCATGGGGTCTGGCCCCGAAACACAACCCATAGAAGTAAAAACAAGAGAAAGTGGTAAGCAACCAGTAAAATAATGCATGGCTTTTTTATGGAGCTAGCATATAAATAAAATATATTTAAATTGTTATATTAGCATTTATATTTTAATTAATACTGATTTGCTTCCAAAATTTTAAATAAGCATTTTTATGTACAGCTTAGATATTTCATGAAAGATTTTTTTCAATTAATATAATGAACACCATAAGCGACTTTTGTTACATCATATTGCTGTTGATTAATAAAGCTTTCTCTTAGTCATTTGAACGAGATTTAATATTTTAAATAGATAAGAAATCTTGGTTGTAAATAAAACTTTTTGATTAATCTTGTTGTAAAAAAATTATCAAAAGAAAGACTGTTTTTAAAAAATTTCCATAGAAAAATATTTTATTATTAATTATCTTATTTCATGAAAATTTTATTATTTGTTATTTTATCAAAATTTAATTTGCCACTTCATAATTTTTGTATTAAAAAATATTTTTTAATATAGAAATAATAATTTTGAATAGAAAGTCTCAAGCCAGTAAACTATTTGCAAGACTTACATAATTAAGAAAATTAAAAATATATCAATATATTTTATCCCTTCTAAGCCTTACGAATAATAATAAATTTTCCAACTTTTTGTTTGATGTTTCTTGAATATTAACTTATGCAGCAATTTTACATAATATTTATGATTAAATAAGTAAATAAGAAAAATGATTAATTTGCTTTTGGTTATTTTATCACTAATCAAGTATAAGTATAAATTTAAACACCACACTATAATTGAGCCCTTTTTCTTATAAAATAACCAAATTATTCCAAAAAGCATTTTCAGATTAATTCATTTTTATGTAGTATGAATTTAATATAGTTTTATTATTTAATAATCAACTTTATTTTTATTTGATCAATCATTTTTAAGTTATTCGTTCCTTTAATTTATTAATCAAATTTAGGATGTAGTAAATTCTAAAAATTATAATTTTCACTCTTTCCGAATTGTAATTACTTAATTTTTTATCTTCTATATTTTTCTTCATGTAAATGGTTAATTCTTGCAGATCCACCTTATCCTCCAAGTTTTGTTATTACTGACGTCACATCATCCGGGGCTCTCGTCCAGATGAAATCTGAAGAAATGTCACCAGTCCTACGTTAGTATATGTTACATTTCTAGACAATATTAGATAAAAAAAATGTTTAAAAATCATTTCAGTTATAAGTTTTAACTTTAAATCTTTGAAATTACAGTATTCACTGAATTCATGAACCACTCTTTCAGAGTACATAGTAGAATATCGGCGTCTTAATGAAGAATGGAATCCTGTCCATGTTCCACGAGATAAATCGTCCTTTCAGCTGAGCCGACTAGAAAATTCTATGACATATGAAGTCCGATTAGCAGCTTATAACGAGCACGGCAGAGGAGAATTTTCGTCCACCTTGTCATTCACCACAACGGAACGAGGTATAAATTTAATGACTCTTTGTGAAAATTACTTCCAACATTAGTGAAAATGATTTCAGAATAAATTTACAATGTCGAATTTGTATAGTTATGTTTTCCAAAAACCACTTATATTTTATATATCCCGTGATTAAAAAAATCTGTTGTTTTGTCGTATTTTTCCTTAATAATTAAATAAATGTAGGTGACTTATTTCATAATTTAATCGACTTGAGTAACATTTTCCAAACTTCTACAAACTTCTAAGCTCCAAAATAAAATCGAACCAACCAATTGTTGAAATGAAGACCAACTGAGCATTCAGTTCACAACTCTGATCATGAGTGATGGTAAAAAGGGTTATTAGAATACTCTCAGTGTACAATTAAGCATGCATGAATAACTTAAGAAACTTATCGCTTATTTCAAATATAACCAATCCCAATTTTTTTTATATTGTAATGGAAATGATTTGACGTTAAAGCCAAATATGTCGAAACCATTAAAATGTTTAAAAATCCCTTCTCTTTTCTTCTCATTAGATTTAGAAAATGCATCCAAGATACTATAAATTTTTAATCTTTGTCAAATGAAGAGTCAATATTTAGAAAAATATTCTGTACATTCATATCAAAGAGCGTAAAGTAAATACATTTCAGCTTATTTTTTCCCCTGTTTGGGGCGCAACAATTTGAATAAAATAATTCGTCTGTCATCTTAACTCATTTACTCACTGTCAAGAATGAGGAAAATATTATGATGTCATGAATTTCTCATCTTTGTAGAGGTTAGGTTATGACATATATTTTTGGGGTTCTATGCTAACATGCTTGTAGCTCACATTGAAGAGGATAAGTAGAGATGATTTTTTTCATAATTAAACACACATGCCATAGGTAACCGTTTATAGGGTAGCAACCATTCATACACTCTATTCATACAAAGACAGGAGATAGAGAATATACATCCATGCCCGAACTGTGATTCGAACCATTCGAATCCGCAGTCAGACACGCTGACCACTAGACATCTGGGTAGAGAAATAACAGATTTATTTGGCGGCATCTGGGTAGAGAAATAACAGATTTATTTTATTGAGCTAAATACTTAGCTGATAGATTCCCAGTTCTATCGCATTCTTCTGACTTGACAAATTCAGGTCTAGATTTTATAATATATGTACTATGTTAATACATACCTCTGAATATATATTAATGACTGATGTATTTACTAACCAATTTATAGAACTTGATAAAAGCAATTTAGAAAAAGATTTTTAATGAAAAATGTTGCGGTATATTTAAAAATACCAATTATAAACTTTATTTGTTAGCATTTCTTAGAAAGATAGGAAATTAATATTATGTTGTTGTTACTATTGACACTTGGGAACGCCAAGCCCGCCCGTCAGAGACTAGACCAGGGATGGGCAAATTACGGCCCTCCGGAAGGTTCTATCCGGCCCGCGGATAGAATTTTAATTTGCCGGTCAGAGGCAAATTAAAAGAAATATTCATATATTATACATCCATCTCCTTTTCTACTTTGTTTAAACATATTTTTCTTCCTTTTTTTCAAAGAGCTGGTAATCTGTTTACATTCTCTATTTTTGTTCTACAAAACATAAATCGAAGGAAATAGCAAACACAGGCAGTTTTCAATCGGTAAAGAGTTAAAAGCGGAAGTTATTTGTCAGTTATTGCTGTACATTGGCGCCAACAAGCGTTATCTTTTTCTTGTGGAGCAGACATTTGGGAATTCAATATAGGTGAATTAGACCTCACATGTGGCAGACTGCGCATTTTAAGCTTCCATCTAGCGGCTTTTTCTTTTGGAGCGAGTTCTAATATTATTGATTGCGTGTTGAAAGATTGTGGACATTGCTTCGTAATTGGAATTCTTATGCTTAGATGTGAAATGACGGGAAATGTTATATTCTTTGAAGACTGCTACAGCTTCATTGCAGATAAGACACACTGGTTTATCTTTTACAACTGAAAAAAAATATTTCCATGTCCATTCATCATTAAAAGCTCGGCACTCTGAATCAACTTTACGTTTTTTAGTAGCCATTTTGGGGTTGAAATATTTTACGAATAACTCAAACAAGCACTAGCTACGCTATACTTTTAATAATTTAACCACACACACTATTCACAATGACGCTATATATCTTGTATATTGTTTTTAAAATTTTAGAAAAATTCATCTTGGCCCCCCAAACTTTATTTTTTCGATTTTTGGCCCGCGATCGAAAAAGTTTGCCCATCCCTGGACTAGACGAATGAAATCAGAGAGAGAGCGTTTTCCGTTATTGAATAGAGCACCTTCATACGAAGGTGTAAGTACGACTTTTGGCTCATAGATGGCAACACCGTCTGTATCTTTTAATTTAGAAATTGAAACCAGTGAAGACCCATAGCCTGGTACCAACCACCCCCAGAGGTATTAATTTGCAATGGGAACATGAGGATACTGTGACCCGACATATTATACGTGTCCCAGTCACCATTAGTGAACACGACGGATCTTCGGCTAAGCCGGGATTCGAACTCATCAGCATTAATTAATATTAAATCTATATTATTAAAATTAGCTATTTTTAATTTAAAATTTATCAATACCTTCTATCGTTAGCTATGATTTGTGATAAAGTTTTCATTATTTGAATTTTTCTATAAATCTTCAGAAATTAAATGCTTTTATGAATTTAATAAAATTTATAAGCTTTGTCTGAGAAAATAGTAAACAAATTGGAATTGTGATAAATATATTATGTAAGAATTTTTTAATAAATATGAGTTTTAATTTTAATGACGTAAGAGATCTATCTTTTATTTTACTTTCAGAAACTAACATCGGCTTCCGATCATCAGAGGAAGACATTCCATTTTACTTCCGACATTACTTTGTGCTTCCGGTTGCTGCTTCCGTAGTAGTGATCGTCACAACCATTGTCTTTGCTTGGGTGTGCTATAAAAGAGTAGTCTTCAGACAGCATAGGCATTTAGGTAAATGTGGAGGAAATATCTTTTTGGTTATGATGTTATGTGTTATAAAAATAACACAAAAAAAATTAATTTTAAAATAACATATTCCTTTAAATTTCTTTGAATATCAACTACTTTATAGACTCATAACTATTTTAAGTAATTTTTACAAACACTAGTAATTATAATATAAATTATTTTTAATCTTTGAATTTTCCGAGTATTTATTATAAATTGATTAGCAACATTTTCAAAAAATATTAGCTTGTAAAAAGATTCTATTGAAAGTAATAGTCTTTAATAATACTAATACATGAGGAAAATAAACAAATTTTTACGATATCATCTTTAAAAAAAATTGTTGCTGTTACCATTTCTAATAAAGTTTGTTTAATTTTACGTTTACATCACTTATAACATATCAGTACAATCAAAACCTAAATTAAATTTTAATACTTAATTGAACTTTATTTTTTTCATCAAAGATTTAAATTTAGATATAAAAATGTAAGTAACTGCTATTAAATGTTAAAATATATATTTGATATTGTTAATAGAATGAGGTGATACATTGGCCATCTGAGAAAAAGAGGATTTTAAATTTACTTAAAACAAAATAATTATTATAGCTCTAAATTTTTTTCTTTATATTAAATTTTTTTTCTTAGAAAGAATGCAATAACATAGAAAATCAGCACGAAAATAACCTAAATAAAGTCTGAAGTGTGCAAATGTTTTAAAGACGACATGTTTATTTAATATTCAAATTTATTTCACAGTTAGATTTTCATGCATTTGTTTTTTTTTTTTTTTTATGGTATATAAAATATTAAGATAATCTGATTTTCAACTAAGACTGCATATTATTTTTTATGTCAAAGAAATATATAAAAAGAAAGTAATCTCGAGAACCATTTCTGACAATTTTATAATCCAATCACTTATATTACCTGAGTGGTACCATATACTTATACTGCATAGTGATTGAATCTGTTATACTTGAAACAGCTTAAAATTTGTGCAATTATTAATAACTGTAAATATATTTAGTTATGTATCTATTGTTATGTTCTTCCGTAGTTCTACAGCAACAATTAGCGGGACATTTGCCTGAAGGCCAGCTAACGTTGCATCGCGACGGCTACATCCGGCCTCCTACTTATAGCCCCCCATCCAGCCGCCGAGGTGTAGTCACTTCTACGTCCATTGTCGGCATCTTGAATCCTGGAGATGGATATGACGCTCCCTGGGACGTTAAGAAACAGCAACAGCTGCAGCAACAACAGCAACTTGCTGCTGGAGAGGACAGCGGAGCTCGACAAAGCCTCGTGGAGTGAAGTCTGTGGTGTTATGGTTCTTAAAGCGATCAAAATGAAAATAAAGATATCAAAGAGTCAATTGGACACAAAATTATCAATTATAGTAGTTCTTGATTTTAAAAAAATAATCATGTCGTTTAAATGTCTGTTTTAAACTTTAGATGGAATCCAAATTTATCTACTTTGTTGTTTGTAAAATATTCTACAGTTAATTTATATTTTACGTTGATCAAAAGTCTTTCAGAAAATTATTAAAAATCTAATATCTCTGTATTTATGTAAAAAGCTTAAATTATTCTAAATTGCATTCTCATTTTTTTGTTGATGAATGCTTATATGATGTTGATTTAAGTTGAAAGCATATCAAAATTAACTACGTTTTACTGTTAAATAAAAGTCGTTACGAAAATGTGATTAGAATTTTGACCGTGGTCAGTATAAAGTCAGCATTTGATGTCATTTATGTGATAAATGTGCTTAAATGTGTTAATTTTAAATGTTTAATCGCTGCAAATGAATTTACTTAAGCATTTTGTCTTCAATGTAATGAACGTTGGTAAATAACTGAGTTTTGTTGATAACATTTTATGTTTCGCAAATCATTTTGCTTAGGTGGAAAATAAAATTTTAAAACAGGACTTTTCACATTGAAAAACCTATTTATGGGAAATCGTCATTTTATGTATAAGACTACTACAGAAATATTAAGTAAAAATTATTTTACTATAGCATAAGCGTGATGAAAAATATTCAAATAATATTCAGCAAAAGATCATTTATTAAAACTGCAAGTGTCAATGCGATTTTAATTAAACTCAAGATATTCATGTAATGAATATGTGAGATATCTTCATAAGATTTCAGTTTATCAATTAAACAATTTAGAAGTCTTTTTAATCAACCAAGAACTAATATTTTTAGATAACAATAACTATTATGAAAACACTATATGATTCAAAAACAAGATACATGTTGCAAAGCTTATTTGTCTAACAAATTACAAAATCTACTTGTTGTTATATGAATCATGATTGAAATTTTATCACGCATATCAAAAAATTTCATGAACAAATTTTCAAGATTGTTAAATAAGGTGATCACTTCTGTTGGAAATTAGATTGTATCACTTAATTTAATGGTGATTTTATTTACTGCAAAAACATCATTAGTTCAAAATATCTTAATTTGTATATTATTTAAAAGTCTTAAAATATTACATAATCAGCTTAAGGACTTTTGCTTATTAACATGAAAATTATATTGTCAAACTCTGTAAATACATTAGTTCGTTATATGAATGTACTTGCTAACAACTAGGTCTTCCTTGATAATTTCGGAAAGTCAGATTTTGACACCGAAAATTATCCTCTCAAAAGCGCTTGGCGTGATTTCCTCTTAGATTGTCTTTCACGTAAAGAAAGAAAAGATAAAAAAAAAAAAGAGCAGCATTGAATAGAATTAGTATTATATATTCATTTTTCAATTTATGGTGTATTTTTTAAAATTCTCTACAATACATTTTTGTTTAATATATGGTTTTAGTTTTGCCAAAAATGATCTAACTATTTAGATATTTTAAATGCAATATTTTCATTCAAAAATTATTTATTATGGAAACCTTAATATTGATATTTTTTACATATTTAAAATAGCACATAAATGTTTTTGCGCTTATGTGATATTTATTATAAGTGAAAGTGGCTATTTTTTCATCAATAATAATCTTTATATACTTATTTTGAACCAAATATTTATGCTTTATAAAACAAATAAATTATAACAAATAAAAATGTTATCATATATCAAACTATTTTTTGAATTAAGCAATTATATATCAATAATTAAATCTTTTAATTAGCAAACTATTACCCTACAAATTTATAAAATATTTAGTTAAACATATTATCTTTAACGTTCAAAAATTATACGAAAATTCAAAGTTATAGCCTCTTATTAAATTATGATATATAATGAAATGTATTTAAGTTTCTTTGTGATTCTAATTAATTTTTAAAATCTAGTTACATAATTACACACATGAATATATATATTTGACACTGTATTCCCTTTTTAAGCTTGTTGTTTATAACAGCTAGTTGGGAAGATTTTATTATAAATATTAATCCTGATATAGAACTTAAATAAATCTGTGTTTCATAAAATTTTCAGACATTCAAATTTTTATAGAAATTAAAAAGTAAAATAAAATATTTAGAACTGTTCAAGCTGTTTTTCTTTTAAAATTCTTCATATTTAAAATGTATAACAAATTCTATGAATTTCGAATTCTGTTTTCATCATTTTTTATCTCGTCAAGTCTCTGACCAAAATACTAAGTTAATAAAAATATACCCTATAACAATCAACAATCTTTATATTCAAAAAATGAAATTAATTAAATCCTCTTTTTCCTTGAATACTTAATTAACTTTATTGAAAAATTTGAGATCATTGCATTTTAAATCTTTTATTCGTGAGAACTATTTCTATATCTTTGTTGCTCTTTTTTTCTTCTTGGGAACTGTAACTGAAAAGAGCTCGCAGTTCAGTATTACATTTGTGTGAATTGTTTTATACGAAAATGTTCTGTACAACTCACCAATTTTTAATATTACTTGCACAAAGTTTATAACGTTGTTGTGTCTTATACGCTCTCTTGTAATTTTGTTACTTTTATAATTTTGATACTGACTTTAATATGACATATTGTATGGTGTCTAATGCATGGGAACAAATGCTGTATCAGTGACTTTCTTTCTTTTTAGGAAACAGTTAAATGAACAGATAAGAGACGGAACAAAAGATTTATATTTTAATTTAGTTGAAATATTTTTGTTTTAGATATTATGTAGAAAATTGTATGGATTACGAAAATAATATTTTAATATAAACCTATATTAACTCTTATTTTTGCATTTTTTATACCCTTTAAGATAATTTTATTCTTAATAAAAATTATAATCCTAAATTATGTTCTTTTTATTAATATACATTTTCCTTAAAAAATTAACATTTAAATACACTTCAATAAGTAGGTTACGCATTTTTTAAAAAATGCGTTTTATTTGTATATTATAAATCAATACATTTTATTTACATTCATTTCATTAACAAATGTTAAATTAAACGTTTATAATAGTATAATTATTTAATTTCAAATTCAATAATATGTTATAAGTTTAAAATAGTTTCAGAGATCAGCTACCACGTTTAGAAAATTCATTAGATAATATTTCATGGTAAATCATGTTTCAAAAAAAGATTTTAATAAATGTTATAATAAAACATAAAAAGAAAATTGTTAAAAATAATCTTATACCTTGAAAAAAAGACATAATTTATTTTTATGTTAAAATATCATTTAACTTTGTTACACAACTTTTTTTCCTAACGAAATATTCTTTCTGAAAACAGAAATGTTTTTATTTTATCAAAGCATTAAATTTCAAATACCTTAACACAATTTTTCTACCCAAGATTCAAAAATGTATAAATTATTCATGCAAATAACAAACCAAAAAAACTTTTTTTTATCATTTTCAATAGCCGACGACTTTTAAATAGCTATTTGATAACATTTAAATGTATAAATAAAAAAAATTTTATTTTTAAAGAAAAGAATAGCGCTTTTATAACAATATTACTCCTGAAGCGAATCAATATGAAAAAGAACATTTACGTGACTATTCCCGCCTTTTAACATTTAAAACACGTGGTTTGTTATGTGCGACGATGTCTTTCCGCATAAAAAGTGAATTACAAAAGAAAACATTCTAATTTCTAAACCAGCCAAAAGTTGGAAACCAGCCAAGTGATTTAACTTGCTTTTCGTTCGATAATTCCTAAAGTAAAGCAAATGTTTGACTAAGTTAATGTTTTATTCATGATGTGGGAATCTGCATAGGCGTCTATTTAAATTTTCTATCAGTGTATTCTCCGAATGTTACTTTTTTGCAACACTTGTTTCATTTTGTTAAGACTAATGCTAATATATAAATGAAGTAAAAAAAATATATTATATAAAAATCAACAAAAAATAAATAAATTTCGTTCTTTTCTTCATTTTAGAAATTTTGAAATGCTGTGGAAATTTATGAGGATAAAAACGTTAATTTTTGTTTGCAAACTATTACTCGATATATATTTAATATTTTAAAATAAGATTACTTGAAATTTTGTTTTCTAAAATAGGTAAAAAAGTAAATTTATTAAGTATTTAAATTTAATTTCTTTTTCTGCAACTATTGCAAATTACAATTTTATTTGTACTCTCCTTGCCTATTTAAATAATTCAATTAAATAAACTATGTCACTAAACTGTCAATCTTTTTTTTTCTATTCAGGACACAACAGGAAATTGTAGCACACTATATTCATAATATAGCCTACTTTCACTGCTTTCATAATGCACATGGGGATAAAAAAGATTAGATGAAAAATACGTATCAATAAAAAAATGAATAGAAATATTGTAACATAAATATTTGTAAATTTCAAAACTTTTACTAATGTCTTGTTTTCAGAATCCATGAAGAAAGAACCAAATATTATTTAGTAGATTCAAGGTTACTATTTTTCTGTTTATTAAACAGATTTCTTACATAGGCTACTATTGACTATTTTTGGTTTAATTTGTGATTTATTTATTTATTGAAGAATTTATAGGCACGATTACTTTATACATTTCTTGTTATTATTATTTTTTAATTTTTATTACAATTAATTATTAAATTAATGTATAATAAATATATATATTTTAGTTAAACTCTAGTAATTTGCTACTGGTTGCAAAAATCAATATTAGAAAAACTAATTTCCTGTCAATATTTTATTTCAATTTCTCACACTAAGAATATATTTGAATTATATTTAAAAATAATTGTGATTAATACAATCAATTTTCATAAATCTCTTAACTGATATTTGATTGTTCAAAAAAGGTCACTGATATATGCAGATTAAAGTTATGTGTAATACAAAACATGATGTGTTTTGTCTCTCCATTGATGGCTATTATTTTGTCATTTTTTTTACAAATGGTAGTAATAATAATTCCGTAGATTTAGTTTTTGAATTGTTATTTTGTTGAAATGAAAAATTGTCTAAAACTGCATGTTAAAACACATTTCTTACTGTTTTTCATATATCTATGTATAAGTAAAAATAAAAATGGATGTTTCGACGTTTTGAGACTATTTATTGTTTAGTCCTTATTGTATATACATACAAAAAATGTACAAAAATAAAATTTTAGATTTAGGAAGATAAACAATAGAGGAAATACCAAGGTGAAATTAAATACGTTCTGAGATGAAATAAAAATCATTTTTATTGAAAAACTTTATTCCGCGATTTTTTCATACTATTAATAAAACTTTTGTCTACGTGAAATATGTATTATTTTTATCAAATTAAATTTTTTTAAAATGCAAAGGTAAATATAAAAAAGCATATGCACTTTTTTTATTTTTAATTTTTCTTTACATGAAAAGTTAATTACTTTCTACAAAGAGTTTAAAAAATTATCCAGCGATGAACTTTTACTACTTTTTTTTTTTTTCAGCAATCTTTTCTTCAGTTTTTAAGCAGATTTTTTTATGAACCATAAACGCCTATTTTTTAAATTTTTATTATATTAAACCGAAAATATTTTGCCTAATTTAATTAAAAACTCATTTTTCAATTCATTCAAATTGTTGGCGAAAGCGTAGAAACCCGAAGCGCCCTTTATGTAGACGAGACTATTCCGCCTCTGACCACTGATGAGAATAGAGCTTGACTGACTGTCAGCTTATTACTTACACACTTACTTGTCATTTGCTACTTTTACTTGTTACTGTTATTTATATATATAAAATAAAGTTAATAAAAATCTACATGAGGTCCGTCATATACTTTAAACTACTTACAACACCAGAAACGTTTTGAATTTATGGACTATCATAAAATTTGGATTCGTCTCGCTCGGAGGAAACCGCACTATAAATATACCGTATTTATGCGAATGTAATACGCATCTTATTTTAAAACTTTATGTAATAAAAAAATTGTTTGTCGGCGAATGTAATGCGCATCAAAAATATGAGGAATTTATTGAATCTTATTTTATACAACAATGGATTTTTATATGAACTATCAATCAATAGAATGATAAGTTCATTTAAATTTATATATAGATACCATATTTTATGCATAAACATTTCTATCTAGCTAACAGTTTCTACAATCAGTGATTAATAGCAAACGTCTTTATTTACTAATGTTTTCATCACTGGAATTCTCGCAGCTCTCTTCGTCCGAAGCAGATTTGTTTCTTTTTTTCTCATCATCATCGTCGTCATCCTCGGCGTTCCAGAGTACATCATCTTCACTGCCATTCAATGAACCTGAAATGCAGCATTTCTTGAAAGATTTCATCTTCATTGGTGCTTCGATGCTTTTCCAGGCAGCAGAAATCCAGTATGTAACAATATGCGGTGCAGCACGCTTAATTTTTTCTGTCGTGGTCAATTGACGGTTTGGCCCACAAAACCATTTTTCGTACTCCGCCTGAACGTACCCCTTAAAAGATTTATTTATACTACGTCCAGGAGTTGTAACACAGACGTCATCTCTCCAGAAATGATAACAAGATCACTGCCTAGGCTGTGCATCTTCTTTTTTACGTAGTCGGTGAGATGACCATGAAATTCATCCAGACAAAGCATTGTTTGTGGATTGGAGAATCCACCGGGACGGCGTTCCAATACATTTCGGAGCCAATCAAGCATTAATGATTCCGTCATTCACCTCTTCTCTTAGTTTCGAATCAAGACATCATCTGGGAACAGCTTTTCATTCTTATTAGTTTTAGGGCAGGTTTTCCGTTTGAAGATTAGGAAAAGGGGAAGTTTGCATCATCCGCTTCATAAACCGATCCACCCATCCACGGAGAGCCTTAAACTCTTGTTTCGGTATTCCAAGAACTTCAGCCTCCTCTTTTGCTTTATTTCTAATGGTGTCACTAGTCATAGGTTGTCCATTCTTCCTCTTTCAAATACAAATTAAAATCTTTTTCAATTTTAGGGTGTCTTCCTTTGTGAGGGCCAGTGAATTTCTTTCTACTAGCTTTAGTTTAAAAAAGTTGCAAATAGTACCAATTTCTGTTGCCGCCACAAGTGAGCATTGCTCTCAGCTAGGTTGAACTCTCTCTCTGCAAACTTTCTATTGCCTTTTTTTTTTCAGCATAAAGAATTACTTGAAAGTAGCATCATATGACTTTCTTTTTCGTTTGCCCTACATTTCGTGACTACGTACTCTTCAGTTAGTATCCTCTATCTAATAATGTGTCAACGATAAAGGTAGTCGAGAAACACAGTAATCCATTGTTACGATTTAAATTTGGTTGACATCATCGGCGAACTGCAGCCCTTGCACTCGAATCTAATGCGCACCCCAATTTTGAATACTACATTTTGCCAAAAACAATGCGCATTAGATTCGCGTAAATACGATATTGTTAAGACAAAAACTTCGTTCAAAGCAAGAATCACTCGAATAGAAAATGAAGTTAAAACATACAACCTTTCTAAAACTGAAGACGAAGTGAAACTAAAAACATTGGACTCTATACAAAATAAAATAAAATGCACTGTATGTAATTCGGAATTCTTTCATACAATATTTAAATGTCAAAAATTTCTTAATATGACAATAGATGAAAGAGAAAACAATTTGTTAAAGATAATAATATTTGCACCCGATGTTTAAAATGTCATAAAAAAAAGGGCAATGCCATTCTAACTATGCATGTCCATGTGGAAAAATACACACTCGTTTATTAAGCAGTGAACAGAAATCGGTTGACCTGGACTCAAATAAGAATACCACTTCGTTCACTGGAAGGAAAAATGAAAATTCTGATTTTGCAGAAAGCAATAAGTCAATGATTTCGCATCTCCCACTTGAGAATGTAAGCAATAATAAATCAGTTCTCTTAGCATCTGCTGTTATTTATTTTAGAAAGGTAGATGGAAGGTTCATTGTAACGAGGTGTTTATTAGATAGTTGTAGCAGTATATGCACTATGACTCACGATTGGTCGACGCCTTAAGAATAAAAAAGGAAAAAATAAATACTTCAGTGAATATGTTGAATGGTTCTGTTCAAAATATAAAAAACAAATTGAACGCTACTATTTTTAACTGTTCGAATTCATTTGAAGAGGAAGCGGAATTTCTTATCATAAAAAAATATAACCGGATTAACACCTTGTACAAATTTAGATATTTCGAGTATTGAACTCCCAGAATTTATACAATTAGGAGATCCGACATTTTACCGTACGGGTAAAATACATGCATTGATGAATGCAGCTTTATTTTTTAAAATGATATTACCTGAGAATCATCACATTAATGAAAATTTAATTTTACAAAACTTAAAATTTGGATGGATAGTAACCCGCAGATAATGCAATGGAAATTTACAAGAGATGCAATGGAAAAAAAGATAATGCAATGGAAATTTACAAAAAAACAGTTTGTTTTTAATATGGTAGTTTCAGTTGCCTTAGCGTCTGCAGCAAGCATTTTGCACGAATGGTGAAAGGAGTAATAAGTCCAAGGCGATAGAAGATTTTCCAACAGTTTTCAGGATGATTCGTTTGGTTGGTTTATCCGAGATGCTCATATTTGGAAAATTTTGTATGGAAAATATGTCTAATACAAAGTTCCAGTCTATTCCAAGCACTCTGGTAGAGTCAGTTATCACGTAATCTGTTGAAATTAATGGGTGTAGATCAAAATATATTCTCTTTTTCAATGTTCATATAGTTCTTTGCTGTTAAATAACCATTTTCCGAGTGACATTTTAGCAACGCCCTTGATTCCTTTTGCTTGACGAGAGAAATTTAAAGTTTCTTCAATGTTATCTCCACCAGCAACTAAATCGTCTACGTAGAAGCATTTGTCAAGTAGTTGAACTGTCTCAGGATATTTTTCAGTAAACTGTGAAATATGGTGTTTTATTGTAGCAGAAAATAAAAATGGACTTGCATTCAGTCCAAAAATTACGCGCTTGAAACGATAAATTTGGATATTTGGTCGGCAGTCAGTCAGTTGTTTTTCGAACCACGAGGAGCGAACTGCATCTTTTTGATCATCTGCAATAGCTATTTCAAGAAATGCCTTTTCTATGTCAGCTCGTTATTTTGTTTCATTAAGGTGCATTCGCGTGAATTTTGAATCGAAGACAAACATTTCTATTTTCAAATATTATATCAAAAATGTTAAATTATTTATTTTTAATCATTCTGGGGGATTTTTGCTTGATATTACGAAGACTTCCACCTAACTGTAGGGCCCATTATGGGCTAAGTAAAGGGAAGTATATTGGTGCAACAACAATATGCATGTATCACTGCAATCCTGCTTCATTTGAGATAATAAGCAGATCATTTCCTTTATTCTTAATAACATGATAAATTGGGGATTAGATATAAAATAATATAGCGGGAGTAAGAAACACGAGATATGTTAATAGTATTCATCTAAGTTTAATAACCAAAAATAACTAAAAAAAATTTTTATTTTATTTGAGATAAATTTCTTTTGAAACGTAGTTAAGTTGGTGACTATAATATCAAAATAATATTTTATTTCATCATTTTAAACTAATTAATTTTAAATTGTTGTTTTAATTAAGCAAGTTACATTTTTACCATAATTCTTAAAAAAAAAAAAAAAAAAAAAAAAAAAAAAAAAAAAAAAAAACTTATTAATTCGTAACCAGTATGTTACACACATATAGAACTTTAATTGCTGAATATTTAAATGAATTGTGTTAAGCGAATTTTTCCATTTTAATTTTATTTGAAATATTTGAATTAGACCGATTTTATTGATTTATAACAATCCTGATTCAATGAATCCTGTGAAAGAAAAAATAGGCTGATGAAATAAGATTAACACTAATTGTGCCAATGGAAACATTCCGCGAATTGTTGGTTAAGCGAAAATATCCACTATGGTATGTTTTCCTTGACATTGGCTTCGATTCCTCTCTCGGTACTAAAAAAATATTTTTTGTGGTTGGTTATTTGCTGATTCTGGAAACTTTCAGAAACAAATGAGTTTATTTTCTTTATTTTTCAATATAAAATCAAACGTCACTCAGAAAATCTCTACAGAAATTTTATGAAATCTTTTCTATGTTCTTACATAGATTGTAAAAAAAATACTTGCTTTTCCCCAATTCTAAGTCAAACATTTTCACATCTAGTCAGGGAAATAGTTACATTTTTATCGGAGACTAATTTAAAATCATAAAATATATTTTTTAAAATTTATATATTCTAAGTCTAAGCTATAAATAATTAAAATATGTAATTTTAGTTTGTGCTTTCTAAATAAATAAAAGTATTGCTGTTCATAGAACAATATCGTACATAAATTTTTAATTATCAGTAAAATATTGCTCTGTAAACAAAGTTATGTTGATATACATTATGATATACATTATAACAAAATATTATTTTATCTACTATGGTTTCAGAAATCAAAAAAGATACAAAAAATAAGCTTGTAAAAGAATAAACCTAAAATATATCATAAAAAGTCATGCATTTGAAAACTACTTTCGAATTGAAGCTTATCACGCAATATGAGAGTTAAGACAGAAACGTTTAAGCAACATTTGGATTTCAAAAACCATTTTAAAGATGTAAAACTCAAAGGAAACCACACATATAATTTCGAATAAACAGAAATGTAAATCAATTCCTAAAATGATTCAGATAAGATTGTCATGCAGTATTAAAATTATTTTATTTTTGTTATTGTCGAAACTGCAAATAAAAATTTTTTCCTTTTCATTTCTAAACTTCCATTTTTCTATCAGTAGTAAGCTTTAGGAAACAACCATATTTTTTATTAAAAATATAAATAAGTTTTAAAAATTGATAATTTTAGTTAGAATCCTTAAATTGTGATATAAGAAAATCAGCATATACACTTTCTTTTTAATGTTTAGGCTATGGTTCAAAATCTTTCTTCTGAATTTCATTATAGATTAGGACATTCATTTATGCAGGTATGTGTGCCCTCATTTTTCTAAAAATCACATAATTTCCCACTTATGGAAGATATTCGGCTTGTTTGTAGATATTATAAAGTTCGTTAGATGCTCTCTTTAGAGCAATGCTTTTTATAGATATTTTGCGTAGGAGATTTTTATACAGTATTATTCTGTAAAATAGATTGCTTGATAATTGTTGAGAAATAAACTATTTAAGTAAAATTTTAAGACCGACAGCCTCTCAAACGCAGAAAGAAAATATGGAAAGAGAATTGTAAAGCAAGGTTTTATAAAAACTAAAAGCGTAAACATTGAAATAAAAGAAAACCACATAGTCAGTTTCTGAAAATAATGTGGTAAGTTTTCATTTTTGATTGAAAATTTTGAGTGGAGATTATCGTTACGATATCGATTGAATGTGTATAATCGGAATCAAGGATTTGGACCCTTCAAAGTATGGTAAAATGTCATTCCTTTAGCTTCAGACCTATCGAAAAAGGTAATTTCGCGTAAGAAAAAATATGACACCAAAAGTGATATTGCATAGAAAAAATACAATGGAGGTCATAGAAGAGGCTTAAGAAAGATTATTTTTATCCTTTGCAAAAAAAGAACTGAAACTTATTACAGGTCTGAAAGCGACAAATATAACCCGCATAAAAAAAAACATAATTATTTTTCATCGATGATTACTATGTGCCTACACATGAAAATTCTGAGCATGCAATCCGTGCAACTATACCATTCTCATTCCTTTTTATGTTAGTTTAATATCACGTTGGTATGTTACAATGTTCGTTAGAGCACTTGTGTCTCCGAGTATTCTCGGTTGGATCTTATTTAATTACAATAATGGATTTACAATGTTTCTATTTTCCTTACTTGTGAAGAAGTAGCTAAAATATTGAAGCAAAAATGTTGGAAAAACGCGAACATTCAAAGCGTTAAAGAAATTCAAAACTCATCTCTAGCTCTATATAAGTAGTGCCTATTTCTTTTTGATTAAAACATTTTTCAAACGAATATTTTCCCCAAACATTTTGTCTAAATGTAATTTAATATTTTCTAGAAAAGAAAAAAGCATTTTAGCCTTGCAGTTGTCCTAAATAAAGGCTAATATGTTCAATAAAAAGTCGAGTAAAATATTAAAAGTTCCTTTTTCATATCCAGGATTAAAACCAAAGATTGTTTTCTTGATATTATCTGGGTGTTCAGCATATTACAGCAAAACAGAAATGATTCTGAAAAGGCACATAAATGGAAAAAAGTACACTTCTTCTTCTTCTTGAGCTTGTCAGATATGTGGCACCTCTGCATTGTTGCATTTTGTACCATACTCCAAGCCCAATTTTTTCCTAGTTCCATTGTCTTGGGTCACCTACTTTTTTAATAAAGTCTGATAGGCCCTCAATGGAGTTTAGGTGTAACTCTTTAGGATATGGATTACCTAGAGTAGTGTAAGGGCAAGAGCATCACACTCATATAGGATATGATGAGCTGATTCTACCCCTGCGTGGCATTTCCTACAAATTGGTTCCTGTTTAAAAAGTCCCATTGTATGAAGGTGTTTCCTGAAATGATAGTGCCCAGTAATGAAGCCTACAATTGCTTGAGTCTTCAATCTTGGGAGTCTAAGAATTTCAGATGCAATTTTCTCAGATGAGTTGAAAATCATACTTTTCGCATGTTTCTGTCCAGGAGAGTCACGCCAAACTTTGTTCATCTCCTGTTTCTCCCATTTTTGAATGGCCTTTCTTGTAGTCTTCATGTTGATCCCTCAAAAGGGTTCCATTCCTATTGTATTGAAAAAGGATCCCTGTTTTGCAAGTTCATCAGCTCTTTCATTACCTTCTATTCCTATATGCCCTGGTACCCAAATGAGAATAATTTTATTTCCATTTGCCCAGTTCCTTAAGGAGATTTTTACATTCCATTACAGTTTTTGATTTGACTTGGAATGAGTAGAGAGCCATCAATGCAGCTTGACTGTCGCTGAAAATAAGAATACGCTTATCTTGGTAGCCCTTCTTTAAATTTATCTGCAGACAGTTGGCGATAGCAAGAACCTCCGCCTGAAAGACAGTGGCATGTTCCCCAAGCCCTTTATAAAGACTGAATCTTGGTGCCACGCCACAGACCCCCAGTCCTGAGAGGTTGCCTTTTTTTTATCCATCAGTAAACCAGATAAGATCATTGCTTTTTATTTCAATCGTGCTGTTTTTCCATTCTCTGGTAGGAAAAACTACCTTGAATGGTCTTTCAAACACGTATGTTCTTTCCATGCTGTCTGAAGGCATTTAAAGAGTTGGGTGGTTGATTTTTTTGGTAATAGTAGTATGACCTCCAGAAGAGGGCTTATCATACCACTGATTTTACAATTTCATTCTATATGCAGTTATTCTGGCAGCACTGCATTATGAAGATATCTAGTGGAGTCAGGTTTAGAATTGCCTCTAGTGTTCTGGTAGGTGCTGTGGACATTGCACCTGTGATACACAAGCAGGCCATTCTTTGCAGACTTCCTAGCTTGTCCTTCACAGTTTTCTGTTCCACCTTACACCACCATATCACAGATGCATATGTAAAAGTAGGCCTGACAATTGCTTTGTACATCCAAAACATCATTTTTGGCTGTAGACCCCAGTTTTTACCAAGCATGCATCTGCATGTCATAATGCATTTTTTTGCCTGATTGATTTTGTAGTCAACATGTTTATTCCAGGTGAGTTTTTGGTCTAGAATTAAGCCCAGAAATTTCACCTCAGAAGCAACGTTGATTTCAACCTCAAAAAGTTTTGGGATAAAGAATCCCTCCCTTTTTATTTTTCTTGTGAATGGTATAAGGTTGGTCTTCTGTGGATTTATATCCAGATTCCTTTCCTTACACCATTTGCCTACATAACTTAAAGCATTTTGCATTAGTAGACAAGTTATGTTAAAGTCTTTACCAAGGATGAGTATGACAATATCATCATCATACCCCTGGGTATAGTAACCTAAGGAATTAAGATGTTTTAATAGGCTATTTACAACCAGATTCCAAAGTAATAATGATAATACACCTCTTTGTGGACAGCCTCTGGTTGTCTTCTTTTCAAATGTCTCATTGAAGATTTTCATTTGTATAGTTCTATCCGAAAGCAGGGTCCTAGTCCATGAGCAAATTGCATGTTCAATCCCTGTATCCCTTAAGGCATTAAGGATGGATAGATGAGAGGTGTTATCAAATGCACCTTGGATATCTAGGAAAGTGGCTAAGGCAATTTCCTTTCTCTCCAGGGTGTCCTCAATCTTAGATACAAGCTTGTGTAACACTGTCAAAGTACACTTAGAATTTGGCAGAATTATGTAATTGAGTACCATCAGCTTCTATGCCAATATAGTGTGACAGAATAATTTCAGCAACTAGAAGCAACGTGGAAAATGTTTATAGAGCGAAAATTATCCAATATTTCTTGCCTATTATACAAAAGAGATATAAAGATTTAAAACATAATTGAAAAAGTTTTTTATTTATTGTTCTTCATGAAACTAACTAATTCTGATCGAAATGCAAATATTTTTATAAACAAAATTGTATTGAAAATCTCAGATAGGCTTCATCGCATATTAA
Organism: Latrodectus geometricus; assembly: GCA_026290005.1. Lineage (NCBI taxonomy): Eukaryota > Metazoa > Arthropoda > Arachnida > Araneae > Theridiidae > Latrodectus > Latrodectus geometricus. Next base: position 440,817 of record JAPDSC010054894.1, read on the forward strand.
AATCAATTGCCTGAGTAAACCTAAGACAAAGAAATTCATGAGACAGAAATCAAAGTTATATTAGAGAAAAGGCTTCAGCTTTTTTAATACGAAATTCAACCCGAAAACAGGAGTATTCTTTCTACGCAAATGTTCTACCAACTTTGAATCTGCAAGACAAATTTTTCATTTCACTATATTGCAAAAAGTTTTTTATATATAATTTTTTTTTTTTAATTTGAAAAAAAAATCTCTTTCTTTCACTTGTTTATTCCAAAACCACAAAGTTGAATTTCCAACGGAAGTAATATAGTCATTTACAATGTAATAAAAATATATATATTTTAAGAGTGTAAAAGATTTAATGATAGAGATAGTAACTGTTGATGACAACAGATGGCACTATTAAACAATAGTGTATTTTCCCCTATATCGAGTAAAAACTAATTAAATTTAATTAATGAATTAATATTTGAAAAAACTATATTAACATCAACTTTGATTCATTTGTTTCAGCAGACTGTTATTGATTCTAAGGAAAGAGATATTAATGCAAAAGTTTTTTATACGTGGGTTATAAAACATATTTATAATGAAAATTTATTAATCTGGAGGGAGATGGTATCAATGTGGAAATTGACGTAATTTTCGCTGGCTTAATCTGCATTGTTGGGATCTAGTTTCCTTCAAATGTTTGCAAATTATGTTCGTTTTAGATTTATGTTCATTTTGATTTTAAAAAAATAATTAAATAAAATAATTTCACATATGCAAATGCTTCCAAAGTATAAGACATAAACAATGTATGCTTACAAATTCCTGGATACTTTTATTCGAGTTTTCAAATAAAAAGCGATTAATGTAGATTTTCACAAAACTTGTCTTTTGCTTCAGTGTCAATTAAATTTATAGACAATTTAATCATGCAATAAATTTTGCGTATATATTGATAAAATGAGCGACTTGAAAGCATTAAAAAATATTGATATACATTATCTTCCCGTAATATCTCACATTTTTTTCATTTTGGAAACTTTACGGAATCAAGGTTAAGAAATTAATCTCTTGTTGGATACCTACTCATATAGGTATTTATGGAGCAGCAAAAAACACATGTACCAGTACTTACAACAAGCTGTACCTCTGTGTGATTAAAAAACTTCTTGTAAAAAATTTATCCAACCCCAATGGCAGGAGTTATGGAATTTACAAACTATGAACAAATTACATTCCATATAATTCCATTGCCAGTTTTATCATTACGCAGATCTGATGTAAAATTTACTCGTCTGCGTATTGGACACAATCATTTTACTCATAAACATACACTGTTTAACACATTTTATTTGACTGTCCTAATTTTAATCACTATCATTTGCATATTTTAATTCTACCCTTTCAACGTTTCAAGATCTTATTAGAATAACTCCTCACCGCTATCTCTTTGCTTTTTTAAGTTCTATTAAATTCCTGCATTTTGTGATTTTGCTTTTAACATTTTATAAAATCTAAATTTTATGTAACATCTGATTGGCGCATTTTGTCCTAGATAGCACCTTGTAACATTAAACTTAACGCTTGTAGTAAGCAAAGTGAATCAAAATGTCATCTGATAGTATTCCAACGTTAACTCGTCACCAACAAAAGGCTTTCTAAACATTGTAATTTTTCCTACTATTATGTAGCTAACACGAACATTATTTTCAGATTCTTTATTCGCTATAGCGGAAAAAGATATTGGCAATTTAGTAGATTTCCTAGCGTTTCATATAATATCTCTTAATATTGTGTTTCACTATACTCACACACAACTACATTCTAACAAATAAAGCAAACTGCTTCACTTTTATATTCAATAAATAAATTAGAATCTGACCACTTTCTTTGATAAAAATTGCACTTTTGGTTGTTACTTTGTAACTACCATTTGACATTTTGCACTCTAAGACTACAAACGCTTCTTCTAAATTTTATTATGCGCAGAGGTTTAAAAATTTAGCCCAAATATTTCATAAAGGCGTCAGTATCATCAACCGTATAGGAGGATTATAAGACAACTGATTGCAACATTGGGAGACAGGATAACCTCTGAATAACAAATAGGAGGTCGTGAACCAACTCCCGTAATCCAGGTGTTATGCGATCCGTGCCTTGGGTGAATGGCACTGCGGTAATAGTGTCTTAACGGAGCCTCTAGTGCGACTGGCGAACCTCTAGAGTATTTTGCCTTACCCAGCATCTCAGGCAATACTGGGTGGACCTTTTCTGTTCCTGAGCTTTTCTTTTGACTTAATTTATGGCTGATGAAGACAAAACTTTAACTCATATTACTGCTTCTGCAGGTAAAAAACCCGAAGTAGGCCATTCTGTTGAAGAAATGGATACTAAGGGAAAACCAACTGAAGGAGAAGAAATGGACCCTTCTTCAAAAGAGGTAGAAATGACCTCTACATCATCAACATCCCAAGAAGGGCAGGAAGCCATTAGTAGCATGACTGCCTCCATGAAGGGGATTAAACTCAAAAAGAGACTTTCTGGAGCACAAAGAAAGAAACTCATGAAAGAGAAAAAAATCGCTGAGGGCACATGGGTAGAAAAACCCAAGCAAAAACAACAAAGCGAGAAAAGATCATGTCCAAGGATGTTACAAGACACTCCCCCTAAGATTGCCAAAAAAGGACCTGAAGGTACTACCTATAAGAAGACTTTGATGGCGGTCAAAATGGCGGTGATTCTTGAGGGACATCCTTCAAAGCGGTTATCAGATGAACAAGCTTCAGACCTGGAGTTGTTGATAACCAACAAAATCACAAGAAATGATAAGGGCTTCACTCCCATTTTTCTTTCTTGCAGACTAGATAATGGGGCACTTATTATCAATTGTTCAGATCTGGAGAGCTCTAAGTGGCTGGAACAGACTGTCAATGAAATAAACCCCTGGCAGGAGCAAACTCTTTTGGTGGGTGAGGCAAGGAAACTTGTCAGAACCACTAAAATCCTTGCTAAACTGCTAAAAGTCTGCAGCAAACTGGAGCCCAAAGAGATCTTGAGGAAAATCGAGGCACAAAATGGTGGGCTTACCTCTACCGACTGGAATATACTCCATCGGAAGAATGAACCATCAGGACAGACCATCGTCCTTAGCGTGCCTAAAATGGATGCGGCTACACTTGGGAGAAGGGGATATAAATTTTATATTGGACTTCACAAAGTTCAAGCCAAAGTCCTTGACAAACCTTCAAAAACTGATGGGGATGAAGGTTCTTCAAGCCAACATCCACCACAGTAGAAGTGATATCACAAATCTCGCTAAGAATTTTCTTGGTGAGGATTTTCACCTGGCCTTGATTCAAGAACCCTGGCTTGTCAGGGGTAGAGTCAGTGGCCTTAAAGGAACAAAAGGTAAGCTCATTTATGATCTTAACAGTGAAGCTAGAGCCTGCATCCTTATAGATAAAGATATTGAGGTTTTACCTCTAACCGAGTTTATTCATAGGGACCTAACAGCAGTGAAAGTTAGACTCAACATAGAGGGAAAAGATAGAGAAATTGTTTTTGGCTCTGTCTACTTACCCTATGAAGAGAAGGCTCCACCTGATCCAACACTGCACAAACTCTTGCAGTTTTGTGCAGAACACAAATTACAGGCAGTCCTTGGGCTAGACTGTAACTCTCGTCATATCGTCTGGGGCAGCACAGACACGAACAAAAGAGGTGAGTGTCTTTCGGAATTTATTCTTAACTATGGTTTGGATATTTTAAACAAAGGCAACGATCCGACTTTTATAACTTCTAATCAATCTGAAATAATCGACATTACTTTAGCAACACCAGCTATTAGTAAAAATATCCCGAAATGGAAAGTTGATGGGAGACCATCAGGTTCAGACCATCAAAACATCCACTTCGAAATAAACTCCAGTATAAATATTGACCGCCACTTCAGGGACCCCATGAGGACCAATTGGAAAAATTTCCAAAAGGATATCATAAGGCTAACTGAACTGGGGGTAAATTATATTAAAGATAATTATGATCTAGAAGTCACAGCAGAAACTCTGCAGAGTGAAATTCTAGGCTCATACAATAAAAATTGCCCAATGCGTACCAAAAGAGCAAAGTCACGGTGTCCTTGGTGGAATAACTCTTTGGAAACTGAAAGGGCAAATGTAATAAAACTTTTTAACAAAGCAAAGAAACATGGTGAATGGGACAACTACAAGAGAGCACTAACTAACTATAACAAAAATGTTAGGAAAAGCAAACAAGAATCCTGGAGAAAGTTCTGTGAAGAGGTGAATTCAATCTATGACGGAGCTAGACTCCAAAGAATCCTTATAAGGGGTGAACCTATAATGGTTGGAAAAGGATGAGAATGGCAAATTTGCTAGTACCAGAAAAGAAGTAATGGAAGTTATGGCCAAAACTCACTTTCAGGGAGCCATTAATATTGATAGCAACGAAGGACATATTTTCATTGGTTCTGTAAAAAGAATTCAAAGAAATCAATGGACCTATGCTAAGAGCATTATCAATCATGATAAAGAGAGGTGGGCTATTTCCACCTTCAAACCTCTCAAGAGTCCTGGACCTGACGGAATCATGATCCAGAAGGCAGGGGATCTTATTATGCCTGTGCTAACTAGAATATACAGAGCTAGCTTAGCACTGGGATGTATTCCAAAGCTATGGCAAAAGACTAGGATTGTTTTCATTCCTAAACCTGGAAAAAACTTTGACCAGGCTAAGTCTTTTAGACCAATAAGCTTATCTTCTTTCTCAAAATTATGGAGAAAATCATTGATAGACACATCAGAGATTACCTGGGTAGTAATAGTCCCTTGCATAATCTACAGTTTGCCTACCAACCTAGCAAATCTACAGAGACAGCGTTACACGAGCTTGTATCTAAGATTGAGGACATCCTGGAGAGAAAGGAAATTGCCTTAGCCACGTTTCTATATATCCAAGGTGCATTTGATAACACCTCTCATCTATCCATCCTTAATGCTTTAAGGACTACAGGGATTGACCATGCAATTTGTTCATGGACTAGGACCGTGCTTTCAGATAGAACTATATAAATGAAAATCTTCAATGAGACATTTGAAAAGAAGACAACCAGAGGCTGTCCAAAAGGAGATGTATTATCACCATTACTTCGAAATCTTGTTGTAAATAGCCTATTAAAACATCTTAATTCTTTAGGTTACTATACCCAGGGGTATGCTGATGATATTGTCCTACTCATCCTCGGCAAAGACTAACATAACTTGTCAACTAATGCAAAATGCTCTAAGTTATGTAGGCAAATGGTGTAAGGAAAGGAATTTGGACATAAAGCCACAGAAGACCAACCTTATACCATTCACAAGAAAAATAAAAAGGGAGGTATTCTTTATCCCAAAACTTTTTGAGGTTGAAATTAACATTGCTTCTGAGGTGAAATTTGTGGGCTTAATTCTAGACCAAAAACTCATCTGGAATAAACATGTATACTACAAAATCAATCAGGCAAAAAAATGCATTATGACATGCAGACGTATACTTGGTAAAAACTGGGGTCTACAGCCAAAAATGTTTTGGATGTACAAAGCAATTGTCAGGCCTACTTTTACAAATGTATCTGTGATATGGTGGTGTAAGGAGGAACAGAAAACTATGAAGGACAAGCTAGGAAGTCTGCAAAGAATGGCCTGCTTGTGTATCACAGGTGCAATGTCCACAGCACCTACCAGAGCACTAGAGGCAATTCTGGGCTTGACTCCACTAGATATCTTCATAATGCAGCACTGCCAGATTAACTGCATATAGAATGAAATTGCAAAATCAGTGGTATGATAAGCCCTTTTCTGGAGGTCATACTACTATTATCAAAAAAATCAACCACCCAACTCTCCAAATGCCTTCAGACAGCATGGAAAGAACATACGTGTTTGAAAGACCAGTCAAGGTAGTTTTTCCTACCAGAGAATGAAAAAACAGCACGATTGAAATAAAAAGCAATGATCTTATCTGGTTTACTGATGGATCATAAAAAGGCAACCTCTCAGGACTGGGGGTCTGTGGCATGGCACCAAGATTCAGTCTTTATAAAGGGCTTAGGGAACATGACACTGTCTTTCAGGCGGAGGTTCTTGCTATTACCAACTGTCTGCATATAAATTTAAAGAAGGGCTACCAAGGTAAGCGTATTCTTATTTTCAGCGACAGTCAAGCTGCATTGATGGCTCTTTACTCCTTCCAAGTCAAATCAAAAATTGTAATGGAATGTAAAAATCTCCTTAAGGAACTGACAAATGGGAATAAAATTATTTTTATTTGGGTGCCATAGGAATAGAAGGTAATGAAAGAGCTGATGAACTTGCAAAACAGGGATCCTCTTTCAATACAATAGGAATGGAACCCTTTTGAGGGATCAACATGAAGACAAGAAAGGCCATTCAAAAATGGGAGAAACAGGAGATGAACAAAGTTTGGTGTGACTCTCCTGGACAGAAACATGCAAAAAGTATGATTTTCAACTCATCTGAGAAAATTGCATCTGAAATTCTTAGACTCCCAAGATTGAAGTCTCAAGCAACTGTAGGCTTCATTACTGGGCACTATCATTTCAGGAAACACCTTCATACAATGGGACTTTTTAAACAGGAACCAATTTGTAGGAAATGCCATGCAGGGGTAGAATCAGCTCATCATATCCTATATGAGTGTGATGCTCTTGCCCTGACAAGATTCACTACTCTAGGTAATCTATATCCTAAAGAGTTACACCTAAACTCCATTGAGGGCCTATCAGACTTTATAAACAAAGTAGGTGACCCAAGACAATGGAACTAGGAAAAAATTGGGCTTGGAGCATGGTACAAAATGCAACAATGCAGAGGTGCCACATATCTGACAAGCTCAAGAAGAACATTGGGAGAAATAAAACTCTGCTCATTTAATTCTCCTTCAATTTCCGTACTGAAATGATACCGCTTTCTTTCAGTTCTATGTTAGTGGATAACCATTGTGTGCAAAAAATAAATGCAGATAAAATAATTAAATGAACCAACCTCCTGCTCAAGGTCATCTCTGTTGAAATATTGACATATGTTGCTGATCAGTTAGAAATAAGAATCTATTCTTTTTTCAGAAATTCTATAAGCCATTTAAGAAAAAAATCAAAGCAAATTTTTCAAATTTGTGTTTTTATGAAATTTTATCTTAAGAGGGTATGAAAGTCAGAGAAACATTTTAAAAATCAACAATAAGGAAAAGGCTTATTTCACAAAAAAAAAAAGATAAAGCCATTTAAATGTGCATCAAATGTAAATGTGTGGTCATTAAAACGTTTTCAGGTGGACACAGCTTTGAAGACTACCTGTATAGTGTTGAAGGAATTTCTAAAATGTTTATTCCTTTAGAAATCAATGAAAAATTTACTTCTAAGAAAGGAAATTTTCTTTTGTAGCAATAATTCCACTTCTTCAATATTCCAAGTACCGATCATTTTACTAATCTCAGCTTTATTTTTTTCCCCTAAGCGGTCAATTTTTTTACCAGAAATGCTTCCAAAAAGGCATAATTTTTTTATTGCATATAAGTAAGTGCCATATTTATTAGAATATGAATAAGAAATTTTTTTTTCACTTTTAATGCTTTTAAAACATTTTTTTCCCCAATTTTGGAACACAAAAACCCCTAAATGTTTGCTTTTCTCAAGCATATTTACGTATCTCTTCCACAATTTTACTCAAGCGAGAAGAATCGATGAACGTTTCATAAAATTGTAGAACACCAGAAGTGTCATCAAATCGTATGTGCACAAAACCAGAATATCTAAATCGAGGACACAGAACAGATGGATTTTTCACATCAATCCCGGTGAAAATTGTTGCAGAACTCAAATTTTCAGAGATGAGCTTCACTGCATGAGTCATCTGAGGACTAATCAAAATCAAATTAGAAGAAAAATCTGTATCAGTATCAGAATGTAATTCATCTAACAAGAAAGTATTTTCGTTTTTTTCCATCCATAACAGATAACTATTTATTTTGTTAAATGATATGACAATAATGAAATTTTGAAAACTGTACATATATATTAGGGAAAAAAGGGCGCAGTGTTGGTAAGAGCGTCTGTTGCCGGAAGTTAGTAAGTTCGAATCCCGGCTAGACCAAAGATTCATCGTGTTAACTAAATGCAGCTGGGGAAGGTTAAATATTTCGTCGTCGCTATGTCCTCAAGTGAAATGATACCTCTGAGAGTGACAGGTCCAACATTTGAGCATCTTTTGCTTGGTACCTGCTTCTAAATTACGATGGCTCTCATCGGGCTGCTTTTATCTAACTGGCAGAGTCCAACTAGATACAAGACATGCTGGTGCAACTAACATTACAGAAAAACTGGAAGTTTTAGAACAAGAATTTGTTTGGCAATACAAACAAACAGATAATAAAACTACAATATTTCCAATTAACTAGATTAATTTTTTTTCTCCAAGTGTTGACTAATGTAAATTAGACATAACCTTTTTAGCTATTAGGTTCATGTTTCGACTTAGATATACATCTAAAACTCTCAGATTAACATCTCTTACAGAAAATGATAAAAAAAGAGAAAACAGGTGGTTGTGAAGTAGTTCATATAATATTAAATGTATGCATTTTTTGTGTACTTCATTTTTAGTTTTTCAGAAGAAAACTCACATCCATCAATGTTTATATATAAACTATTAAAACAATTTTATCACAATAAACAGCTGATTTTTATTAATAAAAATCTTCATCAAGAAACATAAAATTCATAATTATACAACAAAAATACATTATGTTATTTTTTTTAATTATAAAGAAATCTTATTATAAATTCAATTTTAACTTAACTATTTTTGTAAGATAACATAAAAGAAAGTTTGTTTTTTATTTAAGAATAAATTTCCAAATAAAATTATAATAATTTTTGGAAAAAAAAAAACATTTAATCAAATTTTCATATGAATAAGAAATTTTTAATTTTAATTTCAAAAATAAAATTTTTTGCCTACTTCACAGATTATACAACCCCTACTTAATATAATTAAATGTTAAAAATTATATAGAAAACAGGAAAGACTTCTTCTATGTATTAATTCAATGTATATTTCAAAATAAAAATAAATATTTCATAACATTTCTACTAAATATATTTTCCCAAGAATATTTTTCCTTATATTTAAAATTTTCATTATATTTTAATTTAATTTTTATTTCCTTATTGTAAGAAAATTAGTAAAATTATATCAATTAACTTTATACTAAATTTCAATGGAACTTTGGCAAAATACTTTTGTACCTTTTAGTGTTCAAATATTTTACCTTTGTAGGAATTAAATTGAATGAAAGAATAGCAAGCTAAATTCTAATATTTCTTTTATAAATATTAAAAAGGTTATTCAATAAAAATTAAAAAATATATGTATAAAATAAACTTATATGCTAAAAGTATGAACTTACTTAAATATTAGCAAAAACATTATATTGTCAAATAATTAAGATAACATGTTGGGTTCAGACACTTAGAAACAAAAGAAACTGATATTTACAAGCGATTTATTGTATAGCAAAGTTATTGTTTCTTTAGTTATACATAAACAAAATCGTACAAAGGATTTTAAAATTACATTCCTACAATAATAAGAATTCATATATGTGTTTGATAAGCAAACAAAGAATTGTAAAGGCAATATAAAACATTGAACATTGGTGTATACAGTTCTTGCAAAGAGAAGCAATTATTAAAATTAGTTTCAGTAATGGAAAACTGGCTATAATTCAGAAGTTTAAAGAAAACTAAGCTTAGTGAAGTGGCAAACCTTTCAAAGATTTATAATAAATAAAAAATAAATATAATTAAATGTAAGAGATCAGCAAGGGTATTACAATACTTTAAATAAAATAAAAACAAAAATGCAGGGAGAAAGAAATGAAGTTAATACATTTAACATTCTTTGACATATGAATATATTACAATATGATCAGCTCATTCTGTTGTTTCAAGAATAAACAGTTGTAAATAGGTGAAACTTTTTGAATCAAGAAAAAATAGTGTCAACTATAATATAATATAACAATCTGAAACATATGTTGGAATATATGCAACAATTCATTAACCTTCTGTTTGCAATGTGTCTATTGATGCATTTTGAAGAAGACTTTCAATACTGATCTGCCCATCTGCATCAACAGGTAACATAAGTTGTTGAGGTTCACCACTTTCACTCAAACCTAAAGAGTTTGGATCCAGTGCTAATGTTATGTTTCCATCACCAGAATCATCTCCCAAGGAATAACCTGCAGGCAAAGTCACTACAGTATTTCCGTTTTCATTGGAATTTATAGGGATTATTAACATCTGATGGCCACCATCAGCTGTTGGTATTTTGAGAACTGCTGCACTGGTGTATCCTGACTCCCCTTGTAATTGAAGCTGCTGATTATCACTGTCTTGATCATCTGATACCATCATAACTATTTGAGCATTTTCTTGTGAATCCTCTCCTTCAAGTTGCCCAAGTTCTAAGACAGATTTTAATTGATTTTCGCCTTCTACTTGTGCATTCTCATCAAAACTAGAAGCAGTTTTATTTCTACCTAAAGCTATCTGTGCCACAAATTCTTCTGTGGCATCCTGTTGATTCTGATCACCCTGGAAGTCCAAATTAGAATGTTCATCAGTAGGAAGATTTTCATCAACAGAAACCAGAACTTGTTGGTTTTCTCCATCGACAGTGTAGACAGTTTGCTCTGGAAGAGGTTCTCTCTTTATCTGTACTTGATTAAGAAGATCTGGGGACTCTTGTATCATAAGTGTCTCTTCTCCATCTTTTTGAATCAAAATAGATTGGTTACCTTGCTCGTCTGTACATATTTCATTTCCATGAATCTGTTGCAGCTGAGATTGCTCAACGGCTTCAACAAGTTGATGAGGAGTCATTATAGTGCTGGTATTACCATCTTGGTTAAATACAACAGTAGCTTCTTCAGACAAAACTGTAGACCCAGCAGAATCTTCAAATTCAGGAATACTAACAGATACTGCACCAGATTCATCTAACTTAGCATTTGGGGCAATTGATACAGTAACTTGTCCGGGGCATCCTGGGCCAGCAGCTTCAGCAACTACTCTTGCTAACTGTTCTGCAAATTCTTGTGAAGAAAGATTCAGGGAATTCGCTAATGTTTGGTGAGCAGTAGCAACCAACTGGTCAGTATCAATTGTAGCCTCTGTGCCATTTCCAGCAGTCTGAACAATAATTTGATGATCTTGCCCAAATACAGATTGTCCAGTAGTTACAACCACTTGCCCTTGAGCATCAGTGCTATTTAAAAACCAATAAAAAAATTCATTAAAAATATTAAAATTGCATAATTTTACAAATTATGATCCACAAGCTTACTGGTGGATTAATGATCATCTTGCAACAATGAAGGACATTTGCAATATGAAATATATTAATCATTGAATTATGTACTTCAATTATATGATAAATAAAAAATTAATGTTTTTAAAAGTAATTATTAACAATAAATTAGTATGTAGGTTAGAAGCAATTTTTTGTAAAGAATGTAAAAGTTGTTATGTCTAAGTAAAAAAAAAAAAAAAAAAAAAAATTTCTATATATTTCTGACTACTTAAAAACAAAATATTATAACAACTGTGAAGCAACTCAAAATTAAAGTCAGGTGCAATTTTTTGAAAAATTTGCACCTGTAAATTACTATTTTCCCTATAAAGTTGCTTATGAGGTAATACAATATTTTGCTTTAAAATTTTTCCCACTTCAAAATAGCACTTTGTTCTTTTTCTTTTCTAAAAATGTCTTCCATGCCTAAATGCTCAATGTGTAGAGGGGTGAAGGGGAAAGAGTTTTACAACATTTGATCTTTTCTCCCAACATCCCAATTATGTGGTTTAAAAAAAATTATATTTACACTTTTTACAATACATTGTGATAGTAAATGTATTAGAATATGAATGAACGGAGTCTTGACATTAACACTCAATAACTTGAAATTAGATTAATTTATAACTGTTAATTAAACACTGTTTGCATTTACAACACACACACACACACACACACACACACACACA
>JAPDSC010054894.1:453313-471915 GCA_026290005.1 Latrodectus geometricus
ATTCTTCACAAAAAAAATTTTAAGAAAATTCGAAAACAGCATAGATAACAAAATGTAAAAATACTAAATTAAGGATAAAATTTTCTCGAAATTTCAAGACATTCTTGCTCGTTCAATTATCTTTTAAAAAAATGCATAAATTATCTGTAGAAAAAATGAGATAGAACCTTAAATAACTTAATAAGTGATCTTCAAATCGCATAACAAAACAAGTATACAATGAAAGTGCTTACAAGAAATTGAATACACAAAATAATTAAAAATTATAATTTTTCTCTTAAATTCTATAATAATTGGTTAATTTTTCTATAGCACAATTTATTTAAAAATAATGTTTTGAAAAAAAAACTATTAGAATTTTAATTTTTTTATTTGGAATAAATTTAATAAATTTTGTGTTATCAATATTGCTTTACTATCATTTTTTATTTGTGATATATATTTTGTATAACTTACAACATAATTTTTCATTAAAACATTCATTTTAATTTCAAACTATTAAGTAATTGGTAATAGTGATTTATTTTTAGATAATTAATTTCTGTTAGAACTTAGTACATGATGAATTTTACACCTTAGCTACTTTAATACAATAAATGAAATTATATACATTTATTTTCAAATATTAAATTACTATTTACTCAAAAATACATAATTTTGATCATATAAAAAAGTTTAAACAATTATTAACAAATTTCTTAACTCAAGGTTCCAATGAAAAAGGTCTAAAAACATATTCATACCTGTTAATATTGTCAAAAAATATACAATACAATGTATAAAATTTGAAATTGGAGAATTAACTATTGATTTATTCTTCTGTTATTATGCACATATTTTTAGAAATTTAATTTACTTCCAAATTTGAACATCTTAAGATCTTAAATCAAAATATGATTTTGTAACATCTTTGGTGAGAAATCATACAATATTAGTCTTAAATATTAAAAATTTTTAAAGTACATGTTGCATTAAATACTAGAAATAAATACAAAATAATACAGCTTGATTTATTTAATAATCTGAAACATTTGTTGAATATTGTAAAATACTTCCATTATTAATTGATCCTGATTTACATTATACAAGAAGGCTACTGAATCTTCAAATTTTATTTTTCGAATCAAATGTATAAAAATAAACTGAATTCCATTTGCACTAATTGTTCATCCAGTTTTTCCCATTTAAGTCAGTGATTTCCAATTTTAATTAGATAATTATTCTTTAGTACATTTTTTTAATATTAACAAAGTTAGTACATATCTTCAAGAAACTAATTCCAATAGATTCAATAAGATTTTCAAGAGTCTATTTTAATTTTACTGGAGAAAGAACCAACTTTCAAACACGTTAAATAAATAATTTCAAATGATGATAGTAAAAAATGTTTAAGATTTAAAATTAATTATTATTTAAAAAGCATTAAATAAGTTTATAGCTACAATGATAAATATTTCATTGAAATAATCAAAATTCCTGATATTAATCACTAAAATATTGTATATAATGAACATTTTCAGATTTTTATTTTGTTTACATTAGTTTTCTGCTAATTTATTTTGCATTTAAAAGATGCAATAAAATTCCCAGTTAAAATCAGAAAATTTAAATAAATTGGAATAATAAAATGAAAACTAAATAAGAACAATTATAAGATAGCAGATGTTTCAATTTAAATTAATTTTAATACTATTTAATGTTCTTGCATTACTATTTAATGGTTTATTATTACTATTAGATCCTTTATACCATTGCATGAAATATCATTGCAATAAATTTTGGTTCCACGATAAAACAATATTATATTATCATATATGTATATAAGCTAGATGAAATATAATAAACCAATAAACATAACCTAGAGAAAGAAAATAAAAATATTAATTTTTGAGTTTGTGAAATATTTGAGTATTAGTTATTGAAACAATTTTCAAATTCTCTGAAGACTCATACAAAAATTTAACACAATGATGGAAACCCTTAAAATTTTAAAAATTACTTGATTTGCAAAAATTAAAAATGAGAATATAAGTTTAAGCAAAATATAGATATAAACAACTATGGTAACTAAAATATTTAACATGTTGATGAGTCATTTTGTTTCTTAGGTATTGCATTAAAAATTTTATTGATAGTAATCAACTATAAGTCATTAAATACTATGAATGAAAATGGAAAAATAAAATTATGATTTTCAAAATTTAATACTGACCTTTGTTACAAATAGTACATTTGAAGTCAGTATCACCTCTGTGCATTCGTAAATGATTGAAAAGTCCCACTTTGGTAGCAAGTTTTCTATTACAGCCTTCCCATGGACATGGAGTTGGTGGTCTAAAAAGTAAGCAATTTAGAGTGAATATTATTATTACTCAAAAATACAGATTATATCTTCATATAAACAATAAAGGTGAAACTTTGTTGATAAAGTTCCTTAAAAACTATATTATATAGGGAATTACATTTCTGTAGAAAAAGATTTTTCTGGCAGAATAGGAATAAGTATCAATAAATTTAAATGAGACATAATTTAATTCATAAAAGGATAAATTACAACTGATATATAACAAAATTCACAGGATATATTAAATATTTTATAAATTTTTGAAGGTTTTAAAGTGAATGCTTATAAAAAGATACTGAGAGTATGGCAAAATATGTCCCATAAATTCATAATATTAAAAAAATATTACAAATAAAATAATTTCATATAGTTTTTAACATAAGTTTGAATTTAAAAAAAAAACTATACTTTTTAATAAATGCAATCAAATATAAAATTCACAACAAATCCTATTAAGAGGAAAACATTTGAAAGTATGAGAAGTTTTATGGTAGTGAACAACATTAAAAATGTACAGTAAGAATTTTATAAAATTCTTAGAAAATGTAATTATTAAATCATAGAAGAACTCTCAAAATCTTCTCGGCTTCTATAATTCTAAATAACCAAAATAATTCATCAATATAATGAGATAAAAAAATACTTTGATCACTTTCCATTGAAAAATTTAAATTAATTATTTTGAAATACAATGAACAAGCAATGAGGTATGATTGAAAAATGGAAAAATAATGATATAATTAAAAAAAAAAGTTTCTACAAAATATACAGAAAGTAGCAGTTGAACCTTGTTAAAATTTAAATACTTACGCATGAACTTCAGAATGTGCAACCAATTGTTCTTTCTGTAAAAATCGTCTATGACATTTAGGACATTCATGAACAATATTATGGATGGAAAGATGACTCCACAAAGCTTGAGAGTTAGCCATCTTTTGCCCACAAATCTACAATTAAATTATGGTAAAATGTATTTTACTAAACATTTTTGTTTTAATTATATTTTAAAAGAAAACACCCAAGTAATACTTAAAAAATCTCTACATTTAATATTGTTAATATGATAATACTTTAATAACATAGTTCACTTATATACTTCACAAGACAATTCATTTAATATCCTACAAAATTACATAATTTTATCATGAAATTTTTACAAAAAAAAAAGTTTATTTTTGAATGCTACAGCTTAAGAAATATAAGGAAATTTTATTTTAGCTGCTACAGTTAATATCAAATTTCTATTAAAATATTTACAAAAATAATGAAAGATATTCAAACACTTTTTACCTCACAAATATTTGCTACTTCAGGATGGACACTTTGAATATGATTTCTTCTAGGACCAGGTTGCACAAACAATAAACCACATTCTCGGCATTGATAGCTATGTCCTTCAGTTTCCATGTGCTTTACAAAAGTAGCAAACAAACCAAACCAACTGTGGCAAACTTTACATCGATGATTCCTAGGTTCTGTTCTATTGTATTTTTCCTAAAATAAGAAAAATAACTTTTATAACATGCAATTGAAATATATCCTAATATTTAATAAGAAATATCACAGACAAATAACAGTAATTTAGCTTTAATTTTAAATTTTTCTACAGCTTAAATATTTTATGATAAATTATTAGTAGTAAAAATGTTGGTAAAAACAACAAAAAGCAAAACACTCACTTCAATAGCATATAGTGTCTTAATAGCAAGAGAAGTGACATAAAATGAAAATTGTCATATTTTATACAAGCAAAAAATTTTTCATAAGTTTGACAAAGTGCAAGATCAAATTTACATTGTTCAACATAAAAAATTCATATACTATATAATCAATTATTACATAATTATAATAAAGGGTCAGTTTATTTTTCACAAATATTTTTTATTCATTTTAATAACCTCATAATTATTTAATTTTTAAAATTCTTGAAATCTGAATTTACTTTCTTAAGTTAAGCAATACATAGTAAACCGAAACTTTATTTTTTGAAATGGTAAGGAAATTTTAATTTTTGTTGATATTTCCCAATTTTCAATAATTATTTCGCCTGATAAAACCATAAAGTGGTTAGATTTTAAAAACTTCATAACTTTGAATTAAATTTTATTGCAAAAAGTAAACAAATAGAAAAAAAATTAACTACACTTAATTTGTATAGATCAAATTAATGCTAATAAGCAATTTGATGCACCTTATTTTTAACAACATATTGAAATAGTAAATATGAAAAAAGTATCTGCAAATCAATTTAAATGCGCACACACACACGCACGCACACACACACACACACATATATATATATATATATATTAATAAAAATTATTACAAAAATTCATGCCAGAGGTGAGAATTGAGCCTATGAATGGAAAACCATAGAGCTAATCATTCAACTGCTAGGCTGATTATTTAAATACAGTAACATTATATAAAAAAACAGGAACCTTTATGTACATCACACAACTGACCCCTCCCCTAAAAATTTTTTTTACTTTTTTATAACTATATGGACTTTACTTTCCAGGTGACTCATAATAATCTTAAAATTCTTTTTACAGAACTTTTTCTTAATAATTTTAATAAGAATCCTTTATAATAAATTATTCTAAGTAACTTATTCTTATTTTTTAAACATTTTAACTATTAAGAAAATCAGCATTGCAAATTATTAATCTATGTAGAAATATGATTGATTTTGACCTAATCAAGAAATCATAGCTTTAACTGAGCAATTTCTGAAAGAAAATTAAGTTATATATGTATGTTTTAGTCATATATATCAAATGATTTCATTATTTTGAATTCATCTTGAGTATTATTACATAAACTGCAGATAATATAGCTTAATTTTTCATTTTAGACAAATTTAAGTTATAAATTGCATACATTACTTAATTCAGCGATTGTAAATCACTTGATTTACTCTTCCCACAAAATCGATTGGGAATGCAATAACTGTCTAAAAAAATCCATTGTTTATGAACTTTTACTGGCTTATGGGCTCAAAATTATTTGAATCTAAAGTAAATGTAGATAGTTTTTAACTCAAAAATAAATATCATGATGATTGCTTTGTGTTTAGCAGCTAAATTGCATACAAGTTTTCAAATTTCTATAAAGATGACATCATAATCAATCACATCACAGCGGTACTCAGATTGTGTGATGAGGATAATAAACCTTGCTCTGAAGACCATTTAAATTTCACAACATTAGGTTTCACTTGTCCCTGTCACTGAATTATTTTCATATATTGATTGAAAAAAAAAGATTAAAAGAATTGAAAAATTATTTGAATTAAGCTTTCAATTCAATAAAATTTTAATAGAAAAATCAATTTCAAAAATTTTTAAAAGATGGAAACACATTCCCAGAATGCAAAGTAGCACTCCAGAAAATGAATTTTAGGCTACCACATAAACATCCAACTTTAACATGAGTTTAGTTTGATTTGTTTGTCACTTAACAGTTATTTTTGCTAAGATACATGAGAATTAATACATTCATGCCTAAGGTGGATTCAAACCCACAAACTGTTGAACAGAAGAAAAGTGTTCTAACCATTCAGCAGCCAGCTCACCATGCCTAATATGGGAATCAAACCCACAAAAAATTTAGTGAAGGCCAAAGCACTAGCCGATCCCACCTGCAACTCAGCACCAAAATTCAGTGATTGTTCAATAAGCTTGCCAAGCGAAATTACCATTTTTAAGTTGACATTGAAATTTTTTAATTCAAAGAAAAAAATTTTCAGTCCTAGGATTAAACATACAGAGAATAAAATTTAATTTCCTAACTTCACAATGTATCCCTTTACAGCATCAGGATATTTATCATAATTGGAATGAACGAATATGTAAGAATTATTAAACAAAACACTAAAGAGCCATACTAAGATAATTGACTTTTAGCTTATAAGAGATATAGATAAAGCTCAGTTGGAAAGTTTTATAATAACTAGCATATAGTTTCTTAACTTCAGGTTCCAATTACTTTTCTTCACTGCAGTTATACCTACAACAATGCCAAGAATAAACAATAATCAATATAATTTTAAGAATACTAGCGACTCATTATCTTATCCACAGCTATCATTTAGTTTTTCTTTAAATTAAAAATCTGTCTTTCTTCTTCAATAGCCACTATTTACACATAAAGTTTAAATTAATAAAGGTTTAAAATTCAGCAGTAAAAAACATATCTGAGATTGGATGAAATAATGAATGTTGAATTAAAAAACTAAGTGTCAATTATGCATCTAATTGCATCGTAACACTCCTCTAATTTTTACTCATCTTATTCAATAAATCTAATTTTTAAGATGCAAATTGCAACTGATTTTTTCTAGATGATAATCATCATTGAAATACAAAATTCTTTTATCAATAATTTTCTTTTTTTATGTTCTTTATTTCATGATTAAAAGATTATGATTTTATTTTTGTATGGATCGGTTTTAAACATACTGGAAAATTATTTTTAATTGTTTCCCAAAAAGTGTAAGATTAATTCTCTAGGATCATTTTTCCCACACTGCAAATTAAAAAGGCAAAACATATTTTAGAAGGAAAACCACTTGCAAAACATGCCCAGGGTAGGATTCAAACATAAAGTGATAGCTCAAATTGTTGAAATAAAGTCTCAAATTCAAAATATTTTATAATATTTAGGAGAATCAATAAAGGATAGTCAATAACATGAAAATCTATAGATATTTCCTTAGCATATTAACCTATTAAACATTCATTATGTAATAATAAAGTATCTCTCGATAAATATAGGTATTTTACAAATCCTAACTAAAAATTTTAAAAAAAACAAAACCAACCTGAACTTGCATGTATTTGTTGGCATGATCAGAACTTATCAAATGATCTTGTAGTTCCTCATCATCCCCAAATACATTGTCACACATACTACAATAATGTTCACTTTTTTGGTTATGATTGAGTGCGTGTTTCTGAAAGGCCAATGTTTGAGAGAAGGTTCTTCCACAAGCAGTAATAATACACTGAAAGCGTTTCTCCATTTGATGTAGGTTATGCATATGAATATAATACAATCTATAGCTTTTGATTACAGCATCACACAAATGACAAAAATGCCCAACTTTGCTTGGGAAACCAATTTCAGCAAGTTCTTGGTCATCAGGTAAATCATCAAGGGAGACATCAAATTCACCAAGCCGCTTGTACTCTTTGCTGACATCAGACTCTTCCTTAAAGGAGGGTGTATTTGTGAAATCAACATTCAGCTTTTCTGTTTCAGCATCTGGTTTATCCACATCCATATCTAAGAAATCCATGGCTTCAAATGTTTTATGATCCTTATTAGAATCATTTAAGTCAGTAGATATAAATTCTGACCCAGGTTGTTGGTCTAGAAGCGAATCTTTTATTGAAACTGTAACAGCTTGCTCACCTTCAGCTGTCTCTGTAGTACCTTGAGCAAAAATTTGTTGACCATTCATTTGTGATTTTACATTTATTTCAAATTGTTCCAAATTATTAATTAGTGATACTGGGTCATTCTGATTCAGAGGCATTCCAAGAAGGGAGCTGGATTGTATTTCTTGAATAGCTTGACCAATTTCCCCTTCATGCTCAGATGGAGAAATTCCTACAAAAAAAATATTAAATTACTAAAACATACAAAATACAAAAAAGAAATAATGAAAAAAAGTTTGTCAATTTTTACACAATATAAAAATTGTCAAAGACAGTAATTTTTACAAAAGCATATTTTTAAAGAAAAATTATTAATATTTTTAGGACATTTGTTATTATTTAAATTTTGCTTAACTGATGTCAAAAAAAATTACAATTTTAGTTTCAGAAAAAAAAATATTCCAACAGTTTGATTTTATATCAACAATTTAATTTTGTTTAAACATCCACAGTTTATCAATTTTACATCTAAATTTAAAGCAATGTAAATAAATCTTAACTTTTAAAAAATACCAGCCAATATTTAAAATTTTGAAACAGTACTAATTTTTTAGTCTCTTATACTAATATGCACAAGACATCCATTAACACATTCGCTGCCACTGACGCGCTGGCGCGTCAGCATAGCGCTATCTCCCATGCCGGTGACGCTCTGGGACGACAATCGAGTATGATAAGTAAACTGCTTTAGTTTTAGTTCGGATTTGGAGGTTGAACGATGAGGTTTTTGTGGCACGTTAGTGAAGCATTATTCTTTAATTATTATTAGAAAATAAAATTTCTTTTTTTCTGGCTTTACTATTAAAATATTAGGAACGTTTTTTATCATTAAAACACTTTTTTTTAATTCGGCTTCTGAGGATGGATATATAAATTTTGGTGGCAGCGAATATGTTAACAGTAAATTTTTTGTTTAGGAATGAATTAACTTGGTTACTTTTCAACATTATTAAGACCAATACAAATATTTAAAAAATAATGTTAAACTATTCAACAATTCATATTAAAATATTTTCAACATAATGAAATTTCAAAAATTTAAGAACCATGGATGATTGCACTTCTAATATTTAAGATTTGGTTAAAGTTTGTTTGGCCCTAAACTATATCATTGGCATATGAGAGCTAGTTTAGATTATCTAATATTTACTTAAAAATGTATAAAAGGATATACTTATTATGATATAAATATAAGAATATATTACATTAGGATAATAAATATGTATAAAATTATAAAAATAATATATTAATTTTTAGTAACTCTAATTATTTAAAATTATCATAGCTACAACCAAACAAAATTAAAAGTGGATAAAAATAGGCTTAAAAAGTAAAGAAATCGACTTCTTTTAAAATAACATCATGTAAAGTTTTCTTGTTTAAAGAAAGCAATATAATACATAATATAAATCCTTTTTGTCTCTGCCTTAAGGCTCTTTAGATACAAACACTAACCCATCATGCTCAAAAAACTGACAAATTTTATAATTTAAAATTTGTAAAATTTTATCACTTGGCTGCAAGATCTCACAAGTTTTCCAAAAACCATACAAATATGCAGCTAAGTTTTGAGTATATTAAATTGAACACATATATGTATACGTATATGAGTTTTTAACTGTTGATTAAGACACAAAAGTTCTTTGCTAGAAACTAAAACTCAAAACTTTCAAATAACCCAAATTAAACAATAAAGGTAATAATGAATCAACCTATTGAGCAGTTTTAGTGATATCAAAAACATAGGAGAATTCATTTTGCATTAAAATGGTGGCATAAATTATAATTAAGAAAATTTTACTTAAAAAAGTTAAAACTAATAGGAAATAATTTGCCAGAAATTTAATCACAATAATTCTTTATTTACACTCTACTTAACTATTTAAAAAAAGATTTGCTTACATATTTTATTTAACTATACATGAACTAATAACGTAATAAAATGGAAAGGAACCTTGTATAACAAAAAGCAGAGAAAAATAAAATAATTATAAGCTATAATTTTAAAAAATACCTGAATATTCAGATTTTGAATAATCTAAGAGTTCCTTGCTAACCCAACGCATATGAACATGATGCTGATGTTTTCTACACATTTCTACACTAGAAAATCTCATACAACATAAAAAGCATGTATTACGATCCAAATTGGAAGGATCATATTGTTCTTGATGAGTAACATCTTGAGGAATTACTTCTTCTAATCCAGCATGGACACCATCTGCCATATGTTTCTATAAAGAAAACAAAATTTCAGGCACATTAACATTTCAATAAACAAGTTTACAATAATTGTGATAAAAAATTTTGTTCAAAATTCAAAAAATAACAAAACATGAAAAATAAAGAAAATCAAACAAGAATAAATTTATGATAAAAAAAAAACTTCTTAAATAATCTATCAAAATAATATCTAAAATTATCATCAAAGACTCTTTTCATTAAAACAAGAAGTCAGTGAAATTTTGAAATAAATATATCACACGAAATTTCCCTCATAAGGCTGATGAGAAATGACTAATGTTCCATCTTATAATGAAATCTGTCTAAATGATTTTTATAAATTTTCAAAAGATGATTGAGATTTAATATCCCTTTATAATACATATGCTTTCTGAACAGTGCAAGAGACAAAGAATGTTTGGTATAAAATTTAACAAATCAATAACTAGTCATCATAAGTTGCAATACCACAGATACCTGTGAAATTATATTTTTAAAAATAGAATTCTCAAACTTAGTAAAATCCATTAAATATACAGAAAATTATTCTAATTATATACACAAAAAGCACTTGTTCTATCTGAAAAATGTAAAAGGAAAAATCTTTATAATAATAAAATGATTTTATATTAATAATTTAAAAAAAGTTAGACTTGAATAAAATACATGTTTCTATTAAAATTGCCTATAATTATTTAAATATTGAACTATCACAAAAAATTATCTCACTTTTATTTCTTCTTCAGATGAGAATGTGAGAGAGCAATGGTTGCATTTATAAAATATGCTTGTTGGATTACCACAAGCATCTAGAGTTTTTGTTTCATGAATAGGTTGCAATTTTGGACATGATGGTATATGATTCATGAGTTCATGAGGATCTCCATATGGGAAAAGGCACTTTGCACAAGACCATGTTTTTGGACCTAAGAAAAAAAAGTTATTTAACAGTTAGTCATTCAATTAGACTATATATCACACAAATGACATAATATTACACTTAATTTTGAAGTAATTTAACCATTAGTCATTCAAGTTAACTATAAATCAGATGCATTACATTTACTTTTTTAAATTTAAAAGTGTTTTGATTTGATTTCAGCATACTGGTACATTATCAGTTACTTTGTAAATTTAGTAGAGTTTTTTTTTTTTTGTGAAGTTTTCGTAGGTAGCTCAATCTAACATTTAATTGAGCATAATTGTGTTTTGATTACCAGTAACATGTAACATTCCTTCCAAAATTAATAAAAATACTCTTGCACTTCATAAGAGAGATACAACATTTCCTAATAGTTTGATAATAAGAAATAAAATTTCAAGTTTATAATGTATTTAATCAGATATTACTTATGATAAGCAAATAGTTTGCCTGCAGATCACAATTTATATATCTAACTGAATTAAAGAAAAAGAAACAAAATTGTAAAATAACTCAGAGGCTACAATGATTTTTTAAACTACAGTTGATAACTTATGAATTTATAACTAAAGTTGTTGAATAGATTAATTTTGATATTTTGAATATTTTTATCATTTAACAATGTAATTTTTTAAATCATTACCTCTGTTCATTGAAAATTTCTTGTTTTAAAGAAAATAAGTTATAGAATTAATTGTTATAAAAATATTAATAAATAATTTTATGTAGTTGAAAGTTCATTATTTTGTTTCAGATTAGAGAAGAAAATTGACATTCTTAATAATACAACTATCAAGAAATCTTCATAAATTTCAGATAATTTGAAAAGGATCAATGATTTTAAAGAATAGTCAAAATAATGAATATGGTAACACTTGCCTTGTGTATAGCAAAATGAAATTAATGTTTTTTAGAATGCAGGATCATAAAAAGTATAATCAAGAATTCCAAAAAAAGTAAAAATAAAGTAAATATAAATGTCTGACACTAATATACTTTGCAGAAACGGTAACAAAAATCTTACACTTACATAACAAAATTCTGAAGAAATACATTTGAAAAACACAATTTTATAAAAAGAGTCGTATAGTTTATTACTTAAAAAACACAACCAAATAAGATCTTGTAAATCCATGACAATCACATCTGGCAAACAAGAAATGACTAACTGGAATTTCCATTCATTAAATTATTAATGATTTAAATAAAAATAACAAGATTACATCTAGAAGATGGAAGACAAAG
Source organism: Latrodectus geometricus (assembly GCA_026290005.1). Classification (NCBI taxonomy): domain Eukaryota; kingdom Metazoa; phylum Arthropoda; class Arachnida; order Araneae; family Theridiidae; genus Latrodectus; species Latrodectus geometricus. The sequence continues at coordinate 465,492 of JAPDSC010054894.1, forward strand.
GACAGTATAATAACAAATCTTTAATCAAAAAAATGAGTTAAGGAGAATAGTAGTAAGAAGAAATAAGAATTGGTGATGATTCTAACATTCCTATATCACATAAAATTAAAAATAAGTCTCAAACATAAAGAATGTAAATGTTACATAATAAATATAATAAACTGATGATTATGCATAATTACCAGTCATTATTCATAATCTTGGTAAATGTGATAAATTAATGAATACTAATCATATTATCCAGTTAATTTATAAAATTTGCAAGTCATAATAGGGAATGTAAAAAAGTCCATACCTTCCAAAATCATTCAGTTTACTTAGCAGCATAAGTACAGTATTGAAAAATGCCATTGGTAAGCAACATAGGTTCTTAGGCTGTTATTAGCATTCTGATTTGATGTCAAAAATACAAGATTTCAGAAGCATTTCTAACTTCATAAGGAATAAACGTTCTTTTTTTAAAAAAATAAAATATTGAATAATGGATGGTATGCATGAGCATTTCAATTTTAACTTAATAAATACTATAGACACTAAAGAAAGCTAGTTACTGCTTTATGAATAAATAAATATTTCTTAATGAAAATGAATAATAGTAGAAACAAAAGTAGTGAGGGGTACCAGAATAGTATCAAAGAATAAAAAATGTGGAGAGATTTGAACCCACAAGCTGTTGAAGGAAGACCAGAGTGCTAATCATTTGGCTGTTTGTTTGGTTTCTAGTAGTGAGAAAGGATTTGAACTCAATTATATTAAGTACTTCTGTATACTGTAATTATAATGTCCTAATGGTTCCTCTAATATGCCTGGTGAACTGTTTATTTATTTATATATATATATATATATATATATATATATATATATATATATATATATATATATATATAGTCTTACTCAGTAACTCATGCAATGCAAGATGAACCATTTTATTCATGATATATAAAATACCTCTTACACAAGTAATACCTGATGTAGAACAGTCTTTACAAGATAAGGAATATTGCTTTGCAAACATTTTTGGGAATCAAGAAGCCATTTAATTCTTCAGCACTTTCACAAAATTAGATCAAGATTCAACAATTTAAAATGCATTTCAAGCACCATAAATACATCCACTCCTAAAGTAGAAATCCCGCAATGGCCTTTGACAGCCAATTTCACAAAATAGATATCATATATTTGATCCTAAGTGAATGCTTGAGATTAATGTTAATTAAATTACAATTATCCTATAATTGATTATGAAATCTTGGATTTCCAGAATTTTACTATTAAAATAATTGTTAAAATATTTAATATTTTTTTCACAAAAATTTATTCCTAATTTACTCATGGAATTTTAAAACAAAACCTTTTTATCTAAATACATGAAATCAACATATTACAAATAATGTTAATCAGAAAATTTTTAATTCCTTTAACAGAAAATTACATTTTTTAACAGGGGAACACTTGAAGGATCCATAAAATAAAATTTTTTTATCAGTTATATATAATTCTTATTTCTTTTTTAACTCTTTTTTTTTAATTCTTCTGCACTTTCACAAAAGTTTCCAGAGAGTAATGCTTTAAGCAGAGAGAAAACTCAATTGTTATATTTAAGGTATTGTTATACGTGTAATTCTCTGCACACCCAAATGTAATAAAAATGTTTTGACCCAATAAAAACATTCATACAATCTAACCCAGTTAATTTAATGAATGAAATTGGAAAAATATTTTTATAAACAAAATTCCTTTTTGCTTACCAGTCTGAACAGCATGTGAAAGCATGATATGTTTCGTTAACCTATCTTTTCCATGCACATACACAGAACATACAGAACACTGTAAATGAGGTCCAGGTTGATCTTGCAAATGTCTTTGTTTCACATGAGTTCTAAGTCGACTGGGCCTTGAGGTACAATAATTACAGTAACGACACACATAAGTTTGCATACGATGCATTGATTTCATATGTTGGTGATGAGAAGTGAAATCAACAGATGCATAACCACAAAGACCACAATAAAAAAAGTTGCCGATTTCTGTAACATCAGCCTCAGGTACTAATCTAACAGTCTTGTTATGAGCATTAGGATAATGATCTCTCACTTCAGATAATGTTTTTAAGGTAGTCTCACAAAATCTACAACCTGAATTTAGAGTAGTTTCTTCATTTACATCAGCTGGAACACAAACAAACACAATATTTTCATTGAATTCAGCTTTGTTAGTATGTACAGCCAACTCATGGATAACATGATAATGTTTTTCCAAATCAGCAGGAAATCGTAGCGAATATTTATTTCGACAGAATAAGCACTGAAGAGTTGTATCATAGGAAGAAAATATTTGACGAAATAAGAACATGCCTGACAACTTATCACAATTATCTGCTTCACTTAATGGAAGTTCACTTTCTACTAACTGTACAGAATTAGGCAGTATCATTGCATTTAAATCATCGATAGCTTCTAATGTACAATCTTCAAGAGCTGGTCTAGTGTCACCTCGCTTTTTCAACTAGAATAAAAAGCAAATTAAAATTGGATAACTGGATGATAATCATATCAGAATTATTTACTTAAAATGTTAACAAATTACTTATTCTGTCAAATTTTTTTTAGCATCACAAAGTCAAACAATAACTTCATAATTTGTTAAATGCTTTAAATATTAGAATAAAAATTAATAAATCAATTGAGTTTAATTGAGTAAAAATTAATAAATCAATTGAGTTTAATTTGATATACATCTGATTTTTTTATTTTTTGAACATAGGATGCTCAAAAAATAAAAAAATCAGATGTAAATAAAATGATAAAAGAATTTAAATTTTGGTTACATATATTTTAATGACGGATTGTTTACACTAATTGTTTGATTTATTAATGTAAGTTAATTAAAATGAAGGAAAAAAATCTGTTTTCAAAATAAGTAGAGAGCATTATTATTTAAATAAGTAAAAATTCAGGTTTAAAAGTTAATTCTCTAAATTTAAACAAAAAAAGCTATGATTTGGCAAAATTATGATTGGAAAAATATTTTAAATCCCAAAATAAAACACCTTTTTCTAAAATTCAAGGATCAAATCAATCATTTAACTATTTTCAAATAAATAATTTTTAAAATTTGTGATAAGTGAAAATGCTACTTCTCATTGCATTTATTATTGTTATTATTATAATTTTTATGACTTCACACTGCTTTCTTTTTATAAATAAATGACTTTTAGAATAACTATTTAGTATAAACTATATTAGAAACACATGCAAAATAAAAGTAATGTTTAAAAGCATTATTTTTTAGTTTTATTAATGTAAAATTCAGCAAGTAATAACTTTGTTTCAAAACTGGTTTTTATGATTTTTTTTAAATTTTAAAAATGTGAAATGTGTGTGTGCATGTGCACGTAAAAAAGCCTTTTACTGTCATTTTCACAAAAAGTAACTCCCTCTTGGGAGTCATTTTTATGTTAAATAAGTTTGGTTACCCCCCTCCCTTCTCATTCATTATGTTCTCAATCATTTAAACACCCAATATTTCTCTTACATATAAATTATAGAGACCACATTCAAAAAGCTTTGAAACAAAATTTCTGAGAGCAATATATTTCATTGGTAAAGTTCTGGGTGATTAATTTATCTTTATTCAAATCATAAGGTAAATATTTTTTGCTTTCTTCAGTTACAGTGGCTTCTTTAAGAAAGTCTGCGTCTAAATGATTTAGAATTTGTTACTTTAAGGCAGTGTCATTCCATATTATATAATATTGGATTAATCTTTCCATAGAAATAAAAAAATGGCAAAAAATCTTAGGTTATTAAAAGTATTGCCATCACTGTCACATAATGCAACATTTTTTAAAAATATTACATTTATAACATCAAATATGTTAATAGATACATTTATATAATAAAAAAATTTATTGTTACAATTTAAAAAGATAATAAAAAGCAATATAATGCTTTAGTAGCATATTATAATGTGTAAGGAATAAAATGTTTTAAAACAGAAAGTTTGAAAAAGTTTTTTGATAATTGGTTAATAATGATTAAAATTCTGTACTTCTGTAATATTAATTTAAATATTATTTGTTCAGCATTTAATATATCACATTTTTAATGTGATAAGGGATTAGAAAAAAGCATAAAACTATGTATGAGCATAGTTAATTTATATAAATAAAATATATGATTATTCCAATAGAAACCAATAGTAAAAATTATATTTCAGCTAATATATTATTTCACCCTATTTAAATCAATTTAACAAACCACCCTCAGAAAAAAATAAATTATTAAGAAAATACATCTTTAACACTTTTTCTACAATAACAATTGAGCTTCTGAATAACTGCTCTGAATCGCAAAACAATCTTAAACACAGATACAAAGCAATAATAAACCTCTATTTTTTAGTACCCAGTTATGATAGATTCCTTGAACTGATTCATACTTTGATTCCTTGAAATGACAGTTAATATATTGTCTGCATAAAATTTTTAACAAGTTGAAATAATCGCAGATTAATTTTAATTACATTCAAAAAAATTAGTTAAATATCAAAATATAATACATGCTCATTTTCACAATCTTCAAATTCACGAATACTCATGATTTTATGACCATTTGGCTGATCACAAGGTCCCATAGATGCAATGATTTTAATTCCATTCATAAACTAAATTTTAAAAAATATAAACTTGCTTCCTTTTTTTTTTTTTTTTTTAACATTTATTTTTTACCATCTGACATTTTATTTATTTAATTTTATGGTTGAGAAATTTGGATTGACGATATTATTAAAGAACCATTGAATTGTGAAAACTGACTGCAACATAAAGTTTTCATTAATCAGTGTAATAAATAAAAAGTAATTTAATAATGAATAAAAAATTTTAAATTGTTTAAAATCAAATTAAAGAATAATATATTAATGTCAACAGACACTTATTAATAGGCAGCAGCCTCAAGTATTATTCCCCCTGTATTTTTTAAGCAATCCGTGTGGAAATTTCCTTGCCTACCTTAATTCCAGTATTTGAATGTAATCGATAGCTTCAAATGAAAAAATTGGATACTTTTGATCGTGGTATATGTCTTTGAACAACCTTACGCAATTGACATGCTAGGAACAATGTTCTTGCAAATGTTGCTTGAAATGATATACCCAAAAAAAAAAAAAATGCAAATTCTTTTTATATGTGTGTTATTAAATATACTGTAACTGAAGAAAAACAAAAAAAATTTATCTGACGACTTGAGTGAAGATTCTTCCAGGACCTTTGACTAAGAAATCTACTGATCTCAAAATTTCATTCCAAGACTTTGAATCTGGATTCAGATGTAATTTGTTTTTAAGAATTATTAGATGATTAAATGATTGAGAACATTATAAATAAGAATGAAAGACAGTTTTCAAACATCAAACAAAGAAAACAATTTCAAGCTGCAATCATCCACAAAAAAGTACATGAATAGTTAGGATTAAGATACTTTTTGAAAGAAAAATACAGTAAAATGTGTACTTAAATACTATGACGACTACCTAGATATATTGTCAAAACTGGTGACTGGAAAAAATATAATGACAACTACCAAAAAAGCCAATGAGATAACATTGGTTACTGAAAGCCCTAAAATAAAAATAGTGTGTAAATATTATTTAAATTGTGTTAACCTCGCCAGTGAAAGTTTTAATCAACAAATATCACCAAGATAGTCGTCATAGTATGTAAGTCCATTAAATGCTTTTCTACATCAAAAAAATAGTAAGATAATAGAAAAAAATAAATCTGTAGCCGTAGTTTTGACATAATTAAAAAAATAAGTGATTAACTGATTTTTTTCAGTAAAATGAAGTGTTTTTAATTATGTGTTATTTTATTTTGCATGTTTTTCTACAATGCATAATAAAAACTTTTCCCAATAGAAATCTAATAAAAAAAAAAAAAAAAACAAAGTTTAAAAAAAAAATAAAAAAAAAAATATTTTTAGAGTAACAATTATTTTTCTAATTTATGAACTTTCAATTTTAACCCTTTCAATACTGTGGGGATATATAAGTCCCAGATGATGTTCAAAAATTACTGGTGCGAAAAGTATTGGCTTTTAAACTACTGCAGGGATATATATGTCCCAAGGCATTTTTTCAAATAACATATTTTCTAAAAATCTGAAATTATGTAAGCATGTTCTTTTATTTATTTACAGCACATTTAGTTAAATTATACAGAAATATCTTCACTGGCCAAAAGTCGTATTGAAAGGGTTAACTATTTCACCTGTTTATAAAAGTGAACTTTTACTGTGCTTATATTTTTAGAAATATTGTTACAAATGAAAAATTTTCAAATATAATTAAGTATTTTTATTATTGTAGCAACTAACAAGTATATATATATATATATATATATATATATATATATATATATATATAT
>JAPDSC010054894.1:472315-631757 GCA_026290005.1 Latrodectus geometricus
ATATATATATATATATATATATATATATATATATATATATATATATGAGAATTATTGCTATAAAATTTTAAACAATTGAAACAAAAAACTCTACTTACTGCATATGCATATCTAGAGCCACCTTTCTTTGGGTCATCATAATCTTCATCATCATCTTCCATATATTTAGACTTTTCTATTTCCCTTATCCTACCAACGCTACGTCGAATAGCTTCTACTTTAGCTGTAGCTTTTTGTACAGCTTTCTGACGATCATTTCCACTTACTTCAACCATTGTTCCATCCTGCATTACCACAAATACACGATTCTTTTTAATTTCTCGCTCTTCTTTAATTTTTCTGCTTACAATTGAGCTTTTCCTTGTCATAAGTTCACTTAAGGTTGCTCCTAAGTAACCACCATTTGTCAACCTATTGAGTTGATCTTCTTTGCGAGGACGACCAGGTCTTCGTTTTATTCCTTGAACACCACCCCTACCTCTAGTACTAGGCATTCTTTGCATATATTCTGGACTAAATTGGAATACTGAAGATTTTTTTGTTGGTCCTTTTCGTACAGGACTAAAATTAGGGTCTTGAATTAATTCACGGAAATTTATGCTATTTTCAAAGGAAGAAGTATTATTAGCAGTTGTTGTATCACCATCTGTATTCATGGAATTTTCATCTCCTGATTCTGGTACTAAAATCCTTTCTCCTCCAACAGTTTGAACAGCTTTCATTCCTGGTTCAGAACGTGACTGGATAGGTCTTGAAAGAACAGTATTTCTTTTAAATATTGGAGTCACAGTAAGTGTTCTCTGCCGAAATTCTGGCTTTGCAGCAGATGGTGATGATGACTGACTGGGTGACATGCCTTGAACTATGATATGACGTTGAGGTTCAAATTTGCGAGGTCTACCCCGTTTCTTTGAAGACGGATATTTCCACATTTGTTCAGGTGAGACACCAGAATTAGTAGTCTGATCACCACCAAGACCAATAACAACAGGCCGTGGTAATTTTGGAACATTAGGTTTAGTCCGGCGAGGAGGACCATCTAGAATTATATCATCATCATCATCATATGTACCTGACATATCTTCTTCAAAGTTACTATCTCCAGAAGCATCCATTTCAGATTCAGAAAATTTTCCTAATTTTGGTTTAGGAGCTGATGATGTAATAGCCTCATCAAAATTTTCCACAATATAATCATTCCACCTGGATGGTAACTTACTGCGTCGTCTTTTCCCTGAAGTATCCTCAGAATATTGATTTTCTCTACCATTATGCTGTGAATCATTAGTAGTGTCATCAAGAAGATAACTAGATGCTTCAATTGCTTTCGGTTTTTTAGGGCGACCAGGTTTTTTCTTTTGAATATTACTAGCTTGCATATAACTATATAAATTTGATGGTTTTTTAACAGTATGTGATAATATTTGAATGTCATCATCATCTTCAGGTTCAGCCTTTATGCTATCAAATAGATTTATATCATTCAGAGAAGCTCTGTTATTTTCTTTGTTAAGAATTATTTCAGGAAGCAGTTTTTTAGGTCCTAATGACACTTTGGGTTCTAAGTTTGATTGCTCCAATAAATTTAGCTGACTTTGATCTCCCATAACTAGTATATACTTCCCAGGTTCTCCAGGCTTAGGAAGATAAATAGCAGAAGGCCCTTCTTTATTTGTTGATCCTTGTGAATCACTTGTAGGGATACTATTTAATAACTCCCATATTTTGGTTCCATCTTCTAATCTTTTGCTTTTTGTTGGAGCTCCTTTTTTAACAGGTTCTACATCCTCCCTGTTAAGATTTAAAGCTTCCAAAAGGGTATCAGTGGCAACAACAGTTCCTGATACAACTTCCTAATAAATGAACAAAGACACAAAAATTACAAAAAATACACACACAATTCAAATAAATACAAATACTTTAGACTTTAAATAAAAACATTATGCAGAGAACCCTTTTCAAAGCCAAACTCAGCTTGTTCGACATGGCACCCAACTTGCTTATTGCCATTTTACAGTATAAATTTTACATAATTTTTCACAATCCTTTACCCTATTGTTATATCACATGTTGACATTAAAAAATTTATACAAACCTTTGCCCAGTTACATGTCCCTCAAACACTTATGAAATCTTTGTCGATATAGTACAATTCTTTTCAAAAAAACAATCTTTAAAAATATCACTGCTTATTCATACATTCTTTGATTAAAATATATTTATTATTAACATCACTTTTTGATTAAATAAATTTATAGGCGGGTCATGCTGAAATTTCATTAAAAAAAAGCTCAATGATTTTTAATCTTTTCAATCATTGTCAGTTTCATTTTATAATTTAATGAAGTATTACAGCAGGCTAGAATGGTAACTTTCTCTTTATTTTGTTTATACCTTCAGTTGTAGTTGTGAAACTTATTTGGTAACATTTTATAATTATGGCTTACTACATTGTAATCCATTTGATCTCTTAACACATTAAATCTTACATATTGAAGTTGAAAGCTTCAACATGTTTGAAGTTTATTCTTATTTCAGTTCTTTACAATTTGAAGATAGTTTTCAACACAAGTGTTCAACAGACAGATTTTATATTGTTTTTTCCATCCATCTAACCAGCCTATGCTAAATGTAAATTCTGCCTCCCCTTGTTTAGCTTTTTTTTTTTTTTTTTATAATGCAACACTTTTTATTTTAACATACTAAAATACAATTTTTTATTCCTAAACTAAATTAAGGAAATGTACAAGGCCTTGCTAGTTTTCTCACATTTTTCATAGTTTTCCTGTCTTTTAAGATGACTTTGGAAATTTGTGAAAAATCCCATTGTTGTAATCTTTTTTCTTAAATCAATGCAAGACAACCTTAAAACAATCACTTTATACTTTCTATAATCACGTGATTATTAATAAGACTACAGTAAAACACACCATACTCAAAAATTTAATGCAAACAAATAACTTCATTGTGCACTGAACATTGATATAGTAGTTTACTAAGCAACTGACAGAAATAGGTGAGAAATAAGCAAGAAATGGTTAACTGTACAGTTAGAAACACATTAGTAAATAGATCCTGTATGTTCCCTGTGAGGATCATTTATCAGCAGACACATACAATCAATAACACAAAAAAACTATTGACAGACATTTCAATATTTTTTGTTGCATTATTTAAATATAAAATGTAAATACTTCTGGTATGGTAGATAAACTGGAACTTTTATGTATATTACTTTATTTACAGAGTGCATGCAATTTGATAAAAAAAATTTAAGGTAACACACTTTGTTTTTCTACTTTAAAAACTTTTGATTTTACAAACTATTTTACTACTTCCTATTACTTTGGAAAAATGAGTTTCTATGGTATAGAGCAAGTTAGTATCAAGAAACATTAAGTCACAGAGGTAAACCTTATAAGCAAAATTATTCAACTCAGTGTATACCAATGTCAGTTCAACTGAGTAGGAACAACAAACTTCCAGTGATGAAGTGTGTTTTAATACAATAGAGCTGACAACATTCAAACATAATTCTAAATGTTTTATAAGACGAAATTAAATATCTCTCTTGTTAATGCTTAAAATTTTTTAAAATTTATAATTTTTATTACAAGATATTTATTCTTTAGGTTATCAAAAATTTTCTTGGTACAAGATTTTAAGGTTTAAGTAATTGTCAGTTTAATTAAACATACTAGTAATCTAACATATTGCACATTATTTCATTTTTTTAATAGCAAAGAAATTAAGTGCTCTGTTGATACAATAAAATTAATAGAACTGAAGAAGCTTAGCTTTCTAGTTACAAGGTTAAACTAACAATATCCTTTATGTCTCTTAGTCAAATAATAAATACATAAAAAATGTCCATTAAAAAAATGCCTTCTAGAAATACAAAATCTGAAAAGAATAGTCTTGAGTAATAGTTATTTCAATAATTTTACGTATTAAAATATTTTATGAAACAGATCATATTTGTTAAAATAGATCTTATTAATGTAAACAATAAACCCAATTTGAGTAAAAAAATAGGTAAAAAAACTTACTTCATTAATTTGACACACATAAATATATTGTAGTATATACAAACATTTACAAATAAAAGTCTTCATTTTTCAAAAAATTTATCATTTTTTCAAAATCTATAATTTCCAAATTTAATTTTAAAAATTTTAACTGATTTCTCCTAAATTTTACCAGAAAGAGTAGGCAGGTAATTCAATGGTATTTAAATTCAACATGACTTAAAACAACTAGTTACACTAGAAAATTTTATTAAAAGAAAACAGTAAATGAATACTATTCATAATTTTATAAACTTACATTTCCAAGTTTAATTCTTTTTGCAGGAGACATAGAAATTTGTTCAGACAAAATGCGTTTTGCAGCAGCTAAACGTTTTTTCTCTTCCAATTCTTGTTTCCTTTCATATTCATATATAAGATCTTTACTGTAAATATTTTCTTCTGGTTCCCATCCATTTTGTGAACTACAAGAATTTTTCATTTAATTTAAAGTTTTGAATTATATACTTCATAAAAAAAAAAAATACATAAGGAATTAACTTACTCGGGATAGCCTTTCCATTTTAGAAAATATTCTACTCTTCCATCTACAATGCGCTTATCAAGAACTTTTTCAACTTGATAAACTTGCCCATTCTAAATTGAAATATGTTGTAATATTTTAAATAAAATAAATATTAAATGATTAAAAGCTGACAATTTTAAAAAATTAAACTTCATTTGCCTTAAAATTCAAAAGTAACAAAGTTATAAAAACCTGAGAATCATATAAATATATTTATGACAAAAAAAGGTTTTTAAAACTAAATTAGTTTTATAAAGAATTTAAGCTTATTACAAACAGGAGTAAACATTTAAAACTTGTAGTCATGGGTAGTTTTAGGCCATATAAACAAAAGAATTAACTTTTTCTAACAAAACTACACTAAATTTTAATTCTTAATTCAAACTAATTCTTCCAAATTATTGTTTGTATTTACTCATTCACTCACAAACGTGTGTGCCCTTAAAAATACTACACCAGGAAGAAATAAAAAAATAACATATACTAATAAAAATTGATTAATTTTTTTAAAAAATGTAGAAGCACAGATGTATGCTAATAAAGTAGTCACCCAAACAAACATGATAGATGTTTGGTTAGAAATTTGGATAATGAATTGGCTAGGGAAGTAATTTAAGATTTTTGATAACATGGGTATTTGTACTAAATGTTTAAACATAATGTTTTGCAATATTCAAATAATAGCCACAAGCTTTGACACAACAGAAATGTGGCAACTATGATTCAAAAAGTTAATAATAAGCTTCTATAATTTTATAAACTTTTATAAATTCACTGATTAATACTTATCATTTTCAGATTTTTAAAACAAATTTAAATTAACATTCCTTTTTTTCCAAAAATATGATTTTAAAGAAAATTCAAAATCTTTAAATATCTAACTAAAATCTCAACAATAGATGCAGGTAAAATACATATAATTTATGTTATTTAAATTATAAATGAGAATGCGCTGTGGAAGTTATCCATTTACTTTCACAGTATTCTAATAATATTCCTTGTAAAATATAAAAAATTTTCTAAGATGTTTTTTGGATAAATTAATTAAAACATAATTTTGGAACTATTTTTAAACTATATCAAAGATTGTTATAATTAGACAAAAGAAAATGAAAAACAAATTCTGTGATTAAAAATGAGATTATCATTTATTTTTCGTTTAAATATTTTAGCTTTTTATACAAACAAAAAATAAATTTATGTTATTATACTAGTTACAAATAAGAGTTGCAATGACATAAATACTAAGACATATTAAGAGTTACTAATTGAAAAACGTAATCATCGAAAAGCTTTCTATAAATCTGATAATTATGTTTTAAGCAAAAAATACAATTTCATTAGAATTTTTTGTTAAAACTTAAAAGGGTAAAAAAAATGTTAGAAAATTTGACAGTTAAGTTTTAAATACAAATGTTAATTTCCAAATGCAAATACTTCCTTATAACTGTTTTGGTCTGGAATTTTTCATCAATTTTTAATTTATATTTAGTTATTATATTGTTTAATGTTTTATTTCAGTTAAATACTTTATTCTTTTTAATACAAATTATCATTGTATAAAAATTAATATATAATTTTCCAAACATTTTTTAAGCTAAGTGATGATGTGAAAACAAATGATTAGAACATTTTATCTTTTAGATATACAAAGATAAAACATAAATTTAAAATTAAACAAAGATATATGATGAAACAGTTGTAAAATTTAAAGACCTCATCAATATTCTAATCACAATACTCTCACTGATGTATAATGAATATGAAATAAAATCAAAACCTGAAATCTTAAATTTGAAGTATATAAAGAGATGAGAAATACTTATCATCACCATAAAAGAAAACTGCGTTTGATTGGTTTGTAAAAGTACACGAAATAATCTATATTTTATTTGTATGTTAATTTTTCTGCCTTATTATAAAAATTTTAATTTTAAAATGGGTGATTTTTATGTTGGCAAAACATTTTCACCATGTTAACAATATTTTTTTATATGAAAACATTGAATATTTTATAAATCAAGAAATAGTAAACATACTACTGAGATATTCAAAAGAAATGCCACTGAATTCCTATTGAAGCATCTATTATAGTTAAAACAAATAACATGTGTACTGATACCACAAAATAAATAATCACTGAAATATTTGTACCATAATAATAAATAAATGTAATGTGTAAATTCTAATATCTTATCTGTTCTGTATAGTTCTGTATAGATTCATTGCTGGACTTAAGTTAAATACACGAATTCAGATTTTCAATCATTTATAAATAATTCCCAGACAAATTCTTAAGTTTCCCTAATTATCTACAATTTCTTCGATTTCAAAGATTTTTACATGAAGGACAATTCACAAATGAAAATTTTACAGAAATCTGATATAATCAAGAGTTACTTGATTGATTTTGTATAGAATGATCTCCCACATTTTTTTTTTTTTTTTAATATAAAATACAGTACCTCATTAAGTCAAACTTTTTAACTTTTATAACTTGTAATCTCTTACTTAACATTAAATTTAAAAATATTTTCTGGTACTCATTTTAAATATGATTAGAGAAATAAAAGTACAATGAATATACTGTCTTAGCAACAAAAATAAAAAAAATGCCTTACAACAAACATAAATAATTTACTCACAATTTCCTCAATGCATTGCCTCAGAAGGCAACGCTTAGAAGCATATTTCCAAGATCCAGATTTCTTTTTCTAAATTAATAGACACAACAGTTAGAGAAAAGTTGAGATATATATATATATTATTTAAATAAAATATAAATTTTTAACAAATTTCCATAAAGAAATATCAGCTAAAAATTAGCAGAAAATTTAAATGAATATATATTTTTATATACCAAACAAACTTCGCATTCATCACAATCTTCAGTCCTCAAACAATTTTCACATATTCCGCAAAATGTAGAACTTTCATAATCATCAGTGGGTTCACTTTTAACTTTAACACCTCCATACATGCTCTTTTCTTTATATCTATATTTTTTTTCCTAAAACAAATTTGGACATTTAAATTGTATCACATACTAATTAAACTTAAAAAACAAGCCAGCAATAATAAAAAATTAATATAACAAGCCATGAAATTTAATGTTTTCATTTTTCATATTTAAAACATTAAATATTAAAATGTTACTCATTAACACAACTCTAAGTTAAAACTAAAATAACTTTACAAGTAACAAAAATAGTAGAGCACATATAAAAATAGTAATAAATCAATTCAGATTAAGCATATCTTTAAAAGTTATGCCAAACAATACTTTTAGCTTGAAATAATTAAAAATTGAATCTGATACTTCAATAAAATAAACTTAGTATAATTAAAAAATAAAGAAAATCATTTAATGAAATAAAAATTGATAAAATGCAAAGATATAATTACTTTTTTGTATAAATAATAATCATTGTATTTAGACTTTTTCTTTTTATGGCTGAGATACTTCTCATAATCATTGATATCATCATAAGATTTCTTTGATACTTTCCCATGCTTCTTTGCTTTGTCTGCAAAAATAAAATAATTTAGTACCAAAATATATAACATGAGAAGGGGGGAATTATTATTTCCTTTATTTTAAAGACAACTTTTTATATCAAATATTTTCTTTCAGAATACTCAAATATTTTATTTTAAAAATGTATAAAAAAAACATTAGAAAATATTCTAAAATTATATTTCAAAAAAAATTTTTTTTAATTCTAATAAAAGAAATGTAAAAAAAAAAAAAAACCCAATTTGTTATTAAAATATTTATGAGAACACAATTGACCTTATTTCTCAGTTTTTCCTACAACTATTAATAGCATTATAAATATAGCTATATATTTCTATTAAAATGAAAATAAAGCTATTATGTAATGAAAAATAAGCAAAGTATTAATCAAATTAAACTACACATTTCAAACCAAATAAAAAGAACTTTTCAGAACAATTTTATTCATCAGAAAACAACTCTGTTTATAACTTCATTTCACTGGAATTTATTAATTTGTAAAGATGATTACATTGTAAAAATACTTGTGCAACAACCAAAAAAAAAAAAAAAAAAGGTTGGGGGAAAAGTTATCCATTATTTTTTTGGTAAACATCTGTAGTGATCGCTATCTCGTGAGGTATCTATCAACAATTTCAAATTTATGCTCATTAGAAAGGTGACATTTGACACTAAAATATTCTCTTGTGGTTTTTTGTTTGATTAATTCAGTTATGAGTACAAGGTTTTAAAAATAGAAGACAACAAACAGAAAATTCGATACATTTTAGTTTTCCTTTTATAATGGCGAAAATGCTAACTAGGTGGCTAAAATTGTGAAAGGTGTTTATCGTCCTATATATGACTGTAACAACCAGTAACGTACAATTTTTGTTCCGTCGATTCCGTTTGGGTATTTGGATGCTAAAGATGCACCTCGCATGGATAAAACATCGTCGAGAATGTCTATAAAATATCAAAAATTATCAAACTTGACAGCATGTCAGCAGTCGTAGCTTCTCAGAAGACCTAAATATCTACAAGAAAACTGTTTTAAACCTTTTTACAAAGCAAATCTGAAAGAAGTTACAAAAAGTTCACGTGAAAATAATGGATTTCTTTTTCCCCAATCTAATATACATATATATATATATATATATATATATATATATATATGGAATATTATTTTATTGGAACTAATGAACACTCTTTCATTGAACTAAATATTTAAATAAAATTTTTACTCATAAATCACATTCTCAATTTTAAATGCATAAAAATTACAAATCCAAAAAGTATTTTTGGACATAATACACTTTACAATACTGCAATATAATCAAAGATATTACTGTTTACTGTCAAAGATATTACAGCTTTATTTAGGGAAGCAAAAGACTAAATATAAAATTATTGCACTTTTCTATTAAAATTTTAACTATATTTTTGATAATATTGTAGTACTGTAAAGTGTATTATGTCCAAAAATATTTTTTGGATTTGCAATTTTTTATCACAGTTATTTTGTCTTTTAAAAAACTGGTACTTGTGTAATTAGTCTTCTAAGTCTAGTTATTAGCATTTAACAAATTTTTAAAAGCAGAAAATTAAGTAAATTTCCATACTTATCATATTTTTTCTAATACTACCAAAGAATTTTATTCCTCAACAAGTTCCAATAAAAATGATCGTGATTGGTTAGATTAATATATTTACTTTTAATATGAGTTGATTTGTTACTTACAAACTATTGCTTTCATATCAAGCTCAGGGACAGATTGCCAAATTGGTAAATATTTCTGAAACAGATGTTATTACATTTTTACAAAAACATTACATTTTACTAGACATTTAGAAATGTACCAATTCCTATTCAATGAAGCTTTATTTTGGAAAACAGATTTTTTGGACGTGTAACTTTGCAACCTGTATAATCAACTTGCAAGAATAAAAATTGCTAATTGGTTTGAGGGCTTTTATTCCATTAATAACATCAGTAAAATTCTTTATTGAAGAATTAAGTACGTTCAAATTTTGTGACGCGCAGCTTAATTTAGCTGATAAAGTGGTCATAAGCTAGAAATTATATGTGATAGATATGTTCTTGACAGGAAAAGAAAGAATGAAAATATAAGGAGTAATCCAAATAGTGAAAATAAACTTTGTTTACAAAAAAAAGGTGGAATATTGTCAGAATAATGGATTTTTTTGTTACATCTGTGGAGAAGGAAGCAGAAAACATTTCTGACAGAAGCGAAACTCTTCTTTTCTAGTAAATTGTTGATAACATTTAGGAAAGAAAGTTTACTATGATGGTGTGAGTTTACTATAATAGTGTAATAGGCTGATTAAATGGTAATTATTGGAATTTGTCATTGATGTCTCATCATAAATGCAATTTTGTAGACTGAAAACAGGTATTTATAACCAATCAATTAAGGGAATGTAGAGTTCTGCCAAATGGAGGATTAAGGAACAACAGAATAACAGATACCATCTTACTTATCTAAATTCATAGTGACAAATTTTTAAAAAATATAATTTTTTTAAAGAAATGTGATTTTAATATATGGATTTTAATCTAAAATCCAATTTATTTTATTTCCCACAAAATATAATAGATAGATTGTCCAATAAAGGCAATAAAAAATTATTTTTTATTTTCCCCTTTCATTTAATATTTATTGATAATCATTTATTATTTCTCACATAACATTTTTCAACTATGTACTCTATATTGTCATCAGCATATTTTGTTTTAAGTATTAATATTATTTTATATGATGCCATCTACATGGTTGTGACAGTATGTAACCATATTTGCAATGATGAACAAACAGGTAGCTCAAATGAGTTATTTTACTTAATAAGCAATCTAATAAATTAAATTAGATAAAGAATAAAAACTTTTGAAGTAAAAATTTTGGACGGATTACTATTAATAAAATTGTTATATGTAGAATATAATGCCTAGTTGCTTAGCCCACACCAGTTGTACCATGCAAGTGTTCATTTTAAATTGTATCCCATTTGCTCAATTAATAAAGAAATGCTAGACAAAATATTAAACATTAATTAAATAAGCATACAAATAAATATTTAGCTTTTAGTAATTTCATATTTCATTTCATAAATAACTTCTAATATTAATTTTGTAAAATTAGTTTTCCACCATATTATTAATAAGCCTTGTTGTAATAGATGGACAAAAGAAAATGTTTGGAGACCTAGCTCTCAAAATCTTAAATTACAATTTCAGAATTCAATTAACAAAAAACTTGAAATAGAGAAAAATCTACATCAAGATTTTATCAAAATATTAGATAAAAAATGACAAAATTAAGCAGTTCTTGTCTCGCCCTTTCTTAACATCCAATGAGTGTCATCTAATGCTCTGAAGAAGTCTCCAGTGAGAATATTAATAACATTGTGAGAGTTATAATTTAATGTAACAAAATATTCACTGACTTTCTTAATTTGTGAGAGCAAGAAAAAAATATAAATTAAAATAAGTAAATTTTATATCAGAAAAATGAAAACTAAGAATACGCATTCTTTTAATTGGGTAATATTAATATTTTTATTTAAAAGCTATAAAAAACAAATTTATCATACTCTGAAAAATATTGAGCTTTTAAAAAAATAGGAAATACAAATACATAGATAACATGTCACACATAAACAAATTTAGTTTTTTTTTTTTTTTTTTCTTAAAAAAAAAAACTAATTAAACAAGCAAATTATTTCATACTTGGTGAATGGCGTATGACTTCAATTTCACTGTCATCATCACTACTTATCTTTGATTCAGGTGGGTGACAATCTTCACTTTTGTGAGCAACAAAATCATCCAAATTGAAGAAAATCTGCTCACAAGCACCACATCTTAAGATATCTGAAAAAAACAGTGAATAGAAATCAGTTCAATATACAGCAATAAAAAATTGACACAAATCAGTTTCAATCTTTTAAATATAAAAGAAAACATTTAAAAACAACTTTTTCTTTCTTTTTTGATATTTTAGATAAATGATTTATTTTTTAATTGAGTAAATCACACAATGTTCATATACAGTAAACACTAATTTCAAAATTTGATTTTATCTTGTTTTATTAACTACATTTTAAAACTAGTTTATATATATATATATATATATATATATATATATATATATATATATATATATATATATATATATATAAAGGAAAGTATTTTACGATTCTTTTCCTTAAAAAAATTGGTCAGTTGTGAGCTATGCTGCTACTTGTTCATATGACAATTGTTGCACAATTCTTATTCAATATCTGAAAACTTTTTTTCTTCTCATTCATTATATTCTAAATATCAATTGACACCTTTCTTATGCAAATTAAAAAGAGTCCAAATTAAGAAGTTTTAGAATAAAATCTTATTTCTTTATTAAGGTTAACTCAGTTTTGCTCATGTATGTATGCTCTAAAAATCATCAATTTCATTACTATTCCAAGCATAGTTTAACAAAAACTAATTTTTAAAAATTAGAAATTGCCTAAAGGTCAATTTCTTAAGGTTATTTCTGTTTATGATCACTCTTTGAAAGCTCAAAAGATTACTAGAAGCTATAAAATTAAAATTTGATAAGGTAGGAGAATTTCAGAAAACCTTGAAAAAATCCATGTGAAAACACGTATTTTTTCAGGGTATTTTGAAATTGTTTGCGTTAGAAGAGCATAACAAATCCAATAAAAATGTCAATATGCAAGATTCTTAGCCATAAAATAAAATTAAAACACTCAAGTGATAAATTTAAAAACAAGATGTAGAAAAATAAATTTGCTAAGAAGATATTTTAAAGTCTTACATACTAAATTCGAATTAAAATTATCATTGTGTTCATTGGATCATGTTATTGGGACTAGCTATCAGTTCATGAAATTGTGAATGCAACGATCTTGGAAAGTACATACACACATATATTTATGTATATTCTATCTATATATAGTTAGATAGAAATATATTACCGTATTTTCCTGTATATCATCCGCAGCGGCGTATTATCCGCACAGCCGTTTTTTGGAGTAAAACGAAAAAAGTGTCGCATAATCCGCGGCAATTTTTTTTTCGGCGAATAGTCTATAATATGTACTGCTCATAATATAGGTGTTACATAAAATAAAAAAATGCACAGTAGGTTTAAAAATTTAATAAATTGTATAGTAAAAAAGCATTTACTATGAAAAATATAAGTCTAGATCCAATTCATCGCAAAGTGCGATAAACTTGAGATGAAAGCACGAGATCGATCAAAAGCGATAATTTTGAGAAGAGTCTTGTAAAACTTACCGATATTTAGCTTTTAATAACTTTTAAAACGATGTTAGACACATTTAAATTAATATATACTTGCTTCATTAATATTTAAATGAAAAAAATGTATTATTTACAAATTGCGCATTTTATACAATTTTTTTTATAAAGCGCGTGCTTTGTTTTTCACTTCACATTAACACATTTGACGCCATTGTTTTTATTTGCCATTGTTTTTATAGCTTTTAATTTAAAATATGCTGTGTAACTTAGAAATTTTCGCTTCAATATGACGATACACGAATTTGAATATTTTCAAAACGAAACATCTCACGTCAAGGCAAAATGGAAAATGACGTTAGCGAATTTACAACCATAAAATCTTTAAGAGGAACCAAATTCTTTTTTGAACGTTTTTGCACAAAGCCGATTATAGTTTAAATAACTCAGGTGTATCCTGGAACCACCTGTTATTCATTTTATGAAACATAAAGAGTATTTCTTTCGAAACTTTCTTGTAAGCTTTTCTGATGGAGAATGTTTTTTATCAGATAATCCGCGGCAGCGTATAATATGCACAACGAAATTCGGAACTTTTTTAACACATAATCCGCAGATTATACACAGGAAAATACGGTATGTTTTTTTGTAGCTATACAAAGAAACTTCAGTATATACACATTACCTTATCACATTTTTTTTGTAAAAATATGTTACCAAAAAATGTTATTCAGAGTTATGGAACAACTTTGATATACCCCCCCCCCAAAATTATGTGCCAAATCTGGAACTCACTACGGACTTTTTAGGGTTGCTGTTTCTTATTTTGGTGTTACCAATTTAGGTTTTTAGGTTTTTGCTGTAGCCAAATGGATTTTCTTGTATTTGGTACCATTTTCTGAGTTTTTATTTTAAAGTTTTTTATGTATTAATTATTTGTATTTAGCGAGAATCCATCTTGGCGAGTAAAAAAGGCACCAAAAACGGGTATTATGGTTAGTGTGAGAAAAAAAGGCGCCAAATTTCCGATTTGGGGGGGGGTATACCAAAGTAGTTCCAGAATTATATAATTAATCATAAAATATTTATGTATTTGATCCAATGAAGATATAACTTAATAGCTTACTTTTCTTCCGCATTTTGAAAAAAAATGATTTAAGCTACATTTGGAGAAACTGACAAATTTTCTTGGCAAAAATGATTAATGAGATATAAGTACTGAAACTTCTTGGTCATTTTAGAGAATGAAAAGCAAATTTTAGGAACAATAGATATCTGAATTTGAAATAGTATATATTTAATGCTTTGAGAAATACAACTATCTAACATACAATGCAATTTGTTAATTTTGGGATTAATTTTCTACACAGAACTAGAACAAGAAAAATTTATTTTTCTGATACAGTAAGTAACACAAGAAGGTCTATATTTAAAAGCATTCACAAAATATTATAATTGGCAGGAATTTCTTTACAAATAAAATATTTGCTGAAAAAAAATTAATGCGAGAAATTCCTTTTCTAAGTTTCTAATTTTAAAGAATTCAGTGATTAAATCTCGAAATCTGATGTTTTCCAAATTAAACAAAAGGACTGCTGAATTCTACAATGAAAAAGAACAGCTGTCAGATCACCCTTGTTTTAAATGACAAAAATATTCATGGAGCTAAAAGTTGAAGTAAAAATAATATTCACTGCAAATATAATAGAGAAAAGTTTTCACTTTTAATTATTGGAAAGTCAACAAAATTAAGATATTTCCAAGGAAATAAATATTTGTTTTCAAAGTACAAAAGTAGCTTTTAGGCCAAACAACATTTAGGGGAACATAGAACTATCTTTAACTGCTACTGACTTTTAATGGTTGGTTGGTTGGGTTTTGTGGCGTAAGGTCCAAAAAGAACAAGCTGTGCTATTGACTTTTAAAATGAAAATTTAAAGACTGAAAAAATTAATTTGATAAGCTATATATTAATTTATATTATAAATTCACCACAAATGCTTTTGGAAGGCTTATTAGTCAAAACAATTGTTGGTACAATTCCATTTAATCCCTGTACAATAGTAATCATAACAGGAAAGATCTCAACTACAGTTGTAAATATTTGTGTTGTTTATTGCTTAAAAAAGTTAACATTTTAGAAACTACTAAAAAATAGTACTAACATTTTATTTACATTTCATAAACTAAATAATTATGATTTATTCAAAAAACTTATTTAAATGGTTTAAAATTAATTTCTGACAAAAACTGCTTAGTGATCATTTGCTAGGCTACAATGGAATAGTAATCAATTGTTTTTTACAGTTTATTTGAATTTGTCATATAAAATAAAATCAGTTTAAAATAAACATTGAGCCACCATAAAATATGAATCTTTGCAGAGGTGATTCAATTATTCATAAGAACTAATAGTATCATGATGACAAGCAAGGGAAAAATGCAGATTTAAAAAAGGTAATTTGTTTTATTTTTAGAGAAATAAAATATTTAAAAGCTATTTTTCCAAGCAGCTTTTTTATTACCACATTCTAATCATTTTAAAATAAAACAATATTAAATTGATTAAATATCAATACATATAACATACAAAGAATTAAAAATAATAAAATATAAACTAAAAAAAACAAACCATTCAAATTAGGTTTAACATCCACCTCATCAGCATAAGAGGTTGAAGGACCAATATCGCTTTCTCTTGGCATTTGTTTGCTTATTTGCTTCTACACCTAAAAATACAAAAACTCAACTAAATTTTAAATATTTATAACAAGTTATTTATTAATTAAAATTTTAAAGTTAGGAAATCAATGTTTATATTTTGCAATTTTAATTCAATTAATATAAAAAGCTCATTTGATTTTAATTTATCATAAAGATGTTCAAGTTTATCATAAACAAATATCGAATGAAAATAAGAATCAAATGGTAAAAGGTTTGGTTTGATTGCTTTGTTCATCATTCTATCATCACTATGTAATAATTAAAGTTAATTCCAGCAAAACCTAAAGTGGATATAATTTTTTTTGTTTTGTTTAAAATGGATACCTTGAATCATATTCAAAATTTGCATTGAACTGGAATAAAAATTAAAAGAATCCAGCGACCAACTCAGCTTAATGATTTACAGAAACCAACAATTATCTTGTGTCACAAAAATAAAAAACATAATTGAAATTTTATGTTCAACTATTTTCATAATTACATAGATTTCTTTATTTTAAAATTTTTAAAGCATTCAAATTTTATTAAAATCCTGTTTATGGTGACAATGCACTTTAGGTCCCCTACTTGGCAAGTTTTCAAAATCGCTGATGCCATGGCGAAAATTCTACCGCTATTTCAAAGAGAAACCTAATTAGCGACCAATGAAAAGGCTAAAACAAAAGAGTAATTAATGAGCATGTGCAAATAAACACTTCAAATTCGCAAGTTGGAGAAGTAGGGGACCTAAAGCGCAATTTAACCCCTGTTATTACAATATTTTTAAATAGAATCAGATAAAAGTTACATAACATTTGGTTAAGTAACACATGCTTTTAAAAGGTTAAACAAAAGCATTAAATGATGGAATATAAAATATTTTAATGTAGTTTCATAACAAAATCTTATTTAGTAAGATGATTAATATATTTAAATATTATTTTCATGAAAATCAAAGCATGGTTTTTAAAAATGACTAATAACAGCAACTAAAAGCACAACCTAATAACCAGGGATTCCAATTATAATTCAATAAGAGACCCTATCTGTTTGGTTATCATGTTGATTTGAATAGATATAAAAGATATATTGAATTAAAAAGATAAACATACGAATCAAGAGCTTCCATCCAACTAATGATGACAAGGTGAAAAATTCAAAAATACTTAAAAGTACCTTAAATTTTACTTAAAATATGAATAATTCAAAAAATTCTATATAACCTGACTTTTTCTCAACTTTTCTACATATAACTCTGTAATATGCAATGAAATTTTCTGTACTTTAATGATTTATTTTGTTTAATAAACACTTATGAAAACTTTCAATTGTATAAAATACCCTCTATTAAATTAAATTATTGAATAAAAAACTGTTTTCAATATTAACAATAGTTTCTTATTTTCCAATTATTAAACTAAAATTATAATTCAATAACACCATGTTTTAAATTGAAATTTAATAGTAAATTGATAAATTAAATATGAATGATATAGATTATTAAT
Organism: Latrodectus geometricus; assembly: GCA_026290005.1. Lineage (NCBI taxonomy): Eukaryota > Metazoa > Arthropoda > Arachnida > Araneae > Theridiidae > Latrodectus > Latrodectus geometricus. The sequence continues at coordinate 489,897 of JAPDSC010054894.1, forward strand.
TCATTACATAAAAATATATATGAAACACTTAAAAAACAATGATTCTTGAATTAAACTAGTCTAAGATAACCTAAATGAAGATTTGATTAGTGTATGTTTATATTCTGCAACATATACACATAAAAAGTTCTTTTCACGTATTATATTTTGTTATTTCTCTGCAGTTGACTGAAACACTATAAAAGATTTTTTGGAGCACGTATACTATTTCATGGATAACAGGAAAATACAGCTCAGAAGATATTAATTTGTATTGATGCGACTCAAAATAAAGCAGTTCATTTTAATATAGTTGTCAATATAAATAAAGACATACAACAAACTTGGAACTGAAAATTTTCCAGATTTTTACCATGGAAAAGTTTTCTATTTGAATGAATTTTATTTCTGATTGCTTCATTTTGAAAAAATTACTGATTTTGGATTGTAAAATTTTATTTTTTACACCCACTTTCACAAGAAATAGCAATATGAATTTTATAAGGTTATAAAATGCAGTAAGAATAAAAGTTCTTAAAATATTAATTTAAAATTTTAGATGCTGCATAAAATAATTTTAAACAAAACAATCATAAAAACTTACAGTTTCTTATTTGAATTTTGTTTTCTTGTATTACATTTAATATATGCTTTTCACTTGCTTGATGTACATATCACATTAAAAATAAATATTTCTTATAAATTGTGATTCCAATTTAAAATCTCCTTGCTAAAAAAATTTGTTACATATATTCGTAAGAAAATACGCAATCTTTAGGTTAAAAATTCTAAAGTTCGAATTATTAGTCACTGAGATAAATAAATACACGAAATGAATTCGAGTGCTAAAACTCGTTGATTATAATTATTAGAAAAGGATGAATTTATTTTAAATATTACTCAGTTTCGAATAGAGATTTTAAAACTTAAGTGATTATTAGCGTTGAATTGAAAATCTAGGAAAACGCGCCAATTATTAAACTTTGTAGCGTTTGAAGTCATAGTTGATAATAAGGATGAAAAAAATAAACTCCAACTACATTCAATTGAAGTTTTTCAAATAACCGTTTTAACAATTACTTCGTGTATTCTAATTCTTGTTGCTAATGTGTTTTTTGGCGGTTTTTTGGAACATAATGAGAATTTCGAACCGGAAATTGTAAAATAATAATGAATAAAAATTACATATTAAAAAAAATTTAAACATGTAAATATATCAATGTTGTGAGTCATAAACCCAATATTCATCAAATTTGTAATATCAGAATCGGAATCATTTCCGATCAGTTTACTCATAAACAATAAAAACAATTTTCCTACTACGCAAATAATTTCGTCTTGTTAAGCCTAAATGTAACAACCGACATGTAATTTTGCAAAAAAACTGTGTACGTGGTGCAGTAAAATAGTATTAAATATCCTTAATTTTCCAAATAAATATTTATCATAATTTTGTAAATCTTTGTTAAAAAAAATATTTCTTAGCATAATTGCCATCTGGTATAAAAAATTATTTTTAAATTTAGTGGCGCCCTCCAAGCGGAGAAGAAGACCATGTTCGATTGTTTGCAGCAGACATGTTTAGAAGTCCGTGAACTATAAACATATAAATAATACAAGTTAATAAAATTTCTCTTATTATCAACAACATTCAATTCTTTACAAAGCTTAAATTTAATACTTATTTAAGCAACTTACTTGAAATTTGAAAGAAGCATCACAAAAATATCTGGAAATTAGCGGGCGGATAAACCTGGGCTGAAATTCTAGATTTCAGAAATTTTAACCGTCACGAGAGGGCGAGTGGAATTCTGGTGCTGTGCATATGTAGGCATGACGTCATCAAATATTCAGCCAATCACTTGCAGTATATCTCTCACAATGTGGACAAGATATGAATTTGTATAATATGAGAGCCAATATTAAATTTTGCTATTTAGTTGTTATATGTATTAATAGCTTTAATATTGACAAGTTGTAAATATGGTTTTCTTATCTTGAATCCTAAAAACTAGTTACTGTCTGCACTTACTTACTAAAATCTGTAATATTTAATAGCTACAGAGAAAGCAAATATTTTCAGTTCTTTTAGTATAAAGTATGCATGTGATTAAAAATGTTATAATTTCATCATGAAACTAACATGATGCTGTATCAGTCTAGCTGTCATTTGAGACTAGTTATTTTCCTTTATGTTTAATTTTTAGAAATAGAATGACTTATGCTTTATCCATAATAATAATAAATTTATTAAGTTGTGCTTCTCTTGTTTTATCAATTAAAATTATTAGCAAAGCAAGAATTTTTGTATTTCAATTTATTACATTTGCAATTTGAAATGACATTAACATATGCCAATTTTATAATTGTATTAGTATTTCAATTTAAAGGCATTCTTTATTATTACAGATGAAAAAATTGAAATTGTTATTTCATTTAAAAAATATCATTCGAATTTTAATTCAAATAATTTTTTACCTAACAGACTTAACATTATAAAATATTGAATTTGGGTGAAGATTATTTTTATTAATTTTAGAAAAAAGTGATTATACATGGCAATAAATCAATTATGTGTTATCATTTGTTTTTACTCACCATGTATTATCTTTATTTTGAATAGAAAAACTTGTCTACTGGTAATTAATTTTTACTTAGTTTTTTAATTTTAGTAAAATTTGGGAGCAATCGTTATGTAGATTGGTTTTTATAAAAAATAATTTGGTTAATTTCCAGTGAACGGTACGCATATATACAATTATAATTAATTGTATATAATATTGTATAAAAATATATTAATTTGTATAAAATAATATAATTTTATATTATATTAATTGTATAATTATATTAATTGTATAAAAAGTACCGTATACTGGGATGCAGCCAATAATTTTCCACTATTGTGATTTTTTTTTTTTTTTCAATTTAATTTATTCAATTATCCTGAGGGTATTGCATTTATACTTTTTCTCAATGTTCTATTAAGGTATAAAACAAGTATTATTAATATTTTTTTTTCTAAAAATTTTTTTCATTTGTAATCCACATCTTTGTTAAATGATCAATATTTGTCTTAATTTTTCATATGTGTACTTATTTTCATGAAGTGAAGTTCTTAAAGGTACCTATTGGTTTTTTGGCTATGTTTTTGATGCTAAGAAACATGCTAAAATGTTAATAATAAAATAATAATTGTAAAACTAAACTAGTTAAAGTTCTAATAATATCAGGAATACTAGAAATTAAATTTCATTACCAAATTTTTCATGAAACCAAGTGGTACCGTAATCTACACTTGACCCTTTTCATCATGTATAAGGTTAACAAACTTTTTTAATCCATTTGTATTCTTAAAATATATTTTTAAATTAAAAGCAATATTCCACTTCTAACATTACTTAAAAACAGACTTACAATTACATCCACCTTGATATGATCCATAGATTGTTATCAATTCTTTTGCTCAATTTATAAAATCTGATACAACCTCAATGGTTTTTCAACAGCTTTATTTATGCCATCGCTGTCAGCATTCATCATGCATGCCTATATTCACAGATGGATCTAAAACAGCAGGACATGTTGGCTGTGGCATATTTTATGCTAATATTATTCATGGTTACAGCCTCCATACGTCCTCCTCCATCTTTACTGCTGAAGCTACAGAAATTCATCAAGCCCTTCAACTGGTGAATAGAGAAAATTATCATAAAATTTGAGTGTATTAGAAACTTGAAAAATTCCAATAATTGTCATCCAGTTGTGTCCAAGATTTTTGGAGCATTGGATTCCCTTGCTGGCAAAGACTATGAAATCATTTTCTGTTGGATCCTAGGTCATGTGGGTTTAGAGGGAAATGAAAAGGCAGCTGCTAAAGCTGCATTGTTTTTACTCCATTCATTTGTCCCTTTCTTCGATGTGAGAAGGGTTGTAAAAATATTTGTAAATTCTCTCTGGCAGGAGTTATGAAGTATGCAGGTCTCTAACAATTCTGTGCCGTCTTCCCGTATTTCATCCCATCATCAGTTTTACCGTTACGAAGTGCCAATGTTTATGAACTCACCTTTGTAATGGACACACACAAACATCTATTTCTAAACAAAATTAAATCCATGGTGTGATGAACCATACACAATTTATCATATTTTAATTTCATGTCATTATTTTAACCATCAATGTTTACAATTTTTTAAAACTAATTATGTCTGATTTGTTGGGGGAGCTACCCCACAGAAACATTTTTGCCTTTTTAAAGGCAATTGGTTTTATTTAAACACTATTACTTTAATTTTATTTTTACTTTCATTTTACTAATTATATTTATTTAGAATTTAATGGAATGATATACACTTATTTTTGTATTTTAATATTGAGATTGTGATATAAACAAGGGTTTATTTAAATTTTAATTTTGACGGAGCTTGTCCTTATTGGACCTTGTTTTATAAAACCCAACCAACCAATCTAACATTATTTTTTCGTATTATATAACTAACTTCTGAAATTTCTATTTTTTTTTCTACTATTATATAGAAATATGCTTTTAAAGTTCTATTTATAAAACTCACATAATCTGTTTTGCAATTAAACATCACAGTCAATTTGCTAACGCTTTAATCTTAATATTTTGTCTAGGTTGTCTTACTACTTTTGAAAGAATTATACATTCATTTCATTTAGATATTTTCATTGCATTTTTCTCTCCTAGCTGGTACTCAAATGGTAATCAGTCTAGCCTTCATTTTTTGTGTTTGAAACCCCCCTTGGACTTGGCAATTTGTAATGGTTTGGAATCCTTTATATAAACCATAGGTCCTGGTCTAATTAGCCATCATGACCAAAAAATCACTTGAGTGACATACGAACCAACCATTGCATTTTCCAATACTACAATTTAGTTTGTTGACAAAATTTGGTTTTTACTATTTGACAATACCAACTTTTTTTATGGATTGTCAATAGGACTATATTTAAGGGAAATAAGATTTTTTTCATTAAATATAGTCCTATTGTATATATGTATTAATTTTCTGTTTCTTCTTCTTCTCTTGAGCTTGTCAGATGTGTGGCACCTCTGCATTGTTGCATTTTGTACCATGCTCCAAGCCCAATTTTTTCCTAGTTCCATTGTCTTGGGTCACCCACTTAGTTTATAAAGTCTGATAGGCCCTCAATGGAGTTTAGGTGTAACTCTTTAGGATATGGATTACCTAGAGTAGTGAATCTTGTAAGGGCAAGAGCATCACACTCATATAGGATATGATGAGCTGATTCTACCCCTGCGTGGCATTTCCTACAAATTGGTTCTTGTTTGAAAAGCCCCATTGTATGAAGGTGTTTCCTGAAATGATAGTGCTCAGTAATGAAGCCTACAATTGCTTGAATCTTCAATCTTGGGAGTCTAAGAATTTCAGATGCAATTTTCTCAGATGAGTTGAAAATCATGCTTTTTGCATGTTTCTGTCCAGGAGAGTCACGCCAAACTTTGTTCATCTCCTGTTTTTCCCATTTTTGAATGGCCTTCCTTGTAGTCTTCATGTTGATCCCACAAAAGGGTTCCATTCCTATTGGATTGAAAGAGGAATTTTCTGTTCATTGCAACTACAATTTTTATTCATGGGCTTTTTATATATTTCACATGAATTCAAATAATATCATAAAACCTGTTTGGTGAAAACATTGTTTATCATAAAATATTGTTTTTAAATTATTAATATAAATTTTCTAGATGTAGTATTATTGCATACAATAACATACAAAAACTTGGTGGAAATTTAATTCTAAAGTCTATTAAACTGACTATATCATGTCAGCGATAGATTTACCTATAACTTCTATTGGAATATCCCCTATATCTTAATAACAAATTTAACCAATTAAAGTTATTATATTGTATCTTTTTAGTGACAAATCCTATTGTTTATTTACAAAATAAGGTTATAAATTTTATTTACTTGATTTTTAACTTCATGAATTTTATTATAATAAAAACATCTGCATTGTCATAATTCTCCCAATGCAATTTGAATTGCCTGATAACTAGTAGATTGTTATCCAGAAAAAATTCTTGAAAACTTATCAGTAAAATACTAGAGTCCTATGCTGGCTTAACGCAATTTCCAGTTTTTTCTCCCAGCATAACACAGTTATCTTGCTAACATAAATTATGCTATGCTCAACATTCGGTTGCCAAATACCAATCGCTCTTGAGCTTTAAGTTTACACTCCTGTTCTATATTAAATTTCAAACATTAAAATTTTGATTATTTCATTATAATTACTTGCTACAGAATTATAAAAATAATAAACTAATTTCACAAAGATTACATAAAAAACGTAAACTAATTGTCACCCAGCTTACAAAAGGTAACAATCAGTAATGTAAATAACAAACATTTTGTATAAAAACTCTCATATGGACTGTTACATCCAATTTAATCTTTAATGTATATCAATCTAGTCTTGGAATATTTTTATAAAAACTCTGATTTTAATTGACTGAACAGTTGACAGATTTTATAGCTTCCAAAAATTCCCCCACTATATGTCATGAATAATTATGTCACTATATGTATTTTGCAAGGTATGAAACAATTTGCATTTACTATTATATTTCACAACAAGTCAAACTTTCCAGAACAAATACAAATTCAATTTATTATTCAAAATTAACTATCGCTATCTACACACAAATACTAAAATTCAAATATTATAATGAAAAAAATTTCAAAATAAATTTTTTATTAACTTTCACAAATTTCACTTAATAACTGAAAATAAAAAATTTCAAAATGTAAACATTAAATCATCCACTTAAGAAGCTTAAATTGTAATCAAATGAAAACAAATTTTTAATCAAATGCTTCAAGAGTTACTTGCACACGAAACAAATTTTGTGTTTGTACACAATTACATTACGTCAAAACACAAGTTATTGGCTGCTCAGGACAATAGGAAAAAGTCAACTTTTCTGTCTTTCAGGATTTTAGTATAAGGAATAAATTAAAAGTTTAAAGATACTATATTTACAATATTTATTATTCGCAATGAAAAATAGTAAAATTCTATAAACTAGTACAGGTTTGGCCAAGTTTTCAGTTTTTTTGCCTAGCACTGCAATTTTTTGTTAATCTAAGTTGTTTCATTGTATAGGGCAATCTTTGGCTGTTTTTTAATTTGAAGTGTTTCATTATATTTACTTATTGTAGAGTTGCTATAAAACTAAAGATTTGAAACTTAATATATTTTACAAAAATTACATATTACAAAGCAAATGGGAAATGACCCTAAATTTCTATTGATAAAATATACAATTTTTTAATTGGTCAAAAAAATACAAGCACTCTGAAAATATGTTGTATATGATAGTACCAACTAGATGTTAATAACTACAGTATAAATCTAAATCCATAATGTCAAAACATCCATTTTTATGAAAATTCTGGATTCTAATTAACCAAGCAGTGGCACCCACCTTAAAAAGTCCAATGAACAGAAGAAGAACCAGATAATAAATCTTGATCAATGTAAATTAATTTTCCCCCCATAATTTTTATTTCTAATTAACCAGGAGTTAGTACTCGTCTTAGAAAAACATTTAATGCCACATAATCTAAAATGTGAGGGAAAAAAAGTGCAGTAAAGAAAGCTAAACTAATAGTGTTAGTAAAATACATTTTTATGACAACTCATTTTCTAAAAAACTAAGTTTTACTTCATGCATTTATTTAGTTTTAATTAATCAACCAGTACAATTCAATGAGAAACCTACATTTATTTTAATTATTTATATACTTTACTTGATAAATAAGGTAATTTAATGTATAAAGAGCATGTTTAATTAAATAATATTTAAAATAAAAATAATCATGACCTTCCTTATACTCCAAATTAAAAAAAAAAAAATTTTGTGAATGGTTATCAAAATATAAATTTAATTTCACAACTAACTTTTAAGAATATGAAATACAAATTAAACAACTTTACATAATTATAATATCCAGATCACACATGTAAATTTTGAAAAATTAAAACAGCTTAAGCTTTAAGGGATACTAAAACTCCAAATGAATCTCGCATTCATATGTACCATAAAACTGAGGAACACATTCATTTTGCGGCAATGATCTGCATGTTTACAACATTTGTGGCACCCATACTGACTCATAGGATGTAGCCTAAAATTTTATAGAGTTTTTGATTATTTTTATTTTTTTACAAATTTAAATTATTTTTCTATGTACTTCATTACCTTAAATTTACATTCTTAATGCCATGACCCTCAATAAACATGTAATTGTATTCTATTCAAGAAAAAAAAATTTTAACTTAGTATTTAAAAGATTATACTATTCTATATTATGAAAACCATTTATTATAATTTTTATATATCACAATTTTATACCAATTGAAATTTCTACTTCAAAATAATCAAACTTAGTTCTTAGCAAATTTTTAAAGATATTTCAAAGTCTATTTTTTCTGTATCAGTTTACTATTTTGCTCACAAACAATATCTATATAACTTTGATGAACTGGGATATCTATCATTAAAAACTTATTGCAGAATTTCTAATTAAAAATACTTTTCTACTTGTTTATTCCATCACACTTATTTACATATCTAAAAAATTTTGGATGTTCAAAGAGATTATATTAATAATTTTACATAACATAGGAAGCTTAATAAAGAAATACATCAAGCATATGGAAAAAATTGGATTTTGTGTTATGAAGCCACAAAAGAATATTCAAATGTTTTTGTTAGCAAACAAAGGGGACTTTCGGAACCTTGTATGTTTAGTGTTGAATTATACAAAATAGCAGACAATATAAAATTAGCATCATTTTTAGGTAACAATAGTGCAATATATGAAAATGAAAACATTTGTAGAGAAAATCTTAGTTTTTAACTAGATAATTAACATTGTTAAACTAATTGTACTTAAATTTACAATCTTATATTTTCTGTCATCAGTGATTCTGAAATATGCTTGAGTGTTATTTTTTATTAATAAAAATTTGTTTTAACTTCCCTCTGCTGAAATTCTCTTACAACTATTTATTGTTAATTAAAAAAATATAAGCAAAACTAATTAAAAAATATTCAGAAAGCAACATGATGTCAATAAAATGTTCTTGATTGGACTGAATAGTAATTAAGAAATTTATTAAATTTAATTAATATATTAAATTGTTTTGATTTTAAATATATGCTTAAAATTTTAATAAAAATTAAGTGAATTCTATGGAATTGAAGAAAGATTTTCAATAAGTTTTCTAATTTTAACCCTTTCCTTTTTTTATTTACTTTGATGTTACATATCAGTGTCTCATACTATATGATATTTTCTCGGAATCAATCTGCCTTGTTTCTTGAAGAGGCTTTCCTGTATTTCTTTCTAAACTGTCCTGAATTTTTCATATTTAATATAAATTTTGAAGATTTTGATAATTTAGAAAAAATTGTATATAACATATTTAAAAAACTTTTACCAAAATTAAAATTCCTTACAGCCTCCATATTTTCCACATCCTTTTGTCTTTTTTTATGAGTGATATAATGGAAGAGAAATTAAGCAAGAGGTTTAAAAGTCTGTTTTTTTATGTAATTTAATATGTATTAAATATTTTACTACTCAATTTTATTTATTAAATTCAAAAAAGGAAAGTAAAATACGCTTTTTATTTGGAATTCTCTGTTCATATATTTAAAACATTTTGTTATAATAAATCCTTGTATTATTGAAAATTTGTGCATATTGTATTAACAATGCTTTTATTACTGTAAAAGCTATCATGAAATCAGAATTTGAAGAATAATAAAAAATACTAGATTTTATTTCATTTCATTAAAGAGTGAAAGAACTAGATCTATTTTAATTAATGAACTAAATGAACTTCTTAATACTATCAGAATTTATTTTGTAAAAGTGTGTGACCATACAATTTTTCATAATTTTTTTTTTTTTAAATTTTCACATTAAAACATGCACAACTTGTAGACGAAAAAAGGAGTTATGTCCAAATTTGTGTGTGTTGATTATTTCAGCTATTGATATCAATTTAATATCCATGTACAAAAAGTAATTACGAAGTGTTAACCAAATCAAAAAAAAAAAATTATCACTCATATAGCAACTGAATATAAGAAAATGGTTAAAAAATCTTATTTGTAATTCTATATAAATTGCAAAATAATTTTTTTGTTAGTATGATTACTTTTACGTTTTTTAAAGTTTTGTATTTTATCATGAATACATTAAATATACATGTATTTATTTGGCTTTTTAAAATTATTATACATAACAGGGTTCTTTTTTAATAATATACAAAATTTAGTTATCAGCAAGTAGCGGAGGTCCTCAATTTTGATTGATATGTAAATGGAACAGAAGAAATGAAGATAAAATTAAAAAATTATATATTAAATGGGTTTAAAATAGAGATTAAAATTGTGTAGTAATATTTAATTTATCTCATATAAATAACATGGAAATAATATTGAACCATTTTCAATGTAATTGAAAATTAAACAAATATATATATATAACAACTGTTCTCACAATTCTAAAAAAAAAATCAGCAAACTATGAAGAAAGTCCATGATTGTCCTACTATGAAGAATGATTTAACAAAAAATAACACATGAAAGGATGTTTCTAGAAATGTTTATTGTAATAACTGAACAAAATTCTTGTGTGCTTAATTATTATATATAATATAAAGTATTGAAAAGTATTTTAAAACTCATTTTAAATATAATAAAATATTTTCTTTCTTTTAATAAAAAATATCACATTTTGAGTTGAAATTCATAATAATAGAAATTATAGTTTATCAAAATTTGTTTTATAACTAGGGATTATTAAGGTTTGTTTATGCCTTCAAAAGAAAAAGCAGTCAGTTACTAATATGTATTCATCAACAAAAAATAATGCAATGCTAGTTAAGTCATTTTGCTATTGAAAGTTATAATCAAAAAAAGAAACAAAATATTCTGCCTTATGGTGAATTTTATGTTATTATTTTCCAATCTGGCATATATTTGAATGGATATTAAAAGTACTTAAAATTAGGTTAAGAAATTCATCAACTTTGTTTCTTAAATTTAGAAAACTATCAGACTTTTGGATTAAATAAATTTTATCATTTGTATCAAAAGTTTAGAAAATGATTCTTTGTATTTTTGTATTTAAAAATGTGAACTTTAAATGAATAAAATTGTGTAATGTACTTACATATATAATAATATGACATTATATATTAGTTAAGTATCTTGAGATTACATTGTAAATTTATCCTAGACTAAATTTGATTTAAAACCTTTATCTTTTCTTAATAAAGATTAAGTATAAAATATGAAAATCAAAATAATAATTTACTAATTTAAATCCATTTAACAAATTACTTTTATTAATAAAATATGTTAAATTTTTATTATTTATTGCAATTATATAAAAAGTACTGTTGTATTAGAATTGCAAAATACATTTTTCTAGAAGAATATGCAAATATTATATAATCATACCCACAGTTAGATTTAATTGTTTTTAATTATGAATTAGTATAGTCAGCTAATTGTTATATAATTTAAGAAAATTTAATTAAAAATATAATAGACTTATTTTTGCTAAATACTGTTATAAATTGTAAATAAAATCAGATATCTTATTTCGCTGTATTTTGATCACTGTATGCGTTATTTCAATGTTTGACAGGAACTCAAAATTCCATGTTACCAATATTATAGAAACATTTAAGCTTTAATACATATAGGTCTGTCATTATCTCATAATGTTCTTTTACTGAATTTATTTTGTTTATATGACAATTCTGTGTGGGTTTTAATTTTATACTTTTCTAATGATTTCTTAATAAGTAAAAATTTTTAGTATTTTTTTATTCAACCTAAACATTAAAATCAAGATGATTAATTTGCAATAATTTTTAATTCTGGTCTTTAACATTTGTTACAAGTGTGCAAGATGTACAGTTGTGCACACTTGTAACACATAGCAAGCATATCCTCATTATATTTGATGATCAAACATCAGTGATATATATGATTCACGTTAGTCAAAATGATTTAGGAGCTTTAAATGTCAAATTGCTGGCGTCATGTTTAGTAAATGAGATCTCAGTTACTATTACTTTTTGCTCAGGTAATCAAGCAAAATGTACAATCCATGCCTGTTATTGAATGTGTTGTACTGGTGTTATTTTGAAACAAACATATATTGTACAGACCATCTGAGAATAGAAAACAGATTCTGTTACTAATGAGTGTGTTCTATAACATTGTTACTGATTAATAGTAACATTTAATTTTTGATCAAATTTAAAAAGTTTTTATTGCTAATGAGTTGTGTTGCAATATTGTAAAACATAATTTATCTGTAACAGATTAATGTAACATTTCACTTTGCTTATTTGTTTTGAAATAATATAATATTTCATTTACTTACAAAAAAACATTACTAGATAGTAAAGCATGTCAATTTAATGAATCTGCTTTCTATAAAATCATTTCTGCTAATATATTTGAGTATGTATCTAAAATTATAAGAAAAAACCATCCTATCAATATTTTTTGTAACAAATTCAGTATTATGCCATCTAGTCGGAAAATTGTCAGGAATTGTACCAATTGAATATTATGATTAACAATTGCAAGTTCCTATATCTAAAATGTCTCCAGTTTTTTCCAAGCATTCTGTTGTCATTGTTGCAGAAGTCAATGGCCTATAACAGATAATAAAAGATTTTAATGCCAGTTTCTTATTTCAATAAAATATAAAAAATATTATATTAAATACATGTCAATTCTATTCATACATAAATCAAGCTTTTTGTGTTATATTAATCAGGATATGTGTTAAATTTTATTAAAGTAATTTATATGGAAAAGGATACAAAATAAGGAGGCACATTAAAGTTTCTTTAAAATTGTTGTTTTACTTTTAAGAAATGCTTCAGCATACATATTTCTATTATTTAATTTTTTTAGCTGTAATTAATATTTAGTTTGCATTCTTGACTTTTATTAAATATATGCATTATCACAGTGATCTGTTTCTGGCAAAATTTGACAGAAGACTGAAGCACAAAAATTTTATATTTATTTAATTCTAATATAAAATTAAGACATTGTTTAATTAAAATATTTTTAAAATTGAATGTCTAGTCTTTTTTTAAAACTAAAAGTCCACCTGTTTCATCGTTCTGTGGATATTACAAGATCACCACAAAATCATGCTTTAATACAATACAGCAAAAATTTGTGAGTTAACCTTATGAATTTTTAGTTTGTGGGATCAAATCCCACCACAGGTTTGAATGCTTGTAGTAGTTCTGAATCCACTTTAAATTTTAGGTCCCAGTCTAACTATCCTGACTGCAAAAAAGAAGCATGGACAATAAATTAACCAAACTTAATTTTTAAATTATTTAATTTATTTCTTTTAGAAAATATTTGATTCCATAATTAAATTTTATGCTGTATTGACAGTTAATAATTAGTCCTGTAGCATTCAGTTCAATAGTTCATGGGTTGGAATCCTATCTTGGAGATGTTTGTGTACAGCTTTGAAATATAACTTTAACTGTATCCTGGTTAAATTAGCTCTCTTCTATAAAAATTATGTTAGAGTATATAGACTGTTATCAATGAAAATAATTGCATTTGCCACTATTTCACCTTTTCAAAAATGTTTATTACATATTTCTCCAGCAAACAAAATTACCTTATAAAATTGGATGTTCAGTAAAAAATATTCACTATTTTGAAAAATGTGACTATAAATAGCGTTGCATATTTTAATTTTAATATATTAGTTAGATGTCTTCTGGTTCAGGCTAAGAAAAACAAAAAATATTAGTTGAGAAATTGTATAAATTAATACATACTTACTCATGATTTTCAAATTCATCTTGTGATACTTCTGCTTTCCTGTGAATTTCTATTTTTTCATCTGAAATTGATATAAATATATAGTTTGTTATTAAATCTCTTTCAATTCATACAATATATAAAGATTATACTACTATACACAAAATTGTTCCTCTATTCTTAATTTATCATTATTTGCTAAGAATATCTAAACTTTATAAATACTTTAGATATCTTATGATGCTATTAAAAAATTGTTCATATAATAAAGTATGTCATTGTAAAATTTTTATTTTAATAAAATAAAAATCAGAAATTCCATGTCACTGTAGAATTGTGCATTTTAGGAAGTTCAAAAAATGGCTCTACTCTATTTTTCTGGGAAATGAATTTTAGTATTCTAAATTTGAAAAAGAGAATTATTTTTTTTTTTTTATCTTTGTTTGGGATTTGGCAGAATATATATTAGTTTTCTAAGTATATAAAGTGCTTTTTGTTTTATCTTTCTCTCAAAATTTCACTTCTAAATTAATTTTAAACACTACTTGAGTATAATGCTGAATGCGTCCATCCTTGAAACATGTCTACAAGCAGTAAATTAGTCGTTATTCTAATTATAAATCGAAGTTTAAAGCAGGTGAAACTATGGATCATAATATTATTCATAACACATTAAAACGTGCATTCAATGATTTTGCGTAAAACGAATTCCAAAATTTAATTCCGCATCTCAAATTAAATGAAAATTTCTAGGTCAATATCGACTTTCAGTTCAACACTTGTTCGAATTCTTTTAATTGATTATGTGCTTCGTCCATATAATACAAAATTTGGGGAATATAAAAATCAATAAAAAATAAGTCACATTTATATTTCGTTCAATAAAATATGAATCTTTTGTAAATGCACTAAAAATTCAAATACACATTGAAAATCTGATCTTCCCTATGCGTAGTAAAAAAAAAACATTTTGTTTCCTGAGGATGGATTAACCCAATGATGTTCAAAGTACGGCCCGCGAAAGTATTTAATCCGGCCCGCCAAGGGCTTATCGACATGGATAGTACATGGCCAGCTACAATTATTATTGAAGGCGGAGAAGTTTAAAGTGGATTTTACTTAGTAAAATAATAGATGCATAGCCTACAGAAGAAGCTGAACTTGCCGCGGAAGTTATTGAAATGCAATGTAGGACCCATTTAAAGCAATTGTTCTTGAATTCTACAAAACTAGATTTTTATAGAGCACTGCCGAAAGCTGAATTTCCTGTGCCGAAAATAATTCCATACGTCTTACATGTCAGGGCCTTTTCAAATAAAAGTTAAATATTAATTAACCGTTTGAGTGCGGCGAGGCTCTATCGCGCTTCGCTTGTTATGCGCCAAAAATGCGGAGAAGCGCGATAGCGCTTCTCTTGTTTTGTTAATTAAATTACTGCGCATTTCATTCCGCACTTTTAGCATACATATATAAGAAAACTCTTCAGCACTCAAACGGTTGAGGTAAAAAGTAATTTGTGTAATGTGTGCTGTTATGTTTTAATATTATGATTAAAAGGGTTAACACAAAATGCATTTTTCTATAATTCTGGCCGCCCTCTTCTAGAATTTCTTAAACTTTGAGGCCCCTCATTAAAAAAGTTTGCCCATCACTGTATTAAACAATCATTTTCACATGAACAAGAGAATTATATTTCATTACAATTTATATATTTGCGCTCCTATACCTTGTAAAATAATTTCCAAAACTGAAAGATAAGATGAACTATATGTAAAATTTATTTAGGATATGAAAGTAAGCTTGTGTGATGCTTCATGGAATCAAAGGAATGTGTTTCTAGCTTCGATTCATCATCACATGGATCTTATATCTAGAGTGATTGTACACAATAAAAGTTTATACAAATTTTATACCCTGTAGTTAGCATTTGAAATGCTAATGCTGCTATCAAGTTATTACTCTTTTCATTGTTAAGTCTTTGGGTTTTATCTTTTATGCTTGCAGTATATTTCTTTTTAATTAAACAGTCCATAGCATGTTGTCAATGATACATTGTTTGTTACCACATAATGAACAATTTTTACTATTTAACGCGTAAATTACCTTCCGGGAAAATTTTTCATGGTGCGTTTTATTCATGTTTCGCAAGGAAGAAAAACTCCTAAGCATCCATTCGGATAAACGTAAATGCTGAAACCTAAAATCTATCTCCCGTTGTTCAACAGTGGATGAAATTGAATCTGAAACATTTCCCTCTGAAAAGTGATGTTCTACACCACTTGGCCATAATTCAAAGAGTAAATGGAATTTCTTTTACGTTCTATGAATTTTTATTTTTATCATTCCCGCTTGTTCAGATGTGTTACCAGGTAAGAGCGCTTCTTCAATAATTACTTAGTATGACACCATTTGCTACATTTCTTTATCAAAATGAGTAAATGTTAATATTCAGCGAAATTAACTAAATATTAATGTTTACCTGAAGAGCCAAGTTAGCACAGCCGAACCGTTCCCTCTGGCTATCAATTCAACAGTTCGTGGATTCGAATCCCACTTATGGCGTAAATCAATTTCTTGAGTCAGTAATGCTCATATTTTTAAATTATTTAGTTTTGGCGCATTATGTTAAAATCTTGCTTATCACAGAAATTTAGTTACGAATATCACCTCAATTCGAATAAAATTCTGATATTTCTAAGTATTTTTAAAGTAGGAAAATAATATTAGTTTGGTATTAATTTGGATGTAATAAAATGTTTTGGGTACTATAATTACTGAAAGTATAAAAGTAAATTTGCGAAATGAAGATTTCTCTAATTATTTAAACACCTTTGACATATTTATAGTTTTCAAAATATATGTTAGTTTAAATTGTTGTAGGCAAGCAATTAAATATAAAAATAGTAAGTTTAGTAGAACATATGAGAAATTAAACAAATTATACGGAAGCTTAATATATAAAATTCATTATTAGTATAGTACCCATTACGAAATGGGTGTAAAATAAAGAACATTAAATGTAATGGAAAATATTCGAACTTTTCTATGTAAATTCCCCCCCCCCCTTTTAAGATGGCAAAAAGCATAAAAATGAATGTTAAAAGGTTATCTTATTCATGCATTTGGATAACAATAAAGCTCATGATGTACGTACTAAATCTATGTATCTTAATAATGTAAATAAAATAGTGGAATTATAAGCAGGTCTGAATAATTTGAAATCGCTAAGTAAATAAACTAATTATCGAAAGCCGTTTTATAAAACTATTTCAATGCACAGTGTTTTTTGTCAGACTTCCATAGAAATGCGATTCATAAATCCCACACCACAAAAGTAAGAAAATTCGGAAAAATAAGCAATTTTCATTGTTCAACATTGGTTGCATTAAAACATGGATCAACCATTAAGCTTATAGGCCCTATGTTGAAATAATTCATTAACATCCATTCTGAACTTATACAAAGCCATCAAAATTTTCGATTAGGTATTTACCCAAGTTATTACCGCTGAAGATTTCTTTCAGTATTAATGTCTGCATGATTAGATAGTTTGTAAAATTATCGTGATACAATATTTGTAGCTACAATAGATAGAAATTAATTGCGGATTAGAAATTAAATATTTAGTTTTGCATTTTGTTGTCACATTATATAAATATTAAAAAATATCATGAACAGAGTAAATTAAAGGAATGCTACAGACCTGAGTAAATTTCTGGATGTTGTTCCATAAATTTCAAAACGAATTGATCGGCATCGACGAGTTTAAATGTTTTCCCAGCTGCTCGAATTTCAGCTCCTATGTGAAAATCAGAAGCACTGTAATATATAGGTTCAGTTGCTAAATTTGCTCCCGGTTTAGGCAGCTTTCCTTTTCTCAAAAATACACCTCCAGGAAATCCAGAGTTTAGTATGTATTCTTCAGTTATCGCAACTGTATCATCAGCAGGATAAAATGCTATTATGAATTTCCTATTATAATCATCTTTAATGGTAGTCACCTGTTAATATATTTATCTTATAAAAAAAAAGTTCCACTCTTAACAATATTTCATTGTCCTTAAAATAAATTTTGCATTATACAATACCATTTCCAATGTAAGAATCGTTATAAAATCATTTTTAAAAAAATTCAATAAAAATAAGCAGTTTTAAGAAATTCAAAAAAAAATTTATAAAAGAAATTTTCATTTAACAATAAGAGTAAAATATAGGTTATCTTCTCTGTTGTAAATAAATAACATTTTGTGATGTCTTATTGTTTTAATGATAAAATCATGAGGAGTCTGATCAATTGTCTGTCCTGAAATATCAGCTTTACAATTATTTAATCTCTACACTGGAAGCACCTATTCTGATGAAAATTGTCGAAGCATCATAATGAACTTAAAAAAAAAAAAGTTTTTTGGAAGAAAACTCAAATTCAAGAATTTAATTAGAAAATGCGGTCTTTTTACTTCTATAATTAAGTTTACTTTAATAATTATTGTTATATTAAGCATCGTTCATATCATTGACATTAGTGGGACTGAATATGTAGATGCTAAATTAAAAATTAATAGAGAATCGAGGGTTATTTCAAGAATAAAGAATCATTTTACATATTTATAGTCTAACTTTTAATAGTTTACTAAATTTAGTGATTAAAACTTGGATAATTTGAAATTAAAGGTTCCTAAACTTATTTGAAAAACAATATACCTTAACTTTTTTACTTTCTCTTCAAACTACTTTTTAAAGATCTGAAAAAATAAAGTTTAAAGTGAATCTCTGTTAAATTAGAAGAAAAATTATTTTAAAAATGAATATTCGAATTATATGTGAAATAACTATATAGAAAAAAAAATATCCGCATATAAATATATAAATTTCACTCGGCAGAGTATTTTATATTTTGAGTGAAATATCTTGATTAACAGATTATAAATTTTATTTTGTCACTCTTATCTTATATTTTCTGATTGTAATACCTGCAATAACTATGTTTAATATCGATTTTTAATAATGTAGAATTCTCTAATTGCACAAAGTTTGCTGTAATGAACCAGTATGTACATATGCGATAAACTTAGTTTATTGTTCTATCTCCCACTAAACGTGTTTGGCAACGTCATACCAAATATACTTAATGAAAAAAATAAGTTCGATATTAAATCACAAATAATATCTATTACCTAGTGATGTATAAATAAAAAAAAATTGATTCTTAAATATAGCAATTGCATATACTGTTTTTTGCAATGTTTTGCATTATAACATTTATCTTAAAGATAAATGTTATAATGTACGATTCAAATATGGCTTAATGTTTCTTTATTTCCATTGTTCTCCAGAATCTCAAATATGATTGCTAATATCTTAATTATTAATTGTTTAATTACGAAAATTCTATTAGTGCCAAAAATAATTTTTATAAGAGTTGTTCTTTTTTTATTTATTTATAACATAAATGCAAAATTATAGCATCCAGATGATTTCTAACTATGCATATATTGTCATTATTGAAATAAATATAATTAAAAATGTTTACTGAGAAAATACATTGACATACCAGAAAAAATTATGCACCTTTCCACTATTATACATGGCCCCTGAACACGTAGAAATGTCGCAACACGTGGCATGGAATCTACTAATGTTTGTATTTATTCTGAACGCAATTCATATATCCATAGGATTGTGAAATAGTGGAGATTTTTCTCTTACATAACGTTGCAACGGATACAAAATATGCTCAATAATGTTCATGTCTGAGGATTTAGATGGCTAATAAAAGTATCGAAATGTGAAGAGTGATCTTAAAATCACTGAAGCAACTTTCGACATGTTAAATGTCTCGTTGTCTTTCTGGAATTGTCAAAATTCATTGGAATTCACAGTAAACATGAATGTGTTAGGTGATAAGACATGATGCTTATGTACCTGTCTTATTCATTTTCAGACATCCCATGTCACAACTTCTGCAAGTATCGGTCTTTTCAGGTATACATTGTAAAAAATATACGTGCGCGTGTTATCACAGAGACTATCAATTTGAACAATTTTCTGTTCATATAAAGAATCGATAGATTCATTATGATTTCTCCATATCTTCATAAGATGAGTCGCTGGTATGAGCCCAACTAGGGCGAAGTTTAATGAGTTACTCTAAAAAAAATTGACTAGATACAAAGAGATTTGTTGGTGCTCATGTCCATAACCTCTTATATAGTTGACCTTCTCGATATAGTTGGAGACGATACTCTTTAGATCAGGATACGTTTCCAATCGATGTTGGTTTGGCAGGACCAGGCGAGATATATAGTTTTGTATTGAGAAGTCAGGCACAGTATACGTATTAGTCATAAATTCCGAAAGTCCATGCCAATCATGAATCTTTGAACAACTCGCCCACTGACACTAGTAAATCCCCAGCACTCAAATACGCAACAATTTGCTAGTGTATTGCATTTCTGACACTTTTAATAAATGTCGTTAGTCTTCGATGATCCATTTCTTTCAAAATTTTCTGGTGCTACACTGTCTGAGATTTGATATTGATATTATACTGGATAACACATCAATATTTACTGCCCATTTGTGAAATGGTTGTACCCTAAAATCCAAATTTAATCCCTATTTCATGCAATATATCATCTCTAGTTTGTTGACGACAATGCCATTTTTAGTATCAATTAAATCTTGATAATCTAATATTGGAGCATAATAGCTAATCTAACAGCTTTGCCTGACATACCTTTTCTTTTATTGGTGCTATTTGAGCGCCAGCCCTTAGTAGCTTTTCATAGAATAAGCAAAGTAAAGCATTATTTTGCTTATCAGTCAGTGATTGGGAGTACGACAACATTCTTCCTGACTAGGTTGCTGGAGCTCCATGGTCTGGGAACGTGGACCATATCCTGGTGGTCACGTTCCCAGACCATGGTGTGGGTTGAATGTGGTGAAGCTTAGGTGTGCCTGTCCTTGGTTTAAAATTACAAGGCGTATGGTGATGGGCAAGCATTTCAAACCCGTTGCCTATAAGGTACAGTCCGAGGCTAGTCTGCACCTCTGTGTATTTAATATATTTGACCAATGTTTTTTCATTTTCATGCATCTCTTGTTTTAGGTATCAATTGTTATATTTACTTCACTTTTATCCTCCAGTATAACATTTACTTATTTTCTATTTTAAAGAATTGTAACGTCATTAACAGAAAGTTAACTTGAAACCGAACATAACAAAAAGCTCATTGTTTTCAATTGCATATAAAAATCATTTAATGTTTTTTCTAAACTTATAATTTTTTAGTAAATTCTCTCATAATAGTTTTTTGTGAAATAGATTAAAATTTTGTTATTCTACCGTTATTTATTTAGCACTGTTTATGTTTACGAGAATGAATGCTCTTGATTAGAATTGTAAAGTTTAAAGAACTGCAATAAAAAATATTTTTTCCTTAAATATGTTAGCCATATCCAAAATAAAATCACAACAGTTAATGAAATATTCAAATCTCTCCTTTTATGCTATCACTAAATTTATCATGAACAAGTCAAAAATAAAATTATTAATGTCTGGATAAAAAAGTTACCGTGTATTTTATCCCGTCTATCGGGCCCAAGCATCAACTTCTTATTCGATCGTATTTTAAAAATTTACATGTTCGGAACTGTTATTTTTATTGATGATGATTTTGAATTGAATGGATTTTGAATTAAAGGAGAATTCAAGAGCAAGATTTTTTTTTCCTTTATGAAACGAAAATTTTATATTGTCGTATAGCAATCTCACCTTAGAATACAGCTTGAATTCATCATCAGAAAAATTTCTTTTTTCTTTGAATAATTGACTGTATTAACATAGCTTATTCTTGATCTGCTCATTGGATTTACTAAATTCAGCTCATTAAAAAACCAGTCTTTTGTCGAATTCCTTCCAGTATTGCTGAAAAGTTGTATATTTGACAACCGTTTCTCCAGCTGATTTTGTTTAATCTTTTCCCAAATAAGGAAAAATCTCTTAGGAGTCAAAATACTTATCTATAAATGCACGCGTACATCCAAGTATTTTGACTGCATACCAGTAACAAGTAAAAATTTAATATCTTATTAATCGGTATTTTTAGTTATGTAATGAAAAAAAATAACCCTTTATTCTTCATGGGAAATAATTGCTCATCCACTGTTATCTTTTTACCTTGTTTATGACACACACCTATATTTATAATTCGTTTTTCACTAATATATTTCAAACATCTGAAATAAAAAATAAGTCTAAGTTTTTGTATTAAGCTGATTTCATATCGAAGAACAAATACTTCATAATTTTCAGGAATCTTCTTTGCCATTGTTTCTGTAAAGAATATCAATCCTCAGGATTTCCACCATGGATATAAAACAGGCAATCTCTTGCAACCAAATACCTAGCATACAATAGTGAGATAAAAGTATCGATTTTATCAAGTGATAACCAATAATCTGCATTTATGGAACTTCGTCAGTGCTTCTTCAGTACACCATTGATTACCATATAATAGTTTTTCACTGATAATCTTTTAGTTTCAGTGAAACGCACACAGTCAATCGCCTTGTAATGAATCATATTCTACTGATGTGGTCGACACCTAAACAGACATCACCCTCTCCACGCCATATCAATGGAATAACATTTCGGTCACAACCTATTTTACTCGCTCCAATCATCATAAGTGAACACAATGGACCTTAGATTAAATCAAATATAGAATTCATCTCTCAGTCACGAGAACGACACTTTTCCCATCCAATCACCATGGCTTCCATCGTTTGTTTTTCTCCGTGCAAGTTATTTGAATTCTAAGTTACATTTATATTTATGCTTGGTTTATTTGAAATCTATTGATTCTAATTAGTTCTCTATTGATGGTAAAATTTGACTTTTCACCGTGTTTCCGATTTTCTTTTTGTCTCATGTCAATATTATAAGGAAGCGTGACAATTATCTAATCCAGCCATTATATATCATTAAGAATAAATGTCTCTAAATTTAAATGTAAATAGAACAATGCAATAGTTACATTGTTATTAATGCATCAAACTCCGTCTAACTACTCCTAATAATAAATTACAATAATAAATGCTAATTGAAAATCAGAGAAGCTAATTAGAGATTAATTAAATGAAAAATAATTTTGATGCTTATTCGAGAAAATTTTTTAAGATTTGGCATCTTTTTAGGTGGAAATATGCAAGGGGCTCATGGTAACGAAAAATTACCGCATTTTGACTTAAAATTGAACTATAAATTTGAATCTCTTATTTAGAATCTTTAGAAAGTCAAACAAATTGTATCAAATAAATTATAAATGAAATTTATGCTTACTAAATGAGCCTTATAACGTAGAATGATACCATCAAAATGCAATTCTTTGAGAAAATTTTTCTTTGGAGGTTTAGGAATAAGTGAACGACAGTTTTGCAATGAATCCTCCCATCCTCCGATACCATTATGTGGCGGCAACACCTGTAAAAATTTAAGTATTTAGATATAAATTATTAGTCACATTATTTTTATGATTGAAGTAACCTATTAAATTTTAGATAATCCGGAAATACATACTAACCCGTTGAGTTTGTGGTTTGGGTTTTTCCACCACTTTTATTTTCTCCATATTTTCTATTCCATATTCACTCTTGTAAAAATGTCTTGTAAAATCATCACAATCGTACAAGAATATTTTCTTTCCTAATATTATAATATCCTTCCCAGTGCGTAAATCCATGGGCTTAAAAAATGTAAGATCATTTTCTTTAATTTCCAAATAGCTGGATGGAAAATTTTCTGTAATAAAATAATGGTATAATTCAAAATTTTGAAATATCTAGTATAGTAAACATTTTGTGCGTTATCTTATGTTTTATTTAATTATGTACTATCAATGTTATAACTGTACCTGATAATTCATTTCGATCTAGAGGTATCTTTTGTTTCTTGAGCACTGATTTAAGAGGCATTTTGGTTTTATTTGCCCCTTTATCTTCCAATAATTCCATGGTATCATCTGCTAAATAGTACTGAAATTAGAAGAAAAATTCTGTTAGTACTTAAGATTAATGACATCTTTTTCATTTAAACATGAAATGAAGAGCTGCATCGTTTCTTTGAATTTAGTCGGTGAACTTCTATGAATCTATATTCAATTTAGATTCATTATTTGCGCAGAATTTCTTTAATAGGCTCCGCTCTCAGTGATCATTTTCAATTTCTCCATTCAAACTGCCTGTTGTGTAACTACAAAAGTACAATTTGCGTTGATATCTTTTATTATATTTCCAGCTTCCTAATTCTTTCAACCAAAACCGGTAAACACAACCAACCTGTTTCATGATTTTGTAATATGTTCAAGTGATATGGGTAACACTTTAAGTGTACCTTTCTCCCCAAATTTCTTAATATATAAAAATTTACTAATTTGGATCTATTGACATAAAATTCAAAATTAAATAAATTTCTATTAACATGAAAATAATTAAATAAGTATAAACACTCATAGAAAATTGTGACTTGAATATACTATCAATGGACTCGCCGTACTTTGATGCGTAATGAGCAGACTAAATATTTTTATTTTCGATATATAATGTAAAATTTACAAGAAGAATATAAATGTACTTATACATTTCATTTACTTTATTTATTTCGTACTTTAACAAGCAAAATAGATCAAGGAAACAAAAACAAGTGCTAAATAAAGAAAAGGTGGTTTTGTATTGATCTTAATTAGTTACGAGTTAATTTTATTAAAACCAATTACAACAGATTAATGTGTAGGTTTAGTTTCTATGAAAATGAAATAAATTTAGAAGTATTCATCACAGAAGATTTTTATTTCACTTTATGTAATAATAATCTGTTTGCTGAAACAATAAATAGTGTGTCTTTAGCAGTTTATAGACTTGCCTATCAAAAAGATAACCGTAAATAGAACAATCAACATCTTTTATATATACACTACTGGCCATTAAAATTGCTTCACCAGGAAGAAATGCAGATAACAAAATTATATTTATTGGACAAATATATTATACTAGAAATAACAAGTGATTAAAGTTTCAAAAAATTTGGCTGGATAGATCCTGAGAAATCAGTACCCAGAACAACCACCCCTGGCAGTAATAACAGCAGTTATACGCCTGGGCATTGAGTCAAACAGAGATTGGATTGCATGTACAAGTATAGACGCCCATGCAGCTTCAACACGATGCCACAGTTCATTAACCGTAGTGACTGGCGTTTGGTGACGAGCCAGTCACTCGGCAACCATTGACCAGACGTTTTCTATAGGTGAAAGATCTGGAGAACGTGCTGGCCAGGGCAACAGCCAAACATGTTTCAGATCAAGGAAGGTCCGTATAAAACCGGCAACATGCGGTCGGGCATTATCCTGCTGAAACGTAGGGTTTCGCAGGGCTCGAATAAAGGGTAGAGCCACGGGTCGTAACACACTAGAAATGTAAAGTGCACTGTTCAAAGCACCGTCAATGCGAACAAGAGGTGACCGAGACGCAGGGCCGGCGCTAGCAGCTTCGCCGCCCCGGGCAAAGAGGTAAAATGCCGCCCCTTCATAACAAAAATTAAAAGAGATAACCTAAACCCTTTCCACGATTAATGCTAAAATAAAACGAGTAAAAAAATTGCAATCATCAGCAATGTTGAAGTTTTGATTAGCAAAAAAATACTAATTTATTTATTTATGTTTTTGGCACTAAATTAAAATTTGGATTGCGCAGAAAAAAAGGAAAGAGTAATTTCTGGTGCATAATTATAAAATACAGAACAGATATTTTAAAAAAAGTAAAACAAATTATAAAACCACTAAATATTAAAACTTTATTACATATTAAAAATACATTTAATCCGAGAGTTGAAATTAAAAGTGTCTTTTTCTCACTTTTAATTCTGAAAATTGTTTTATAATTTCTTTAACATTAATTTTTTCAGCCAGGTCATGTTCGACGGCTATTGTTGTTAAGCCGTTTAGTCGATCCTCGGTAGTTGTGGAGAGTAAAAAATTTTTAATTAATTTTAATTTGGAGATACTCCTTTCTCCACTTGCCACACTTATTTGGAGAGTTAGCAATATTCTTAAAACTATACCAAGATTAGGAGCAAAATCCAGGTTCGATATGAATTTTAAACTCTCAACTGGACTTTCTTTTCTGTTTAGCAAAGCAAAAACAGCTACTATCTCGTCTGCCAAGTCAAGCGCGTTTATATCGAATGAATTCCCATCAGTCAACACTGTTTCTAAATTTTTACAATACTTTATAATGTCATTTTGAGGAATATCTTTTAAATCAGAAATATTGTATAAAAATTGGAAATAGTTGCTGTGGGTACTGATCAAATCAAACCTGGATTCAAGTGCATTGATAGCTTTATCTAATGTAAAAAAATAAAATTCTGCCTTATATTTCAAAGCAGGATCTTCTATTGGATCATCTTTTGCCTCATAGTCGAAATTAACATTCCTTCTTCGAACTCTATGACGTGGCTGGGTGAGCTCAAAATTAGCTGGTATGCCAATTTCGTTTGCGAGTTCTCGAGCATCGCAAAACATTCTATTAAAGGCTCTGTCCGATCTAAGATCTTTGAAAAAATCTTTACAATTTTTCAAGAGCTCCATAGCAGATGGTAAATCATAGTCTTTTGTCTGCAAGAGCTTACTTATAGGATTGATACAATTTAAGATTTTATACCAAGTTACAATGCAGCATAAGAATTTAAATTGCTTAACACAACTTAATAGTCCAGAAGCCTCAACTCTTATAGAGTTGTCAACCTCCGAGTTTTTGCAAACAGCAAGTAAAGCATCGTATATCCCTCCTAATTGATACCTTAGTGGTTTCAATGCATCTATTCGGCTTTCCCAACGAGTATCACTTAGAGGTTTCAAAGTAAGTCCGGAAACATATTTTAATAATATGGTCCATCAAAAAGTTGATGAGGAAAAAAACAGATATATTTTTTGGACTATATTAAAAAAATTGGCGGCTTCGAAGGATGCTTTTGCCACGTCAATAACTACCAAGTTTAATGAGTGACTGCTACATGAAAGGTAAAATGCTCTTGGATTTAACTCATTTATTCTAGATTGCACTCCCGATTTACTGCCTCTCATGTTGGCCCCATTATTGTAAGCCTGTCCTCTCATATCCTACAAATTCAATCCCAATGTTTCAAGTCTTTTAAGTATTAGAGCTGAAAGTTCATATCCAGTCGATCTTTCAACCGGAAGAAAGCCTATAAAGCTTTCATTAATTTTAATGGAAACCTCCTTGGGATTGGACTTGTCAATGGATACATACCTTACTAAAACTGTCATTTGCTCGATCTTGCTGATATCAGGAGTGCAATTTAGAATTATTGAATAATATTTAGATTTTTTAATATCAGTAATAATATGAGATGTTATATTTTCAGCTAAAAGAATAATCATTTCATTTTGAATTTCTTTTCCGAGATAGTGCACTTTAACTTCTTTTTTAAGCCCTCTGCGGATATGCTCTTCCATTACTGGACCAAACTGAGCAAGTAATTGAATAATTTGTAAAAAATTACCGTTAATGAAATCGTAAAGTTTGTCACTTGTACCTCGGAGGGCTTAGCAATTTTGAGCAAGCATTTTTATTGTTGAAACAATTCGTAGAAGCACCTCGCCCCAATAATATATTTCTGCGGTAATAAGTCTTTGTGAATGACTGTCAATCGTTTTAGAGTACTGTATTCTTTGACTTAATTCAATCCAAGACTTTTGACTTTCGATATGTTTTTTAGAGGTTTCATGTTGATTTAAAGTCTTAGCGAAGTGCTTCCAATCTTTAAAACTTCCAATAGAAAGGGAACTTAAAGTAGGACCAAAAAGTTTGCAACAAAAGCAATAAACAGTCTTTTCACAGTCTTTAGTAGTTATATAAACTAACCAGTTACGCATGACTTTTTCGTCATTTTTCATATTTCTCAAATAATGAAGAGCGCTAAATCTTCGATCGGTATAATTATACGGAAAACTGTATTCTTTTAATGGTTGAGGTAGTCCTTCTTTTACCAAAAAATATATTTCTGCTTTTGATAAGCTAGTTGACCAGGAACTCGGATCTGAATTTATTCTTGTACCAAGTGCCTCTTTTTTAGATATCCATTAAGTAGGTTCAGTACACGGCCCTGGAGTATAGCATGGGTCAAAACTCAATTATTTTAGAAATACAAAATGTTTAAAAGTTTGAGAAATTTAATTTTAGGGCCAATTTGCCGCCTCCTAAGGTTGCCGCCCCGGGCAGGGGCCCGGCTTGCCCACCCCTAGCGCCGGCCCTGCAAGACGTGTATCCAATGGCACCCCATACCATCATGCCAGGTGATGTGCCAGTATGACGATGACAAATGCACGCTGCCAGTGTGCGTTCACCTCGATGCCGCCAAACACGGATGCGACCATCATGATGCTGTACACAGAACCTGGATTCATCTGAAAAGATGACGTCTCGCCATTCGAGCACCCAGGTTCGTCGTTGATCACACCATTGAAGGCGCTCTTGTCTATGACGCAGCGTCAAGGGAAGCCGCAGCCATGGTCTCCGAGCTGAGAGTCCACGCTGCTGCAAACGTCGTCGAACTGTTCGTGCAGACACTTGTTGTCTTCCAAATGACCCCGTTTCTTGACTCACGACTCGTGACGTGGTTGCACGATCCATTACGGCCATGACGATAATATGCCTGTCTTCTCGGCTGCTAGTGATAGGTGGCCGTTGAGATCCCGCATGGCGTTCCGTATTACCGTCCTGAACCCATCGATTCCATATTCTGCTAACAGTCATTGGATCTCGACCGACGCGAGCAGCAATACTGCGATAAGATAAACCGCAATCCCGGTACTCTACAATTCGACCTTTATCAAAGTCAGAAACGTGCTGGTACGCATTTCTCCTTCTTACACGAGGCATCACAACAACTTTTCACCAGGCAGCAACGTTCAAATGCAATTTGTGTATGAGGAACCGGCTGAACAATTTCCTCATTTAAATACAATATATGTGTCGCTACTGGCGCATGCTTTATCTGAATGCGCTGAAAAGCTATTCATTTGCATATCACAGCACCTTCTTCCTTTCTTATAAATTTCACGTCTGTAGCATGTCGCCTTCTTGGTGTAGTAATTTTGATGGCCAATAGTGTATATAACTTTTTTATTGGTATCAATAAAAATACAAACTATTTAAATAAAAACCCTTCAAAATTTTCTGAAAATTTTGATGAATTTCGGAAAGTTAATTAAGGTTTAATGGCGTGAATAAACAATGTTATATAAGAAACAATAATTTTTTCGAAATTTGGTTATTTTAAATTCTAACCCAGTACTTTGAAGTTTTTCGTTCATTTCCCTAATTATTTCTTTGCTTTTACTGATATTTTTAAGCTTCAAAATTATTTTCTATTCGGTTTTTAGATCTTCAGAATTTGATTTCATATTTAAACATTTCTATTTTTGCAAAAAGTATATTTTTGTCATTTTTTTCTAAGTATGCTTCCAAAACGTTCAGCACTTTTTCTATTTGAGCGTTTTCAGTTAAATTCTTCTACTTGGTACATAAACAACTTACCAAAATTACAGCAAGTATTTATCTCATTTTAACACTGTATTCTAAACGAAAAGTCTAAAGTGTTTATTATTTGCAGTTCGAATACATTATGCAAATGAATAATTTAATGATTAAATATTATAGTGAATTATGTAAATTATATAAAATCATTATAAATATTATTTAATTATATTATTATATAAATTAAAAAAATTCTATGCTTTCAAAATAAAGTTAAATTAGGTATCAAATTCACCTTTTAGTGTAATATATATAGTTCTGTCAAGCAACTTTGAAAATAACTATTTCGATTTTTCCAGTTCAACAGAATGATATTTTATGGTCATGTTCTCCTTTCCAAGGAAAATTTTATAAATTAGAAATGTAGTTGTATAATAGACACTACTAGGATTTCCACCAGCATTACAAGAAGAAGTGGTGGCACTTTATGTAGTGAGGGGGATCCTGTGAGTGTGCCCTTGTACCCCTGAAGGTGGGTCTCTGTAATTTAAAACAGAAGACCCTCAGACTTGAATTGCCACCTCCAGAGGTATCATTTCATATGGAGGACAATGCGACCAGAAAATATTCATCGTATCTCAACTGCTATAAGAGAACTCGACGGATTTTCGATTATGTCGAGATTCGAACTCACTACCTTTCTATAACAAGAACTAACTCCCTAACCAACCAGACCTCTGCGTTCTATATATATTTCGAATATAAATTTTATTAAAAGAAAATTTTCATTAATTCAGTTCAAGCATTCTGAGATCATTGAAATCAAATGTTTATCCTATTGTTCATAAAATTTAGAGTGAAGCTCTGCACCCTTGAAGTTCAATATCCAATCTAAGAAAAAATAAATCTAAAATCACAAACATGACACCAGCTATTTTCTACAGGCAATACTTTTAGGGATTAATACTCAATATAACGTTTGTTATTTAAAGCTCAATTCAAAAATTTTACCAGAAATCATTTTGCTCTAGTAAGAAACAAAAAGTTCAAATAAAAAATGCTTCTCTTTTTAAGAGATATATAGATTTTCTGCCTCAATTACAACTAGATGTTCTGCTTTATTCAAAAATTAATCCCTATGTATGAGACACGTGTGTTTTTCTCCATATTTTCCACTAAAAATGGAAATTTTAGTTTGTATTGATATCAAAATATATTTATAGTCTGAAAACTAACGATAGGAGCAACATGGTATCAAAGATTTACTATAATAAGTCTAAGAGTCAGTCGAACATTGAATTAATAATAGGTAGTACTCCGCTACCTTTTTTATAAACAAATTCAGTTATTAACAAGAATTATTTTGTGAGTATAATATTTTTCTCATGAAAGTTTTTTTTTTTTTTTATCATGAAATGCAGCAGTGAACAGAATAAAAAAAACGTGCATATGAATTAGAAACAACACCACTTTTTTCTATAAAAATGATATACTGAAGTCAGAAATAGATATTTAAATAATAAAATAATAGAGCATAGAAGTATTTAAAATTACCAATACAACCACGTGTCTTATATCGGGTGGATCATGTAACGTATCTTTCCACAAGCCATAAAATCTTAATACTTTTCGATCATTAGTGAGAAATTTGGACAGTTGTTCATCTTCTAAATCTCTGTGAGGCACTTCTCTTCTAGCTTGCCGGTTCAGTTTTTGTTGCTCATATGGATCTGGAGGTATTTCTTCCGGACTATTGAGCTCAAGTCCAGCGTCGATCAAATATTCCTGCAAAATGTTAGATTTTAGTGATTTTGGAAAAAAAAAAAAGAAAAGTAATTTTTGTTTTAACCTTATGATGGCAACATTTACCCTTGTCCATTCATCACAATCAGCTAGACGAATACGCAATCCATAAACTAAGAGATCAACTCCTAAATTAAGATCTTTCCACAAGTAACGACGTCCTTTTGGATGAGGAAATGGTTGACGTTTGAACAATGTTCCCTAAGTAATTAAGAATGAAATACGAAAATTATGAATTATTTCTTTTTAATAGGATGATAAGTTAATTTTTTGTTAATAAATACGAATTAGAGTTATAATTACAGCTCACTAAATATCATGCAATATAAACTACTTTATAGTTTTGTTCAAAACACTGTTTCGTATCTCAAAATGTAGATGACACGTGTTGGTCAGCTAAAACAGTTTAATGAAATGGGGCGCTTGAAAACCCCCTTCACTTTTACAAAGTTATTAATTACTAAATTCGAGATTCCTTCTATTCGTGTTCCAATCCATGTTTGATTAGTGACGTATTGAAAAAAGAAAAGAAAAGAGAGATTATAGCAAAAGTAAAGGTGATCCAGATGTTATGTAAATATGAAAGTTTTAAAAGGGGAAACAAATACACGCTTTCATTGTTGAAGCGAGCAAACTTCTGGAATAATATTGCAAATAAACATCTTAGCATAGATTCAAATAAGCAATTAGTACAGATTAAATTAATTACAAATTCTAATCAAAATTGTACAATGTTACTTAATATCTGTTTGAAGTTAATCAGCGACCAACATCCTAATATATCATTTCATTTCATGCTGTTATTTTCAGTTCAAACCCGAACAAAAATTCGTTAGAAAAACAGAATTTATTAATATAGATTTTAAAATAAATCCTTTTTAAAAAAAATAGTGTTTTACATTAGCGATAATATTATAGTTGGTATAAAATACATATCACTATTAAAATATATATAACATAATATGTATATTAAGAATTAATTAAGTTTAAATGAATTTTGTGTGCTTATTTTTTCTAAAATTTTCATTAAATATTTCCAAAATGTAGATAAATTTTTTATTTAAAATTTAGATAATTGTTGGAGTCAAAATAAAAAATTTTATTTTTATTAACAAATTTTATAACAATTTTCTTAATTTTTTTTAATTTATTCAAATTCTTAAGTATTTCTTTATACTGTGACAAATAAACTACATGCAAAACCCGAGACAAAATTAGTGTCACAATTTGATAATAAAAACTGATTCTGGTTTTTCGACATTTTGAACGAACTCGACTTTTCAACTAAATGAATCAATGAACGTCCTTAAAATAAATTATACTTGTAAATTTTAAATAAAAATAGATAATATATAAAAAAATTTAAGTCAATTCCAGCTTAGGTCAACAAAGAAAAATTTTATTTCTGTTGCTTTTTTATTAAATTTCGCATTGTCTGCTTGTGAAGCAAGGACAAGTGAAGAATTGACGATACTGTTAATCCAGTTTATTTGTTTAATTTATTGGTTCAATTATTTTCATGCTTCGGCGAGATTCGATCCAAAAAACATGAAGATTCTACGCCAACGCTCTACCATCTTTTTTATCATCATTAACACGACTACATAATAGCGTATTTTTCTTCTATATAAAAATAAAATTAATTAATTTAATTAATGTTTGAAAAAAACTGTATTCAAGTGTCATCCACTACAAATTTAAAAAAATGTATTAGAACTTGAGTTGATGAATAAAAAGTGTTTTATTAACAATAGAAAATGCGAACAAGATATATATCGAGAGAGTGTGAACTAATAATAGTAATAGAGTTGAATAAAAGAAACTGGATCGATATCTTTTTACTTTACGAAACCGCCAATAAAACTATTTCGCTTTTGATGTAATATTATTAATGTGTCTAAATTAAAATTATATTATTTGAACTATTCAAAACACAATTATTACTTTGCATAAAATTGATGAACTGATACTTAAAGAGATTCTGATATTCTAAATATAAAAAAATTATTTATATTAGCATGATTTGTGTATTTCTTATAATAACTGTTTCCTCAATAAAGGGAACTATCATTTATATAAGGAATAATTCATCTTTAAAAATCTAAAAGATGAAACTTTCTGCAAGCTCAAAACCACCTTTTAATGAGATTTTCTTTCACAAAATAAAACCAAAAAATTATTAACTCCACACAGGAAAACTTACTGAGGAAAGAAGTAACTTACACGTGGTGGTGTATTTTAAATATAATTCTATCATATCGAAAGAAAGATATGCATATTTAAAAATATTGTTCTTATTTTCTCTTTTATTTTCAAGAATTCATTCTTATTTTTACAAATAAGACAGCTTATTATTTTAGAATATGTAAAATAATCTTGTTATGTTTTTTATGATTGTTACAAAACTTTCAAAAAATAACGTAAGCACACGTATTAAAGGAAATTACATTTTAACAACTTATTTCTATAATAGAAAACAAAAGTAATAAAATCATAAAATGAAGAAACACTTACTACCAATTTATATTTCTTAAAAAATAGTGTATAACAAATTGTTTTTAAAAAAGTATCATAAATCACATTGATTTCAAATGAAATTTGTGACACAAAGTTCGAAAATAAAAATAATAAATAAATATTTTTATTGATAAAAGATTTATAAATTTTATGTTTCATCAAAATGTCTATGTTTCATCTATGTTATGTAATGTTTATGTTTCATCAAATTAATGACTTGTGATTATTCCAGCTGGGAACATTTTTTTTTTTTGAAATTTTGTTTATTTTTATGAACAAAATTCATGTTTCCGTCTGTCTTCTATGTTTAAAGCTGAAGAACGGATAAGTGGCATCAATTGCGATATTATTTAGACTACAAAATATGTAAAATATATATATTGGATACTGCATTTTTTTTTTTTTTTTTTTTTTTTTTGGTAAACATTACTGAATTAAAAATATTTTCAGAAGATGTCCTGTTATACTAAACAGGTTTCATCACAAAAATGGGTTTAAATTATATTTTCCAGTTTAAAAAGGATATTACAGACAATATGGTTAAAATGTCTATGATCAAAAAACAAAATATCTAAAATTCACTTAAAAATGCCAAAATTTCAAATGGTCATAGATGGCTGTATATGTCAATACATTAATATATTATTTGATATGTACATATACGGAGTGATGCATGTAAATATATAATACAATACAAAACAAAAATTGTTTTTTCAATTGTCATCTAAATTGCTTAGAAAATATGAACATTTTTGCAATAGTTTAAAAAAATTAAATATGAAAGAAAATTTCGGTATTTTTACTTAATAAGTTAAGTTTCCACTTATATTGAATTAAAATATAATTATTTAATACATATGTAAAATTACATTGACTAGAAAAGTTAGCGCAATGAATAAATGATACCAAATCGTTACATATTGTGACACTGATATTTTTAATTCATTATTTTAAAGATAGTAAAAAAGTTTAGAAAATCTAAAAGTAAAGTTTTATATCAATAAAAAAACACAGAGAATACAAGACATGCAAATGGTTTTATCAAAATAACAACTATGTATTTGATGTATAGTCTTGTATCAACGGCAAAAATATTATCATTTGGCGCAATTATTTGGTACAATGATTTGTTTTTTTTTTATTTGGTCAACGGGATTTTATATTTACCAGTTATTTTAATCATTCTTCTTCTATGATCGTCTGCAGATAATTACTTTTTTAGACCATGACAATAAGCTTAAATACCATTAGGCATTTTTGGAATTTTTTTATATATTAAAAATATTGCTAAATTAATGTATTTTAGGGTTACGAAAAGAAGCAAATCCTCACATGAGTGGTGAAGAATTTATTAAAAGTAGACATCATATTGGAAGACATCCATTTATTAAATAAAATTTTTAAAACAATAAACATTCTTTATGCGGAGAGAAACCATTCAGAAAACAAAGTTTTCAAAACTTATAATACCTTTTGTAATTCAGTTTGCAACTGTAAGTAATTTGTCTGCGATGAATTATATTTAAAATCTACATTTAAATAGTTATAGGTAATTAAATTACACAAATCCGTTTTCTATAAAATATGTATGAATTGCAAATAAAAAAGATGTTTATGAAAAATCACTCATAATGAAGCACAGAGAGCGTTCTAAAAATATGCAATCAAAGTACAATGAATTTCTTCGCTTCTGTAGCTATATTTTCTGCAGAGATAAAAACTTTTTTAATGCTAATCACCTTATACGTCAAGGTGGCAACCTTGATGTTTAAAGTGATTAGCAGAAGTACTAGTATTATTCGTTCTGAAAATGATAAGAAAGAAAAAGGATAATTCGAGGAAACTTCTGTTTATTACAAGTAATAAGCATTCGATTAATATGGATAACATAATCACATCAAGAAATTTTGGAGATTCATCTAAATCCTTGCATGGAATTTTTCGTTGATGAAGAAACAAAAAATAATATTTCAATTGACGTTGTATCATTAACAAATGCATGGCTTCACAATAAAGGTATAAATATCTTAAATAAATCTGTAAATCATATAGAGAATATTTAAAATGTTTTGTGCGTATAAATTTTGAAAATGGCAAGCAAACTAATATAGAATCATTTATAAAAAATAACAATAAAAAAATTAATGCAATAAAATAGTGCAAAAAATTTTAACAATAAAAACAACAAAACAAACAATCAACACAATAAAAACACTTATAGAATAAAATACTACTTTATAAACTATTGAACATTGTTTTGAATTTTGTGTCGCATGACGAGCTAACAATATTAAAAACGTACTTAATATACACTTTCTATTTGCTTAAAATCAATCTGTGTGTGTTTCTTGCATTATTGTTTCTTTCCTTTATAATTATTAACATTTGATAAATATTTAATCGACATTTTTTAAATTACAAATTGTCTAAGTACGTAATCGCCTTCTAAATAAGTCTTTAGACTCAACACTATGAAAAATTCCTTTTCTGAAAACAACATAATTACTATTCAACATAACCTTTCCAGTTACATAACTATTTCAATGATATAGATTATTTTCTACCTGTACCAAACCACTGTTTTTAATTTTTGGTTCTATTACTTCCATGGTATCATCTTGAAGATAATACAGCACAGTAACTGGTCGAATGCGATATTCTTCTTTGTCCCAGTCAAAGTTTTCTTCCTTAAAATATCCATTAAATCGAAGAACCTAAATGAAGAATACTTTTACATATTTTAAAGTTAAGTTCATAAATTTAAGTTAAAGCCATTTTTATAATAATTAAATTTACCTTCTTGTCCATTTCTAAGACCCATGGCAATTTCACTTTTATAGGAGCAGGTTTCTTCCGTCCATAAGTCAATCTTGCAAGAGTATCTCTGTCTGAAAATTTATTCTCAGCCTCGAGAAGTGACATTGCCATCTTACTTGAATTTGGTAATATCGTTTTTGATATAGGAACTCCTTTACTATACACTAATGTTCTTGGAAATACAAAGCGAGTGTTCTATAGAGAATAATTCATAGATATGAACATTTTTATTGAAAGTTTAGCAAATCAATGCTTTGCTTTTTTTACAATAATGCATATTTAAAATGCGCAAATAGTTTATTCAAACTTAAATTTATATGCTATACAATTGTAAAAGAAAGTTTCATAGAATATATTGTTAGTTATCTGCAAATAAGATAATATCGAGTTTTCTGGATTCGTATCTTCTGCAACAAGTTATATGTAAAAGTATCTTCAAGATGATCTTGGTTATTGGGATTCTAATCCAATTAGTCACGTGTATGAAAAGTAATCATAGAACAAAAGAACAAAAACCTGATTAAATTTATCCATTTGACTTTGGCACTTTAACTAACATTTGATTTTTACTTTAAAATATAATACTGAAGAAATTTAAGATTAATATTGACAAGAGGGGGACAATGGAATAGAAAATAAGAAAACGTAAGCGATCGAGGGAGTTATAAGCCATGAAACTGTTTATTTTGCCAAACATTTTTTCTACTACAAGTGCCTATATTGCATATAGTGGCATTCATATTTAAATTTGTCACCATTAAATACATTACTTCTCAGCAGGTATCGTTGAAATAAATTATAAGTAAAATGAATGGATTGAGACTATTTTATTTCATTCATTAATACAAAAAATATATATACATAAATATTTTTATATAAATATATAGCACATGTTGATTTTTACTTTTAATACCATGCAGCATACCATTTTTTTTCTTTCTTTAAATTAGAAAAAATCTATCAGAGCTAGTACTCGTTTATTTTGTTTACACAGCATTTTTGGCGATATATATATATATACATATATTTTAAAATTTGTTGTTCATTTAGAAATATTTTAATATACTAAATATTATAAATTTTAACTTAAAAAAGCACAGTTAAATATTTTTGGAAAACCATCATGCTTAATAAATAAATTCATCAAAAGGTACTGAAGTAGAGCTGAAAAAATAATTTTGCTGCAAATTTATTGCTTACTACTATGCAAAAGCTATCGTTTATTACTATCAGAAACTTAATGTAATTTCAATTTCAATTCTATAGTTGATTACAAACTATTTTACTTACTGATGGATCCCGGAAAGAGTATCCAGGCAAAAATGGTAAATTGTGATTCATTTTGAATGTATAAAGGAAATATCTAAAATTTAATTTACAGTTTAAGCTCCAAAAAATACATTTATTTTTCTACAATAAGAGATGCGATTCGCACTGTGATCTAAAATAGGAAACTAGTCTCCCTGGCAATTTGGATGTCGTAGATGTGGTCGCTTAGCAACACAAAATCTGTTACAAACTTTAAGGAAACAAAAGAAGTAAAACACGATGTCCAGAGGCTGCTGCGGTTTCCACGTTACGCAATAATTTAAAACAACTCCTCTTTAGATCGATGTAATTCTATATTAAGATATTTAGATTTCATTATCATTTGGGAAAGAAATAAAACAGCATTTGAAAAAAAAATGTTAAAATACTTACAATTAACGCTTAAAATATGATTGTTTTTTCTTTTTTTTTCTTTATTGATGACGTATTTGTATGAATGAAATTTAATAACATGAAAAATTTTAAATTGTAAAGCATTGTAACTAATTGTTAAAACTGAAATGCATATTGTCTCATAAAATCATAATTAAAAAAGATATCTGTTTGATAAGCATGAAAATAAATTTCAAAATCAATAAAGTAAAATATGAGGTTTTTAAAAATGCTTTCCAACTAATTTTTTTTTAATTTTTAAAACTAATTGATGGCATAATCGATTAATACTTTCTTAGGAAAGTGTGTTTGTTTATTTATTTATTCCAATTAAAAATTTAATTAATATCTGTTATTTTATATTTCGTAAATCATTTAATTTCTTCAACAAAAACAAGCAGATATTTTTTTAATAAACTGATTATAATTTTTTCGTGTGTGTGTTTTAAACCTTTTTGTTGAAATAAATTAAACTCTGTGGCATGACAGCTTTTATGAGTCCAAGGCCTACCGTGCCCATATTTGATTTCTTGACAGAGGGACCTAGCGGTTGAAGCTTACGCCTTTGGTTGGGTGGTCAGAGCGAAACCCATGTCAACCCTACCCAGCTTGCTGCGGATGCCGGCTGGCAGTTTCCCGAGGTATCTAGATCGATTTGACCTTTAACCCTCAATCTAGAACTGAAAAAAATGACTGGAGACTATAGCTGTGTTCTGATTGGCATAAAGTTAGAGTGTGCTCTAGGGGCGGGGCTTGCGAATTTTTAAGAAAACGTAAGAATTTAAAGTTCAACTATTAGTTTAAGAATTAAAATGTTATCCTATGATGAAATTGATAAAAATTTAAGTAAGAGTACGAGGGAATTTTTAATAAAAATTTATTAATTAATTATTCAATATATTTGATAAGAATAAATAGCTTATCCATTGGGGACGCTGAGTTTTTCATTTCATTTAGTAAATATTTAGGAGAAAAAATTGTGCACTAGAAACGCTAAACGCTACCGGACTTCTTTGCGCTTAAATAGGAATCGCTTAATAAATATGGTGTTTTGCAAAAACATATGTGAATTACTTTATTCAATCAAGTGGTATTGTATAAGGAGTTTTTTTTTCATGGTTAAGAGGTGTATTTAAGTAAATTTTCAATTCCATATAGTCCTTTGATCTTTTATGTGCTGTTATATACTAAAATTATTGCGTGAATCATTCCGGTAGTAACAATTCTCGTATTTTGTTAGTTTTAATTATTTATTTTTGATCTTAGTATTTAGATTACGATTTTATCTTGAACATTAATTACTAATTAATCTTAACATGCACGAAACAATAGAAATGTTATTTGCTTTATTAAATATTAAAGAAATTTATTATGAAAAATTATGATATTTTCTAATGCTAAAAAAATTTTCCTATTCAAATAAAATTCATTATAATTAAAATACTATGTCATTCTAATTAAAATTTTAATTGAAATCAAAATTTTCAACCAAAAGAAAGTAAGAATGATATTCGAATTAAAAATTTCTTTTGAAATTTCAATCCAAATCATTATCTCAATGTCACGCAAACTGAATTTTAAAGTCCAGAAAAAATAACATAAAGTTGTTCAATATTAAAATTGATTTTTAAAGACTGCCCTAGTTTAAATGAAACATCCCTTATTGTTTCATGCAAATAATTTATTGTTTCATGCAAATAATTTACCAGTATTGTTTGGGCTTTTGTAGCCGCTTGGATTGCAAAATTTTTATCAACCTCTCATTCCAATAAGAATATCATTTCGTAATATCGCAACTTTGTTTAGGAATTATATATCATGAACAATTTTTTCCAATTCTTCAACACAAACATTATTGTTTAAAGAAGTGTAACATAATTTAATCGTTAATTAGTTTTAAAATAATTTTTTATAAAAAAAAGTAGTTGACGCATGCGCGTGAGCAGTGTTAAAACGCCAGAAGGCACTTGTATCCCAACCAGGAAAGACGTGGGTATGTAACTCTCATAAAAGACACCCACGATATTTTATTAAAATTGTGATAGTTAATCGTTTGCTTATTTGTATAGTTTGTTAAATAAATGCTGATTTTGTTGTTTATAACAATTGGTCCGTATCATTTTCCTTATAACTAATCTGAACTGTCGATAATAGCTTTAATTAAATCTTAGGCTGAACCAGTTTAACAAACAAAGATTAAAGAAGTAAAGACAAAGCAATTGATTTTCATTGATATTATTGTAATGAGGCGTAACGATTTATACGCTTTGCTATATTCGCTTCAACAGAAGCCAATAAATTTGTATTCTGTGTTTCCTTGCATTCCCAATATATATAACGCTTAAGAAAGGAAATATAAAAAAATACCGTTTGAAATAAATACTATTAACTTCTTCCTGCATTTTATGACAATTTCTGCGCAAATAAAGAACAGTTTTATGCAGTATTAATTAATTCTTTCATCAAGAGCTTCTTCATAAATGTAATGTGTTCTTCGCTGTTTTGGCATGAAAAATTAGAAAAGAGGATGGGGTTTACTTTGTCACGTGACTATGCTTCAACATAGCGTGAAGACTAGTAATGTATAAACAAAAAGTCTTTGTACACTTGGTGTCCAAATTTAATTCTTGTTGGAGTGAGATCGTGGAGAAGATAAGCATATGATTTAAATAAGTTGAAATAAGCAGCAGAATATCAATATAATTAAATAAAATACCACAATTAAGAATTTTACAGCTTAGAATTTCTTTTTTTTTATAATTATTTTATCATTTGATATTTTCTTTGAAATAAATTGCTATTGTTAAAGAAATTATTTATTTTTTTATCGGAAAAAAATTATTATTAAGCCAGAATTCAAACAGATAATTGAATAGAAAAGAACTTTGACAAATTAAAAAAAATTGGAAATAGCACTTTCGTTCATCCCTCAAAAAATGTCATTCTAAAATCCTGTTTTACTTCTTTGAAAGAAATTATTAATTAATTTCTGTTGAAGCATTTTTTTTGTTTTAAAAATCGTAAATTTTCAATTGCCAGAAAATACAAGAATACTTTCAGAATCAATCTGTTTTTATTTCTGACTTTCGATTACAAAAAGATTTCGAAAAGATATCTAGAACTTTAGATATAATTTGCTGTTTGGATGTGTTCTATTTTTGTTTCTTTTCGTTATTTCTAAATCTAACATAAAAATAACAAGGAGTCGCTTACTATTTTTTCTGATAAAAAAAAAAGTAAATATCAATTATTCAATTTTTGAAAGTTAAGAATGCAATAATTGAAAGACCCGTTTTAACTTAAGAGAAGTTGATTTAGGATTTACATAAAATTTTTTAATATATTTTTTTTCAGAGGTATATTTAAAAATTGATAAGCATAGTCAAACCTATAATTAACTGATATTCATTTTGGTTTGCAGTAAATTCACTTCATTGCTTTATAGCAAGTAAAGTGTTTGCTCTTTACTTCCAGTAAAAATGTAAAGTTACGAGTTTTCAGTTGAAATTTTTAAGTTGATAAATTATTTCACATACTTGTTTTTTATATAAGTAAGATATTTTAGCTAATTTTGCATTAGGTTTTAATACGAAAAACGCCTTAATGTGGGTAAAATAACTTTTATTATTTATTACAGTTCCTCTCCTAATTTGCTTCAAATTTTTTGTTATTTGATTATTTGTGAATATAAAATTTTCAAAAGTTCAATTGTTTCAGTACGTATATATTTAATGGGTTTGTAGGTTCGTGATTTTTGAAAACTTTCGAAAAGAGTTTAACAAATAATTTGCAATTATTTTTCTTACATTAAAAATTGGAAAGGAGAGTGATTCTAAATTAAACCAATAAGATATATGAGGAATATAGTTTCGATATTATGAGGTGTTCAATAGTCTAATAATTATTATCATGTCTTCATTATGGTTAGAATTGTTGATATAATGCCTAAAGTTCCGTTTCACTTTTTTTTTACTGTTGCCACATTTGTTTGGGTATTTTTCTGTTAGGACGAGGAAAAATTAATCAAAGCACATTTTAAAACCAATGTTACCTTAAATAAAACACGAAAAATATAATAGACTTTATTGAACGTTATCAACTAATAAGGAAGCAAATAATTTTATCATATTAAAAACATTGGAAAAGTACAACTCTTATTCTGGTAACGAAAGTACAACTCTTAAACTGATTGCAACTCTTATTCTGATTAAAGAACACCCTTAAAAAAGGAGAACTAGAAATACATTTAGAGAAAAGAAACTTTATATTTGATTTATTTTTATATTATGTCAAGCATACAGCCTGCACAATTGTAGAAAAAATAATATATCTCCTAATCAAATAAACAATAGCAAATATATAAATGACTGTTATAAATCACTGGCAAATAATTCCCATTAAAGTTCAAAAATTAATTTTTTTTCTGAGAGTTGAATTTTATAATTTTCAATTGCTTTCAAAAATTTAAGTCTAATAAAGTACTTATATTTGAAAAGTAAACTTTTCTTTCCTACTTGTAATATTTTTCTGCTGCCTAAATGGGTTACATTAGCATGTTGCATAAAAATACAGTTTTATCAAAACACTCAATCTTTATGTGCTT
Source organism: Latrodectus geometricus (assembly GCA_026290005.1). NCBI lineage: Eukaryota > Metazoa > Arthropoda > Arachnida > Araneae > Theridiidae > Latrodectus > Latrodectus geometricus. The sequence continues at coordinate 532,766 of JAPDSC010054894.1, forward strand.
GCATAAAAATTTATTTATAATAAAAATATAAAATGCGTATATACATTTATAAATAAAATAAAATAAAATGTAAAATAAAATACGTATATAAATTTATTTATAATATACATATAAAAAATATAAATTCTCTAATAAAAGAGATTTCAAATATCAATTTATAGTAAAAAAGTGAAAAAATAAAATACATCACTTTTTTACTATAAATTGATATTTGAAATGTCTTTTATTAGAGAATTTATATTTTTAACTTTATATTATGTGATACTAATTATTCCAAAAGAAATAATAAAACAAATCCATTTCTTCGAAAAATAGAGATTATTTGTTTGTACCAGAATTTGTTCATGCATGTCTCGAAGTACAGACGTGTAATTAAGCACAATATAACGTTAAAAAAAAAGTATATTTCTCATTTTTTTCAGGATGTTAGGATTTCAATATTTCTTTTCCTATTCTTTTCAACAAAAACTTTTTTTATTTAATAAATTATTTGTGTTAAAGGAATGTAACAATGAAAAAATTTAAATTTAAAATGTTACTACGAAAGTTACTAACATGAATTTTACGTCACAATGGTATAAAATTTTTTTATTTGGAAGATTTAAATAATTATATTTTTGTTTATTTTTTTGAGGAAAATTGTGATTTCGTTTTTGAATTACTTTATAAAATTCATTTGATGATACAGAAAATAATGACTGCTGATGTAGACTAGGAAACAGTAATAAAAATTAAATTTCTGCCAAAAAAAAAAAAAAAAAGTTCTTCATGTAAGAAAAAAAATTAAAAATATTATCAAGCAATAGTTTTATTTTAATACATAAGAAATACTAGAATAGACCAAGCTTTTATAGCTAAAAAATAATTTCTCAATATCAGAAATTATTTGTGAGACTACAAAATTAATTTATAGAATAAACTTTACTTATAAAAACAAAAGCGTTTTTTTTTTAAGTAATTTAATTTTATAAGCATTTTGTTTCGAAAATAATGACATTAATTTGCATAAATACTTAATAATTATGTACATACATAATATTTATACTCAAATAAATGTAATGCATATTTTTCCACTTATTACAAAAAACTTTCTATTTCATTAAAAATGAAACCATATAAGATTAAACTGTAGCAATGGTTATATTTAGAAAGCTGGAAGTTTCTAAATCGGAAAATTAACCCAATTGGAGAGAATTACCTATCTATTTGCCAGAAAACAGCTATATTTCTATATCTTATCTAATTTGCTGGAAAGGAACATGCTGGAAGGTACAATGAATAGCTGTTTGCTCCTTTGAGGACATAATATGAAACCCCTTTTTTTATTTAAGTGATCAGTTTACATTTAGACTAAAAACTTTTGATAAAAACGCACAATAAATGAGTGATTCACCTCTGAGAGTATCTTTCACGACTTATGATATTTCACTAGACTACAAGGCTACAAACATTATTATAAAAATATAAGGATCTTCTCTTTTTGATTATTAATAAAGAGATTTTCACGACTCCAACAAGAATTTTTCTTGGACCACAATAACAACTAAATTTCTACTGACATTAAAGAAACAATACGAGTAAAACATGAAAAAAGTCTGACTTTTTCCTCATTTTAAAAAACATGCTTCTCAAAGAATTATGATGTGAAAGATATTTTATTTGCAGATATTTATATAATTTAGTAAAATTTAATACGCTTCTTCCTTTCTCATGCCTCTAGCGAATATATTCCTTCCAGACTCCCAGCTAGCATATTGACTGCAATTAACAGTTTTGAGAAAATGGTCTGATTTAATGTCAAAAACAACAAAATTTTTTTTTAACCATGAACAGCGAAATAAAATTACTATGTCAAAATTTAGCTTTCAGATATGTATAGTTTTATCTTGTTTCAATAACACGTGCATCCATAAAATAAATAAAAAATTTTCGAATTTTCTTTCTGTTTTGATTTTAATTTATAATTTACTTTGTAAATGTCAAAAGCATATTCATTAGGAATGATTTAAATTTGTTTGTTACTTATATGTTATAAATACTAGAGGGAGAACTCTCGAAACTAGGTTAAATAAATTTGTTTAGAATTTTATTATGCATAATACATTCAGATTTTCACTTGAGATATTAAATAAAGCACATCCATAATTTATAGATGGGTTTTTGTTTAAAAAAAAAGGTTTAAGTTCGCTCGAATGTCATTGCCAACACTAAAATGGAGACACATATATAAAACACAACAGTCATTTCTCATTTTAAGTAAAGTTTTCTACAGATTATTCATTCACAATAAATCAAAAAATTTTTAAGTCGTACAAAATTGAAAGCAATAGGAAGTTCCTATATTAAGTTGTCCTTTTTTTACAGATGAATTGTTGTTTTTAAGTTGGTCATGTTAGTATGGTAGTTTATAAATCTGATTCCATTAGCGTTTTTCCAAATCGATAGACTTACGTGTATTAAACGCATATTTTATTCCCATATTATTCACGTGATCTAAAATATTTTAACTGCTTCCCTTTGCTTACTTCAAATCATATTCTATTAAAGATTAAGATGATATTGGTTAGCTATAATTTATGTGTAGTTAAAACTTTTTAGTGGATGAAAAAGTAACATAGTTTATTTATTAATAATAATTAAAAAACAATTTTTAAGATCCTGAATATTAAATAAATAACAGCAATCAATTCTTTTTAGTCAATAAATGCATATATTTACATTATATACTGATTTTGTTATTTAAACAAATATTGATTTCTGTGATTTCTTTGTGAAAGTACTCAAATCAATACATTTATTTATTTTTCACATTTTTAAAAAATTCATTTTATAAAACTTCCTTATTAGAGAGTGATGTTTCATGATATTATAATGAAAATAATATTAAATTTCAGATTTTTTTTATAAAAATTAATAAAAATGTTTCTTGTTAAATGAAATAATTTAATCTCTAAAAATAGTAACATCTTATCAAATAATATTCCTCCAATAAGCCTAAGTTTCTCCAAAATGTTTACTATTTCCATTTCAAGATGATAAATAATTATTACGGAAGGAGCCACCTTCCGTAATAAATTAGAACTACCGTGAAATAAATTAGAACGCAGATACAATATCGTGGATTAAGTTATATCTCATGGTATCAGCGTTTTTGGAATTCCTTAATTATAGATCTTTAAACTGCTTTTGGTAACAAACGCAAGAAAAACAAATTTGTAAAAAGACATTTAAAATCAACATGTAAAGTGATCTGATATGCAAATAGAAAAATCAAAGTTTAAAAACTCTAGAAAACTTACGAGAGAAAATAAACCAATTTTTATTGCACCAAATAATAATGAAGCGTCCCATTATTTCATCCCAAAATATGAAATTGAAAGAAATGTTTCATGGCGTCAGAACACTTTAGAAATAATTTTGTATAGCGAATTTCTAAATAATATAATTTATTATGTGAAGAAGCTTAATGTTGAATTCAGTTAAAACCAATATTAGTACATGAAAATATTTGATTTCTTTTTTAATATAAATGCTTCACATAAATTAATATTAACAAAATCAAATTATTTTTCTTGTTTAAACAAATAGAGTGTTAAATTTTGCAACTGGTATTAAAATCTGTGTGAAGAATATATGGAAAACTATTCAAATGACGTTGCATTTTAAAATATATAACAATTTTTAAAATACCGTAATCTTTTTATAATATTATATTATTTGTTAAAAAAAAAAAAACAATATGAACTGGATCTTAACATTTAATGAGCCCATATAGCTATTGTAATAAATTTGAAAATTTTATATTGTACTTATTTTTCCTTCATCAGGAAATATTTATCAATTCAATGACAAATGTCAGGATCCGGCCTAAAATTTTTGTTTAATTTAAAAATATCTTTTATCCAAAATACTACTTAACCTTTCATATTCAAAAATTGATATGGCAGTTTCTCAAGTTTTTGCATTTGTGCAATTTTTAATTATTTTTCTTTAAAAATAGGTGTTTCCCAACAAATAAATCGGCATTTTGTTTGAAAGAATTTTTGCACTGAATGAATTTTGAATGTTAAAACGAGGATACAACCAAAAACAGTAATTTATTCGGAAAAGCACTTTTCTCGACCAAATATAAATGTTTTATAAATTATCATTTCTATATCCTATATGAATTTAGTGACCACTATGGTATAGATAAAGAATTGTTTTAAACATAATTCCATTTTGTTCAAGAGTAAGAAAAGGCTTGTTAAATGTTGTCAGAAGTAGTCGCAAATTTCTTACTTCGTATCCTGTAGACTTATGCTGTGGCATCGCCAATCAAGCAAAAATTACCTTTTCTACTAAATACATGATTTATCGTGTGAGAGAAAGCACCAGCTCGCCGAAAGTCCATTGCACTCTGAGCTATTTGAATGATGAACGCACAAGTCCACTCATTTTTTTGAATGACGGACGCACATGTCGAGATCCTGGACGTTACAATGTCCACTCATTTTTCCTGTATTGTCTATTTCTACGCGTATAGTGTAACTTTAATAATGTGTTTGAGAATAAATATTTGTATTAGAGATAATAGTTTTGTATAACAAATAAGTATGCCAATTACAATCGCATAATACCTGGGCCAGTAGTCCGCTGAAATAGGGTGACCCTGCTCAATCTGAATTCATCCGAGAAATGAACTTTTATTCATTCAGCTATCGTCAGTGTTTTTCAGAGAATGATATTAGAATTATGCTTGACTTTGAAGATTTTCTGTGAAAATCAACTGACATATACCTACGTTCTGTTTATTCGTGGTGGTTTTTCTGTCCGACCATTATATTTTATTCAACCCGTCTTCAACAAACAAATTCGAAACCATAAAAATTCGGCTTACATCAGAGTTTTTCAACTAATAACAAGACCAAATTTGTCCTCTCATTTCTGAATTTCACTTAGGAGATGATAATCCCTCCTCCATCTCTTAAAAAATTGAGAGAATCAAAAGTAAAACGCATTAACGATGATTTCCTAAAAGCTCAAATGAATTTTGTAGCTGATTAAAGTTATTCTCTCTATTAGTTCAGGACAATTTAATCGAAATGGCACATAAAAACGATGAATTTTGCACCTTTCCCACCAACAATGGTGCCTTCACGGTGTATAACACCACAGCTGTAGTAATTTATACAACCCCTCTTTCCCCGTTATGCGAGAAAAAGGCATTCCGAGAAGAAAAAGCAACCTTCCTTAAATAAGCAGGTAGAACGGTTTTCCTGCAATGGAAATAAACATAATTTTTGCCGGAAACCACCCAAAACGAACGTTCTAGAAAACAATTATTTTCTGATCGTTCTAAAAATGAGCTTCTGGGCACTTTTAAGAACGCTCTAGAAACTATTATTTTTATTATGCGAGTTTCAGAAAAGGAGAGTGAAAATGTCAAACTCATTGATCTTATAGATTTAAGACCGATAGAAAAAGCTAGGAACCGCGGCTGTCGATTCAAACACATGAGTGACAAATTCAACGTCAGTCACTCAGTTTAGTCGCTTACATATTTAAGTTTAAAAAATCATTTAAAATTACCAATTGACTCAAGTTCGAACGTGTTGTGCATACCTATGCATAAGAATCTCTAACTGTCAGACTCGACCCTCTGGTTGCAGCTGATGATAAAAAAAATACATACTTGTGGATCAAACTCATGAATGTGAATCTAGTTTTGAGATTGAGATTTCCGTGAAAATTTTTAACTGCTTATGTTCCCATCCCCATAATAGGAGAGAATTTTTAAAACACTTTGGTCTCATAATCATTCTCAGAGATCGTAGCCTCATAGATAATGTTATCAACCTTACCAGTACGTGGCGGTTTCCAACCACCAAATAATTTTTCAGTCAATTTTTTTCGGGAAATCCCCTTACAAAATTTTGTCAGAATTCACCGATTTAATGAAGTTATAGACTGTCAAAGCAATGAAGCACTCTACTGCTCAATTTATTGATACATTGGATCCATTGATTCATAACAAATTTTGAAGGTTAAACGCAGCACTACATGAAGCAGTAAAAAAATGCCAATTAATGTGTGACCAGAGAATATGCTCACTATCTAAATCCCGTTGGTCATCACCCCTTCACAACATTTCAAAAAGTTCAGGTAAAATCTCCCCTATAGATTACAGAAAATTAACTGGAGTAACCGTACCCTACCGTTATCCCATACCCCACATTCAAAATTTCTCTAATGCATTCCATATTCGACCGACATATTCGAAGTGACGTATCGGAAAAAAATATCCAACCGGTAATCAACGCATTGCCATGAGCAGAGAAAAGTGTTTAATTACCCCCAAATAAATGTGTGCACTCATGCCTTTGTTAGAAACAACACAATAAGAAAGTCTCTCGAACCTCCCTAAGATGGACCATACAAAGTCCTACACAGACAAGAAAAATCTTTCAATATAGATATAAAAAGAAAAAAACAAGCTGTTTCCCTCGCTAGATTGAAACCCACTTTCCTGAGAACAATAGTTCATGTGGCTTCCACATATTTCTAAAGTAGATTTATGTAACAGCTCTTAGTCTATTGCGGGCCAGTTATTGCGTAAGCATGGATCACATATTTTAAATTGGTGATATGGGAGAATAAGCAGGTCAAAGAAGCGATTCAATTTCATTCGTAAATAAATCTTGAATATTGCATGTTGTATGTGGTCACGCATTACCCATTTAGTTTGGTTGGTGGCAAATGGTGAAAGCATGGAAGGACCATGGGTTCCAGCACATCAGAGATGTAGTGTTGGATGTTCAATGTGCCGTAATGTGTACTAGAATGATGCTGAAGTAAAATTCAATACAACTTTAAACCTTGATACCAGGTTCAGGACCAGTATGACGATATATATTATGACATCTGAGTAGTTTCTCCCCACGGTGTCTCCAGACTCGAATCCGACTATTGTAGTGTTTCAGGCATAAATAGTATTTATCAATAAAGAAAATATCATTCCATTCTATTGTCTATGTTTGTCAATGATTGCACCCTTAGAGGCGCTATGATTTTGAATCTGGCCTATGATTTTGAATTAAGGGTAAGCGAAGCCATGGACGTCTTGTAGGTATTTCCTTCAGTGTCCAATGGGATCCAAATGATACGACTGGACACCGAAAAACGCGCAATATATTAAATCTGCTAATCAAGATGTAGCTGAGTGATCCATCACTACCATGCTTATAATATGTCTGTCATCAAGTGCAATTGTGCAACAAGGTGAATGTGATAATTCATGTAGGTTCGTCGTTTCTTTTTGCACTCAGTGAATACATGTTCGCACCACAAAGACTTGGCTTTATCCTACATGATTGCCTATTTCTCTGAAAAATAATCTGCAATTCCTATAGGTACTATTCTTCTTCGTTCGAATTCAAAAACTTGCTTGAAAGATTCTTAATGTCTTCTACGAGGTATAATTAAACAAATTACACAAAAGCGAAAAAAACAGTTTACATATTTCAAATTTATAATTTCGTCTCCCTTTAAATAATGCTGGCAGATGACAGTACAGTCACCCATAATCAACATATGTACTACAATGTTAATGATTTGCTCACCTCAATCCACAAATGTGTGATGAACAGTTCCTAAGACTTGCATTATTCTTTCTTGTTGTTGCATTTTGGGTAGCCAACAGCAGTGTATATGATGTAATTATTAAATATGTTCTAAATTAATTATTTTTTTATGTTTTACCTGGAGGTGAGTTCTAATTTTACTCATCTAGTAATTTAAAGAGATGAAGGGATTAATAGATGAGTCACATTTCCGTATTCCAATGATTTTAGGTGGAAGAGATAAAGACAAAACACAACAAATATTACACACGGTCGTTTTTGAAACTTGTCTCTATGTTCAATGTGAAATTACTAATAAGTAATTGATAAATTAGCTTTTTATTTCTTAAAAACATAGAGCTAAAGGTAATAACGTTATGCTTTAAAGCTTAGATCACATATCCAGAATATAACAAATAAGGCAGCTTAAACTGATAGTAAATTAATAATCGTTTAACTGAGTTATGAAATCATAAACTTTGAATTATTTGACCAAAGTTTTGCTGCTGTCATTTTTGATTTATGGAAAACCTAATCGCGTGCGCACCCTATGCGAAAACTACAGTCTAATGAAAGATAGTTGTTGCCTGTAATCTGGTATAATACAGCATCAGAAAAGATGTATTATCCCATAGAGTTAAAAGGAGAGGAAAGGAAGTTTCCTTATTTGGGATGAAATTCCATCTGTATCTGAGCAGCTATCATGATTTTACAAGAAAAGCATTTATATAGTATTCTGTAACAATATCACTAACTTCATTTTTTTCATTTATAATCTTAAATATTATTTCTATGACTTGAAAAACTAAGGAAAAATGGAATTTCATCCAGCATATGAATCCACAAACAGATGCCCATGGAAATTGGATGGAATAACATTTCAAAAATACGCAAAATTTCATATGCTTAGGTATTATTCATTCGTAATTTATTGTAGTTATCTGCTTCTAATCTGTTTAGTTATTATTTAATGTAATAATATTTCCAAAAATCATTTTTATTTTCTTTTAAATTATTAATTATATTAACTTTTAAATTAAATGAAGTATTGCGAAATTAATTCTGTATTTTTGGAACACCTGTACTGTGCAAATAGTAGTAAATAAAATCTTAATTTCCATATAAATTTTTTTCTGTAATATTTAAAGTTAAGTTATCAAATAATGTGCTAATAGTTATAAAATGTTTAATTTTAGACCAATAATTCCACTCAATCTTTTGAAATTCCAGTTTATTTTTGGTAGTTCCTCTGTAAATATTCAAAAAATAAAAAATATTTCTATTGCAACAAGAAATTTTCTCATCATTAGCTGAAATTCAATTCTTTTAAATATGTTCATCAACATTTTCTTCAAAATTTAATAATAATTAAATGGATATAGAAAAGAATGTAAAATATTCCATTAAATAGTTTCCATAATGAATATTTATAAATTTCCTTACACATTCTAAATGAAACTTTGATTCACAACGAATTTACAATTAATCTTAATTGTTGTCTGTAAAAGTTTATTGAAAGATGTTAATGTATAATATTATGCTAATTGAAATAAGGAAAATATTCAATCACACACAGTATATTAACTTTTTGTAGCTTACATTTATATATGAAACTAAATGAAGTGTTTTAAAACAAACTGTAATAAAACTACTTAAAGCTTAATTTACTTAATTATTAAACACTATATATAAAATATATTGATTTTCGCATTAAAGGTACCAAAAGAATTGTTTTTAATTATTCAGTTTTTCAATTATCATGCTCAATCATATTGAGCAGTTTAAAATATTTTATCTCACTTTAAGCCAAATTTATAAGCAAAATAATTTGAATAAGCCTTTCTTGTTATTAACGATTTTATTCAATAAGATGTTGACAGTTTTATTTTATTTTGCATGTCCTACTTTATACAAACATTAAAAAAAATTTCAAATTATCATAAAATCCTTAAGTTGTAAAATATTGGTTAAAAAGTGTTAATTACAAATATATTTGAAAGTCAAACATTAAAGTTAATTCGTCAAAGATGACCAAAAAAAAAAAAAAAAAAAAAAAAGTGAGAAATACATGAACAAAATATTACTGATTTAAGAAACTACCCAATTGAAATTTTATTTATTTACAGATGTCAGATAAAAAATGAGAAGAAACATCAGATTTATGAATTTGATACAAATATTTTACTTTTTTTTATAATTTTATCAGAAATATGAAGTTAATACATCTCATAAATTTTGACGAGCATAAGTTTTACATCCAGTATGGAATATTTTATGTTACATCCAAGATGGCGGCAGTTTGTTTCTTGGTTGTTTCAATCAGACATGGAGCTTTTGATACGATATGCTTCTTCCTCTATTCTTAGCTCTATAAATTAAAACATAAGGAATTTATTTAATATGCAAAATGTCATACAATGATTAGGCTATTTATGGATTTTGAATGTCTGAGCGTAGTTGAAAATGGAACACCGTTCTTCATAATTAGGTTACAACAGACATTTTATCATTTATTAATCGATCCCAATGCTTACGAAACAAGTAATAACTTTGACTGTCACTGTTGAGTCACTAATAAACAAACTGAAATTGACGGTAAATTTTAATTCAGGAAATATCAAAATAAAATTTTAGAAAAATGCAGATAAAATCTGCTAGGGTGAATAATAAATACATTTTCTTTTAAAATATAATTTCCAAAAATTTAAACAATTTTAGCTTCATTTGTTTGGGTTTGTATTTGTAGTTTTTTTAAATTTTATAATTGTTACCTTAAGATTAGAAAGGCTAAACGTAGTTATTATGTAAAACATTGTTTGAATTCAAACAAAAAACTACCATAATTTTGAAAATATTAGCGTTAAAAATTTTTCTGTTTTATATCAATACTAATACTAGGTTGTATTTCCCTTATCTTTTAAATTTGCAAATGTGAGATCGTGGAATAATTTTATTATTTAAATACTAAACCATCAGATTATAAATGATTAATATTTGGATTGAATTATATAATTGTTATATTAGTTTCTTACAATATTTCCTCTTATTCAACATATTTATTTTAAAACTTGGTTCCTGGTTGAGTCAACTTTAGAAAAAAAAAAAAAAAAAAAAAGTACTTATGTACTATCGTTACCATATTAGCGATATTGTATAAAACAGCAGCAATTCCAAAAACTAATAATGTAACCGGAATGAATATGAAACCCACAGTCGAAATGACACGAAATAAAGAGTAAGTAATTATAAGGAAATTATAATCAGTGATAGGAAAACAAGTAATTTTTATTCACTTTATATTTACATTTATTTGACTATTTATCGATGACGTTTTGGAAGAAAATATGAAAAAAATAGAATCAAAATAAATCTTTTTTTTTGTAGCTACTCAAATTCAGCAAAAAATGTTTTGGGTGTAAAAGTTTTGTTGCAGCATGTTTCTCAGAATTCGGTAAATTTCAGATTTGCATTTCAATATTCAAATTTACGTTTATCAGCAGACTGCTAGGTAAAACTATACTTTTAATTGCTCTTTGGTGAACTTGGCAATTTTTTTGGCGTCATTCCTGTTCGCGCTGAATACAGTGCTAAGGTTGAACATTCAAAAATAATGCAACGTCCGTTGGATTTTCAAAATTCTAAAAACGATAAACCAATCAGAGCCTCGACTGGGTCTAAACCAATGAGAACACGTTTCGATTTTGTCCTGCTTGGCGATCAATCGCGATCCAAACTTGGGGAGAATCAAAGGAACATCCTAAAGTATAGTCTAACCAACTATCCTAAATGCAGAAAAGCAGCAACTGAGGAGTATTCTTTAATAAGCCTATCTTTAGAGTCTGGCTGAATTGTGATTCAACTAAAATATCTGCTGTTTAGATATCTATCTCAGAATCATTACATTATTGAAAATGTATTTTCAAGTTAGGCAAAGCGATATCACATATATTTTACATTAGGATGTGGATATTGTGCATCAGATAACATTTGCTATGATGGGATTATGGATGTGACAAAATACTTTGTCAATTTTATGTATACAGTATATGCTTATCTATAACATGAAGTGCTTAATAATATAAAGTGGTACAATTAAATATCCTTGGTGATTTTCTGGGCTATCTTGATTTACAATCAACAATTTTATATTTGCATTTATTGATTAAAGATATCTTAGAACACTAATAATAAACCAGTGTAAGTGACAGTCTCTTTGGATAAATTCAGAAATTTCTATAACACATAAAATAGTTCAATACAACAATTTGCTTGTTTTAAACATAGTGCTGCAATTACACTGTAGTAGTAATCATCTGCATATCTTATGGCTCACTATAATCCAATGATAAAACATTGTTCCAAAAATAGAGACACAAGGTCATATGTAATAGAAGTATTAATTATATTGAGAGGAATGGTATTAAAATAAAGATATTTGAAAAATTATGTGTATTGTTTCATATATTTTGTAACTTTACATTTAATAAAAAATATTTATTTTAATAATAATAGATATCAATAGTTCTTATTTTTCTCTACAATATTTTTTTCTATTATCAATATTCTAAAAATATTTTTACATTTTAAAGTCTGAACTTCTTTCACAATATAAAATTAGACATTATATTATCTTTAGAAATTTACTTTTAAATCTATATAGCTTTTTAGCAAGATTGTTTTAATTATGTTTTGTATTAAATAGGATATGATCATATATTATGTATCAAAACTCTGTTAACCAAATATAACAATTTTTGTTGTTTTTTTAAAAGTAAATTGATGGCTATCTTCTAATAATTGCTTAACTTTATGAAATATAATTTAATTTATTATGAATTTTCATTTCTTTGTATGAATTAAGTTCACTGATAATTACATAAATTCTTTTTTCCTTACATAGACTTTTTGATGAAAAATTATTTAACTTATTAACATCAAATTTAATTTCAAAGAAGTGATTTGCAAAACTGAAATAATTATTTCTGTTTTGTTTGCATGGGTGTTTCATAAAAATAGTTTGACCATAACATATTCTTTATTTTAGATAATAAAGAGATTGCCATTGAGTAAAAGATATGGGGTCGGATGAAGAATATCTTATATCACAAGTTTTAAATTGCCTCAAAACAGATGTTGCTGCAGCTAAATCATGGATGATTTTTTCGAAATCTGCTTTTCCACAGAGTTTTCCTGTTTTATTCCAAAGTTATAAGATGGAGTGTGATGAAAATAATCTAATTGAAAGTGCCTTATGTTTATGTGATTTAATTAAAAAATTTCCCAACGAACCTATTCTAGTTAATGAATTAAAGAGTATTGCAAACTCCTTGAGTACTGAAAGTGATGACTTCTTGAAAAAGATTTTTGAACAACTACCAGAAGAAACAAAATATGAAGTAATGCTTGTTGTTACTCGAAACGCCCAGACTGTTGAAGAACACTGTAAACTCATGCTTCTTTTTTTGAAAAGAATGCCTAATGCAAGGTTACTCCAACATGGTAGCAATATTATTGACACACTTTTAACTGCAGAAGATAGGCCTGGTACACCAGTACCAATAAACTTATTCAGAAAAATGCTTGTATGTGATGCATTACCTTTGATCCTTCGTGTATCACAATTTGACTACAAATTTAAGATTATATTTCAGCTTTTACAAAAGGCTGTAGAATTTTATGTTTGTTGTATGTTCACATTACCCTCGGCACAAGATGGATCCATTAGAAAAGAAGTGATATCTCAATCAGATAGTAACCCTGATGAAGGTTGGAAACCATTATTTGCTTTATTAGAAACAGTTGCTCTTCGTTATAGGTGGAGTTATCCTGAAATGTTCGTAACAAATTTTAGTGAAACTAGTTTACAACAACTGCTTTCTTTGTTGAAAAGAAAAAACAAGACTTTATCAAGCTTGACAAGTGAAAAACACAGAAGAGAAGAAATGACTGGATATGAAGAGGCTTATTTTTGCCTCATAGTAACATTTTTTTATTATTTGTACAGTTTTGGAAGGCTTATGCTTCCAAAATTGAATTCAAATTCTGTAGCAGGATCAAATAATTATATCCTAATGGAAGGTATATCATTTGCCCAGGAAGAATGTTCTAAGATGATGGGTAATGACTTTAAGAAAACAGAAAGGGGTTATGTTGTAGTTAGTAAATATGCAACACCAGAAGTTTTAAACATGCTCATACCATCTTTTGTAACATCTGTGGAATGCTGGGAATTACTCCATCGACATCAACATCTAATGAAAGAATTCAAATGTTTGTGTAAAAATATTCAATTGGAAACATGGCCTACTTTTCAAGAATTTTACATGGATATGTTAATTTATGAGCGAGGACACAGAGATGCTGCTGAACATTTGAGCAGATTGCGTGACAGTGCTGTTGATTCTATTCATAAAAATAAAATTTCTCTACAGCTAGTTAGTTGCTACCATTTTTTAGGAGAATATGAACGTTGTTTAAAAATTTTATTTGAAGTTGTTATAAACCTAATTCCATCAAACACCACTTTGACGAAATCCCCATTAAGTAAATGTCCATCCAGATTTACTTATTTCATGGGTTATAATAATAGAGAAATATTACAGTACTGTGTTTCAATGCTGTTAAAATTGTATAAATGTAAGGAGATTGTGGATGATGCTTACAAAGATATGTCTTTGGGGTATATGCTTGTTTTAATGCAATATGACTTAGACCACGAATATGAATTATTGCATAAAATCATTGATATCATTAAAAGTGCCAAAACATTTTGTTTTCCAAAATTTTTCAATTATATTATACATGTTGATATTTTAGAAGAAATATCATATTTAGCAACTCCTGCTGGAGGAAATGTAAACTTGGAAATTTTATCAACACCCACATTTCAAGCTAGTAAACAACGTGCTGTGACTCGTGGTGTTAATAAAGGTGCAAGGGATGATTTAAAACAAGCATTTGTAAATCAAATGGCACGATGTTATGATAATCTTGATAATCTCTTTATTGATTTCATAAAAGAGGAACATACTTTTCTGCTAGTACCTTTAAGTGAAGGATTATGAAATTTCTTTTTGTATGAATTTATTTTGTAACTAAGTTATGGTCTAAATTTTGATTTCATTTCAGTTTGATATATTTTATCTTGAGACTATAACTTTTTATATTAATTAAATTAGTTTAAACATAATATATTCAAAAATGAATTGTTGATCATTTGTAGATTTTAAATAATAAATTCTGAAAATTTTAATAAAATTTTAGTGTGCTAAAATATTTATTTTTAAATTCATTTAATCTGTTTCAGTTAAAAACTGAAACAGATTAACTAAATTTAGCTTTTCTTTTCATTTGTTTTAACAAGAAATAACTTATTTTATCAGAATTAAACATTTTCAATAATTCTATAAAAATTACTGTTAAAATATTTTCAATAATCCTCATAAACTAATGTAATTTTTTCATTTCGGTGAAAACTTATTTTATTTAAAAACCTTTATTGCCAAATATCATTACTAAATGCTTAAGTATACTTATTTTTAATTATATATTTAAATGTAGAAAATTACATATGTAGAAGTGAATATATTTTACATTTTTAAATATTCAAATTCTATATTTATTTGTTAAAAAGCTGTCTTAATATTTATAAAAATCTGTTTATACATATATATAAAAGTTTTATGTTATGAAACAAACATTTAAAGGAATAAGCTCAGAGGAATCTCAGTTAAAACAAAATTTTAATTTTATTGTATATCAGTTTAGATGGAATAAAATAAAAATTCTTTCTTATTTATTTGTACTACAGTGTGTTTATAACAATATTATTAATCTTATCAATTAATAAAATAATAATCTTGTCAATTACTAGTTCAAATGAAAAGCCCAGCATATAGTTTGCCAAAGAAATATTTAATGAGAAACCTAATGTACTCAAGTCTAGAAACAAAGTGTAAGTTATCAATTTAATAATAAACTTAAATTATATTAAATATCTAATAGGAATATTAGGTACTTGCATATAATCCCATAAACTATTAAAAAAGAATCACTGCAGATTTTTAATCTTTTTCTCAAAATATGAAGAAAAACAATTGTAGTTACTTATATCTTTATAGACACAAATGGATAAATATTTTATTTTTAATTTATAAAAGGAACTAAATTGCAACATTTAATGACATGGAATTGAAAATCCACCAGCACAGATTTGTTTAGTTTGTCGCTCAATGGTCACATTTTACACATGAAAGCTAAATATGCCAGGACCTATGCTTTAAAGGGGATTTTAAACTGCAACAAACAACCATGCCAAAAATAGGATTCAAACCTACAAACTATTGAACTGAAGTATTGAATATCAATACAAGTTTACACATCAACACGGATAATCTGCAACTGCTGTAAGCAGTCATTTGATTTGTAATTTAATTAATTTGTCTCAACATCTTTTTTTTAAATCTTTTATACACTCATATATAGGTGAATAAAATTAAATGCTGACATTTTTCACAATAGTTTTTTTCTTTGGTAAACTGGAAGAGGTTAATGGGATAAAAAATATAAAGGCATCTAAAACAAGGTGAATAATTTTCTTATTATAATATAAGATTCTTATGAAATAAGCAATTATATTCATTAACAAATTCTAACTATTTTTCTTCTGGTAAGATAATTTTTTTGAAAGATTAATTAGTATGAAATGTGGCTATAAAATAACTAATGCATGAAGCAAGATAAATATTTTCAAATATTAAATTTTCATAAATTCAAAAATGACATGGATCTTCAACAAATCGTTAACAAAGGAAAATTTAAAAATAATACAGGCAATATTAAAAAACAAAATATGTGACCATTTTTTTTATCAGTATACAAAATGTACAACTTATGATCATACTTTTTAAGAAATAATTAACATTAGTTGAGTAATTAATTTCTCCAACTGAGCAATTTCTATATATGTGAGAGTAGTCAAAGGTAGTACTCGCAGCATTACTAAAAGCAACACAAATATCTTATAGGATTCAAAGTATATCTGCCACTTCATATACACAATTTCCAAATTCATCAGATCATTGATAGTGATATTTCTTTATAAGAATTCACACTGTTGTTTTATAAAAAGAAAACCAATGACTATGATAGTCTTGATAATGAAATTTACATCCAATGAGTACAGTAGTCAGAAGACGTGTAAGTTAACATTCCAAAATAATTCGTACCCACAAATATTGGAAAACAGGTTTTAAAATGTGTACCTAACTTCTCCAGACTTTAAACTAATCATAGGATCTCTTGAACAAATATCCACTCATCTGTAAACTTGACTTTCTTTAATCAAAGCTCATTTGAGAAATTGGGAACCTCACTCCATACCAGACAATTTTTAAATTTTTTAACGCTTTACACACTTTTCCTATCTATTATGCCACTTTATGATACATATTTAATATTAAGTTTTGTTTAAGAATGAAATAATTATATTTTGCGACTTATAAGCTGGTTGGATTTTATGATGCAAGGTGCCCCCCCCCCCCCACAAAAAAAACAAGCTTTGCCGATTGCTACTAAAAATAATAATAGATGCAAAGCAAATTTTACAAACACTTGAACCTTTTTTTTCCATTCATAAAATTATTTTAGTCAATAAATGCATACAACATTAAAAAAGTAACAATTAAAATGTGCAAAAATGTGTTAGTTTTAAAATTTCATGAAATTAACAAAATATAGAAATTAATAAAAGAAAATAAATAGCAAATATACTTACTGTATTTGTTTAAAGAGCTAAAGTACACTTTCTACTCATCAAGAGAATTTTTTTTTCATAAGCCATTATATAAAAAAAATTGTTGGTACCTAAATCAGCACCCCAATAAATACTTCAGAATAATGAATTGCTTTCTGCCTAGATCAAATTATCCAATTCCAATTTACAAGCAAACTCCAAGTCAACAACAATACCAAGATACCTGGGATTTTTTTCCCCCAAGGCAGGGAAAGATCATTAATGAAAAATTAGGTTGATATCTATATAAATGTCTATTAGTAGTAAAAAAGGAAGCCACATATTTGGAAGCACTAAAAGATAGCTTGTGATCAGCAGCAAAAGCACCAAGAAAGAGTCACCGCAGAATCAATATCAATGCCTAAACCCCATGGGGCAATATTATCTGCATAAATGCTGTTTCTCATTTCCCTAGATATGACTTTCGCTATAACAGCCCGAAATAAAGCATAAAGAGTCAAGCTTAAAGCCCTGTGGTACTCACTGATAAAGTTTAAAATATTTAGAAATAGAGCCACCAAATTTAACCCTAATACATCAATTATATAAAAAGTTCGAAATCCAAGGAAGCGCACTATTGTTTACAGCAAAACCAATATTGGAATATGGATGTCAGATCTTTCCCTGAGCTGCCAGAAGTTTTGAGCAAATAGAAAGAGATCAACTGAATGTGGGCAGGATTATTATTATTGTGCAATAGTTGGCCTAAGGAGAGTTCTTTTTGAATTTGACTTTCAGCCACAGTATATGTGTAGAAAACTGCTTTTAGAAAGGTATTTCAATAAGCTTATTAGTTATGGAGCACTTTACAAGATGGCAAAATAATCAATGACTAAGAAGAAGCAGCCCTTTTTTTACATGCTCTATCTGGGTTTTTCAACCAATACTGTTGAACCTCACTCCATTAGGACTTCTTTGACTCCTTATGTATTCTTTCACTCTGAATTCTTGTCCTAGGTAAATAAAAATACTCATACCCTGCATTACTTAAGACAGTTGGGTTTGCAGATTATTGGCAACATCCCTGATGATGCTTTAATTATTTATACTGATGGCAGTAAGAATGTGCATCATTGTGCAGGTAGTGGTGTTCATTTGCTAATTTGGGGATCTGGAGGAGATTTCTTTCAGAAATCCTGACCATTGCTCAACTTTTCACTCAGAACTGCTCGCTATTGAAGTGGTTCCATTCCGAATAATGCCTCATTTGGTGATGTCTGAATTGTCATACACAGTCATAGCACTATCTAGTACTTGAGTGCATGGTGGCATGTTGGTAATATATGATCGGGATCTTCGTCTGCTCGTACAACTTTCTCACAACAACTACAATTTGCAAAGGATCTCTAGGCGAAAAGAAGTTGTACTAATCCTTTTCCAACTGATGCTGCTCTGACCTACACTGAGTTGCATTCTATTAAAAAAATAGGTGTCTTGGCTATCTAGAGCATTCCACCTGCTCATAATTGGTTGTCTGGTGATATCATTGCTTCCAGGTTCTAGAGAGCTGACCAGACTACATATTCTAGGTTTACTAGTGGCCTTAAGTTTGATTGCAAATGTAAGTTCTATCCTGTCTGTACTAAACGTGTTGTCAACCATGCTAGCCCACAATACCTTCTTTTGTGTCTAGGATTTTCCAAGTTTATTCTTATGAATCGCCTGCTTTTTCTTAATTTTGTGAGGAATGAGGGGCTAATGAATCTAATGTAGCATTGCTACACCAAATCGGATTAGAAATAAAAAATGTTTGTTAGTAAATTCTTGTTCACAGTTACATCCTTTCTTAATAGTTTTAATTAAAAACTTTCTAATTTGCATTGGAAAGTAAAATCGTAATATATATTGAAATACCATTTATAATTACCATTTTTTTTTAAATTAACAATTTAGTAGCAAAACTGAATAAAAGTAACTTTCTGTAGTTAAAATCCATGAGCAAAGAAAGTTATGAAAGTTTGTAAAATGTGTATAATGATTTTACTTTTAAATTGATTATTCCAATATAAAAAATAATAAACTTTAGATGTTTCATTATTGTTAAACAAATTTTACTTTTAAAATCAGAATCAGTCAGGCATCAATTCTTATTTCTTTTATTTTTAATTAAAAAAAAAAATAACAAAAATAAATTTTTATTTAACAATATTAACTAATATTTTAAAGGAAACAAAGGTTAGGAATTAAAATGACATGGATACAAATAGATTATGGCTTATAAACACTTTAAGTTATCCTTTATCAATCTCTTAACTTAAATTGATTCTACATAGAAGAATCAAATTCAATTAAAAGCAGATTGAAATGAATTTTAAAATCAAAGAAATTAGCACCATTTAAATCACAATTGTGAAGTTTTTTTTAAAAAGAAATACATTAGACAATAAAAATTGCTAATTGCTCTCACCTCTTTGTATATAAATACAACATATAATTCAATAACATCAATCATAAGTTGAAAATTTTTTTTTATACTTTCATATAAATATGTCAGTACTGTAATGTCATAGTTTTACCTCACAGCCAAATGACCTGATAATCAAAATATTGTGTGGCCTAACCATATAAAATGGAGCAATGATATTTTAATCAGGATTTTCAACTGGACAAATAGAGGAACACAAACTGTGGTGCTGGGCATACTATTTATTATGATGTAACCTTCTGGGTATAATGGATATTATTTTATGAGAATTCACTGAGACAATAGATATTTTGTAGATTTAATTCCCTTAGCTAAAAACAGCAGCATATCTGTAGTCATAAAACTTAAGAATTAGTCATAAAACTTAAGAATTGGGCATTGATCTTTGGATAATCTCATTAGCTCTTTAAGGATTATTTTCATTGTCATTGGAATATTAATGCTTAAAAAATCATGCAATGTTTGTAACTGATTATTTGTTTTCAATTAATTCCTATTTGCAGAATTTCTAACTCAGGTAAACAGATGAAATTTTCTGAAGCTACACTTTTGGTAGAGAGGGCATTTGTGTCACTATACTAAAGGATTTTTAGTATTATAAAATGAATAGGTAAAAAATCATTTTTAGCAGAGTTATGGAAAGTTTCTAGTAAAAATTAATAGTATTCATTATCAATTAAATTAGATAGTTATTTTTAAGTAATTCCAGCCGATAAACTTAAAGAGTATTTTAATTAACACTTTTTACCAAATTAAATATTCTTAAATTTTAAATTGTTTTAGTTAGAAATATATATCATCAAATAAAATTTGGTAAAGACAATTTACATCTTTATTTTAGTTACGTAGATTTTCATTAGATAGTATCTAACTTATTTATGCTTTAGCAATCCAACTTCACCAAAAGTTTTTATTTCATCATCATTACATTTCATTAAAAATATTGAAAAGATTATAAAATAATGAATTATATTTAGTGTACTTAAATTTATTTTATTTCATAAATTTTGTCTGAAAAAATTCTTATGACATTTTGAGAAAATATTTTTATTTGATATTATTTTGTAGGCAAAAAAAAAAAAAAAAAAAAAAAAAAAAAAAAAAATGTGGGAAAATATGTTAAAAAGCTAATACTTGCTTATTCAACAATGTATTACTGTATATTTTTATTAATAGTATCAAAATAATAAAAATAGGTTTCCATTCATTGTTTTTTTCCAATTATTTTAACATCAGGAGAAACATTTTTTAATTAATGAGATAAATATTAATAAATTATAGAGTAAAAATGTTGCATTTGAGTAACAGAAATTACTATTTTCAATCTATTAAGTCTAATTCTAAAAGGAATAATTATAACAAATGTGTGTTTGGCACTAAGCATAACCTTATTTGGTTCACTATAAATATGTAAAATTCAAGCTAGATCAAATAGAAAAAAATTAAATCATTAATGTTATTTGCTGATGATCCAAATTTATTATACTGTATATAAATCATAACTTAATATAAAAATGCAAAATAAATTGAGGAAAACAAATAAAATTAAACATTTTATTTCAAGCAAACATATATGACTTGATATTTACATAAATGTTAGAAAAAATGTCTTGAAAAATAATTTTTTCTCGTTGAAAATAAACAGAAAGATTAATATAATGGTAGAAACTATGTTTTTGCATTTGATTCAATTAAATCATCAGGCCATTGAATATCTTCCCAATCAGCATCTAGTAAATATTTTTCATTAATGTCAATTTTTTCTTCTTTTTGGTCATCTTCATCACTCTGATAAATATTTTTTGTGGCATCTTTTGTATTATTAGTTTTTTCTTTAAATTTCTGAAAGTTCTTATAAACTATATAAATACTTGATGCTGTTTTAGTTGCAGCGATCACTCCTACTTTAGCAGCAACTGATAATCCTTTTATACTAACTTTTTTCACGAGTGAGAATGCACCAGCTTTCAATACATGATTACGCAGATATTTACTTTGATAGTAAGATGCTACAGTTCCTGCTGCTATATTACTTACTGGTAGGCCAATGGCTGGAACTGCTGCATATACACTTCCATAAATGGCAGCAGATACAGCAGCTGTTTTTAATGTAAACCCTATGAAAGATTAAAATAAAGCATTAAATTTTTTGTAATTACTTTTATTTAATAATTAAAATAATAGAGTTGAATAATTTACATTTCTTAACATATTCTATTCTTTTATTACATTTGAAGGATATGATAAATAGGAATTCAAATAAGAATGACATTTGGCAGAAAAAAAAATGAGTTTAATTGAGCATTTAGCCCCCCCTTAAATGTATATGAAAATACAAAAGGTGTTTTTTTTTTTTTTTAAAGAGCCTTTTATCCCTTCACAGAGTTAATAAAACCGAGTGCCAAGCAAACTTAAATAAAACCTGGGGAGGTTAGGCCTATTACCTTAGCAGGATATATGCTTTGCAACCCAGAGCCCTTGGTCAAGAAAACCAATATGAGTACTGTAGGCCTGCCTCCAATGGGCTGTAGTACCACAAAGTTTAATTTTTTTTAAGTTTCTTTAAAAGAAAAATAATTTTTAGAGAGGAATATGGTTTCCCTAGAACACAAGCAACTTTGAACAGCTTAGAGGCATTGAATTAATGAGGGGCTGGAATATTCTGTCCCACTTCTCCAGAAGAGTTCTTTCAGTCCCTGGAAAGTTTGTGAGGATAGTAGGAATCCAGCAACTCCTCTGCCTAGAATATCAAATCGATACATTTGATACATGCCCACAGAACATCCCATTCATATGATTCCTATCTACAAAAGGAAATCATTCACCAAGATGTGGCATGCAATTGTCATTAATTAATATGAAGTAATCTCCAATCACTGCAACATAAGGGTCTACCCAAGGCAGAGGATCTCACACCTATATAGGTAACTGGTCAGAGCTCTATTTCGAATGACATGGAGATAGGTGTGCCCATCAATGGAGGTGCCAGTATACATCACTCACTCACCGCTCAAAATATGACATTATCACTCACTCAAAATATGTATGAACATAGAATTGTTTCTAGTACCATGTTCCCTCTAGATGACTGAAACATTTATGATTACATTGACATTTTTATCAAATAATCATCAAAAAAATCTTCATTTAAAAAAAAAAAAAAAAAACTTACATGAGGACTTTATATATGAATGAATCAACTTTGCTAAACTCTGACAAAAATTGCTGAAAATTTTCTTACAGAATTTTTTGAATACAGACTCAGATGTCATGTGTATGGAAGTAATATTGGATAATGAAATTATTGATTATATATATATATATATATATATATATATATATATATATATATATATATATATATATATATATATATATATATATAAAGCTTTTAGACAGAATAAAAAGAAAATGATGTGGTTCAAGGACCATCTGCAAAACAAGCAACTGAATGGCTAACAGGACTAAAGTATTTTTTTATATAGTATAGGAAAAATGTGCTTATAAATATAGATTTTAAATAGAAAATGATATCAGAGTTCATAAAATGAGTATCTACTGTTGATACACATCATATTAAATTAATTTAAAAATATTCAATGAAATTTAAAAAAAATCAGATTACTAACTTTATAATGTTTATTTTTAATATATTAAGGACATATAAATTTAGTCTACTTTTAAAAATTAAATTTAAAAAAAGAATACAGAGAAGTTTACCTTATTAAAAATAATATTTCTTAGCTAATTAACACATTAACCAGTATATTTTGAACAAAAAGTAAGTAATATTAAACTTTTTTGCAGAAGCCTGAATAAAAAGAAAAGAGTAGTTTTATCAATAAAACTTTGCAGTGATCAGGTATTTAATTTTTGAAAACTAATCATTTCATACATAATTTTTCCCTCAAAACATTTTTATACTTCATTCAGAATTATCCCCTTATTAATTGTTTCACAGAATTTCTATACAGCCAAATTGATAAAAGATTGTTAACTGATAGAATAATAGACTTCCTGAATATAAGAGCAGTACTTACATCCAGCTTCTTTTAAAGCTTCTTTACATTCTGAAATCTGAAAAAAAAAAAAAAAAAAATAATAATAATAATAAAAAAGACCTTAAATACTGGATTTGCAAGTGTAAATTTTATAATGTTTGATCAATTAACATATGTTATGTTATAACACCTTCAAACACATAAAGAAACTTTTTATAATATTTAACAAAATAAAGCAATTTTGTATCTTGTTTAATAAATATCATTGAAGCATAATATTTATTGGTACTTACATATTAACACCACCACAGCAGAAGTTGTGTTTAATGGTATATGTAGAGAAACAAAAGATTTGATTGTTGTCACTGTTGCTAACAGAACTGGATCTACCTTTCTTAATAAAATTATTGAAAACATTACAGATGGTAACACAAATTATTCTGACAGTAAGAAAAATTACCAAACAAATAGAATAAAAAAGGACTTCTACATGCTAAAGTTAATCATAAATATAATTTTATTGATGCTGATACAGGTGTTTATACACAAACAGTTGAAAGAATGCGGGACAGTACTAAATGGTGGAACAAGAAGCATAGAGGGACAGTGAGACATTATTTAGAATCATATTTAGCAAAGTTCATATGACGGCAGCATCAGATCAAGAAACTAGAGACTGCTTTGAATCTATGTTTACATCATTCCATTTTTCACAGAAATCTGATTGACTGCTTTGACTTTAAATAAATTGCTTTAATTTATGATTTGTCGCAGAAATTTTAGGTGTAGGTTGGGGACGCTTAAAAGCTGCCGAATCTGCAGTTGTGGTGGTGTTAATGTGTAAGTATCGATTTATCAAACTCTTAAACATCAAGTGCAATTGAAATTAATTCTAAAATTATTATTAGCAAATTCTGTTTTTAAAAAATAGATTACCTTATTTTACAATTGACATTATTTGTTTTGGCGAATAAATTTCAAACCTGAAAATGGCCTTTCAATGATAATGTGTGCAGCTGGAGCTGCAACATTGCAATCTTAATCAAATGTGAATAAGTAATTTTAATCTTATTCCAGAAATTTAAAATATGTTTTTATTAAGCTTTCATTCATGTTTGAAATTATTTAAAATGAATTCAGTGCCAGTTGTGTTAGAAATAGAAGATTTATGTATTTTATTATCAATTCTTTACTTTTAAAGAAATCTCTAAACTGTCTTCATGAGGGAGCATAATATTTTCAAATAAAATTGACTATGCAAATCTAAATAAATTGTTCATACTAAACTATTACTTTCTGTAAACTTTGCTTTCCTGATTATATAAAATATCTGCAAAGAAAATTTAAAAATTTCATAATTTTATATAACAGTGGGTCCATTCTAAAAAAACTAAAATCTTTGCATTCCAATATTTTAAAATATTATATGTAAAGATCTTTATTGGAATGCTATGGGGACTTATAACTCAGTTATACTATAACATAACGGAGTTTAGAGAGCAAAACAAAATAGAGAGCCAGTTGAGAATTAAACAAGTTTTTTTTTTCTTTAATTTATTCTTTATTTGACTATATATTTACTACTTAATTCTAGTTGATCATTGTACAAACTCTTCATAAATTAACTCTGCCTGTTATAGTCCTTTTCCTGACCAAGTAGAAAGACATTATTGCACTTATATATAACAATCCCTTTCTTCTTTAAGACACTGCTGCCATATATACATCTTGCTGAGCAGTTACTTTGTCAATCTAAATAGTTTATGCATACATGGATAGATGATCACATGCTGAGATACAAAAAATATAATCCAGAATGTGATATATATATATATATATAGTTATCTATTCTTTTAGTTCATTTAATTAAATCGTATCTGCTTTCTACATGAGAAACAGAGACAGAAAAGTAATAGTGAATAGGAAAACAAGAAATTGACCTTTAAATAGAAAATATTGATAAGTTAGTTACAGTAACACAATGACTGAAGATATACTAAAAAGTAATAAACCAATACTTTTTTTTAATTCAGTTTTGTTTTGAAACCCTGTTTAAAACATACAATTTTTATTTATAAATAATAAAATTGACAGGACGAATAAAATTAACTATGTTACATATATTAGATATTTTGCAGTTTTTCATGAATATAAATTTTTAAAAATTTATCTTACATAACCATATTTGCACATACCATATTTGGAGTTTTTAATCAACCTAAAATAAACATATACATATATTAGAAGATGAAAAATTAAATAAATTTTACTTTCACTATAAATAAAAAATATTGTTTTATATTAGTATTAATTCTATTCAAATTAATATACTTTGAAAATACAACATGCTTTAAAATTCAAAAAAGAAGTAAACATATTGAAATTTAAAATATAAATAACATTCAAAACTGAATTGACTAACAACACCATAAAATCAAGAACATATTTGGATATTAAGAAAAAAGATACTTTCAAAGTAATTTTTTTAAGTTTTCAAATAATATTTTTAGAAATAATTTAAAGCTAAATAACAAAACATATTACTTAAATGAAGGTAAAAACTTAAATTTTATAATCCTATTCATTAAAATTTTAAAATTAATAATGTAATATTCAAAGATTATAAAAACTTAAGAGTTCTTTGTCACATAACTGCATATAATGCATAGATATTTTTTTTAAAGTAATGTCTTCAGAATATCTAAATTTGACATAGATATTTAAAATGCCAATGTTCAGAATTGGTTTAGCTTTTTCCATATTGCTAGTGCGAATTAAGATTTAAAAATTTCATTACACATTTAATTAAATATAAAATTAATTCTAAGGCTATGTTTGAAACTAAATGAAAATCTCAATTAATTGTGGAAACAGTTTTATTTAATAATGAATTCATCATTCAAAGTCCGGAATATATTCCCAGCAGTGAACCATAACAACAGCCAAAACAATAAGCAATATTTATCTGAAAGTGAGTTTTAAAAGTAATGAATATTGGAATCAATAAAATTTTTCAATGAACTATTACATATTTTTTATTTTACTTTAATACTTATCCCTTTTTAAAAATATATAACTATTAAGTAAATTTCTTGAGTATTGCAAATATTTGTAGCATACATAACAGTATTTGTGTTCAGTAACTAGATTGTATAAAAGTTTCCTGATGTTTAAGAAAGAGTGATATTACAACTAGTCTCTTTACAGTATAACCCAAAATTATGTGACCATTAATTTTGCTCTGAAATCCTAGTTTTGGATTAATCTCTAACGGTCTGTTTAACTGAATTATTTTCACATACAGATTAAAAAGAAATTTTGCATCTAATTTAAAATTTTTTCTTAGAACATGTTTTTCAAATTTAAATCTCAATTTCAAAAATTTGCAAGACAGGAATCATCTTCAGGATAATAAAGTAGTACCACTGAACAAAGAAGCAATAAGATAATTCTGCAGTTTCTTAAAATTTGTTTATTTAATAATTTCTAATTTTGTAAAAGTTACAATTATAAATATAAAATGTTAATTATTTACATATTATAATTACCAAAATCAATAAATTAAACAATAGCTAAATCTACCTAAACAATCACAACTAAATCAAATAATTAAAAAAACAAATTTCATTAAAAACAAAGAAAATAAAGTTTTGAAACTTGTCTGAGTAAAAGATTTATCATAAACATCTAAAAATGTGCATTTAATATTCTAATATGTTTTTCTATAAATATTAATGGCACTGTGGTGTTATAAGTACAAGTTTTTGAAATAATAATTCATTAATCAAGAATATATGAAAATTTAAAAATGAAAAGAAAACAATTTACCTCATAAAACTTTATATTGTATTTAAATCCAAACAGAAGCATCTAGTTAAAGAAAAGAATATAATTATTGCAAATTATATATCAAACTGCAAGTAGTGTCAAGATTGAAAAAACAATAAATCTCAAGTTTCTTTAAATAATTATTTCAACTATAACTGTGGTTAAAATGTTTTTCATGCTGATTTATATTTATATTTACAATAGATGCTGATTTTCTTTAAGCAAAAATGACTGGAAAAACAATCTATGAAATCAAAAATCTGTAAAATAGGAAAATAAGAGTTAATTTTTAAATTATTTTTTCTTTTGGCAAACTGCTCTTTTAATCTTTAAGTTATACTTAAGTGTGTACTAAAGAAAAAATCTTTAATATACACTAAATAAGAAAGACAAGCAAAATAAAATTCTTATTTTTCATTATATTCATGAAAAATTAAGCAAAATAATCTTATCTTTCTGTTTCAAAAGTATATTTTTAGAAACTAGAAACAGATTTCTCAGTATGAAAATGCATTTTGTTATTATTTAAAAGAAAAAGTCAGGCCTATCAGCCATTTCTTAGATTGTTTTGTAGGGGGTCATAATCATTTTGCCAACATTATTTTCTTGCACTGAAAGTCCCTTTTCATTCTCATTCATTAAGCCCTAAATCATTTAATCATCTGATACTGCTTAGTAAAATAAACTTCTGAATTTTCAGTCAAAAAAGTTCTGAGATGAATATTTCAGGCAGCAACAGATATCTTTTATGAATCAGTAATTTGTCTTTACTCATGTCATCAAGTAAATACTATTGGCATGCCTTAATTAGTTTTTTTTTTCTTTTCTTATTTAAAAAAATAAAATCTGCAGGTCAAAATGATCTAAATATTGTTTTTTTCTGCAAAATCATTCCAAACATGGATTGACAAGTGCTTTAAAATATGCCGAGAATGGTGATTTTAAGTCAAGATTACTTCTTGCATGTGAAACTATAGATTAAATTTTGATACATTGACTTTAGGATAAGAGTCTTATTAGGCTATAGAAATTTTGCATAAATTGTTATAAGAAATCCAATATTTCCCTATTTGCATTGCTGTTAATTATCCGTATAAAAAGTTATATTATAAAAATCAAATGAGAAAAAAAGTTGCACAAAATGAGTTAACAAAAATTTTTAATTTGTAAATGGGGATTAAAATAATCCCTGATTCGATTTTATCATTTTAAGAAACAGCCACTGCTCATAAAATTGAGAATGTTAATAAACAAGTGGTTTGAAAAAAATTACTGTCAACTATAATTTTTAGTATTTTGCTGCTACTTGTTTTAAATATATGATTAAAAATTTTAAAAACGAATAATTTATAAAAAATTTCATATGCATAATATTTTTTTTTAACTATTTATTTTTGATATGTAACATTATATTAAATAAACTTGAATTGTAACATTACTGCCTAAACTTAATAAAAATCTTAAAGCATATATAAAAACATTATTTTTTAATCATTATTATTTTTCTTGATTTGACAAGAAACTTATTGTTTAGTTTTCTGGAACCAGTCTAAGAAATGAAGATTAACGATCAAACAGCAACAATTAATAATCATAAAATTGTTCAATTTACTTTTATATCAATATTCCATTATGAAGCACTTTTGGATTTTTGATGTCTAAATTAGACATTTATAATTGTTTTGAATATTTTAAGAAATTTTTTACTAGAACAGAAAGAACACATAAACAGAAACTAGTACAGAAATAACACATAAAATTATTTTCTATATTACATGATTGCTTATTACCTTAGCATAAGTTACTGTTGCACCCATACCTATCTCAGAGTTTGTTTCTACCTATTAAGTGAAAGTATCTATCTTATCAATTTTTGTACTTTCACAAGAGTATTTTGAACTAAATTATTCTGTTAATGGTTCAAAAAGTCAGTACAATAAATGAAATCTATAATTTGCATTATGTAAAAGATGAAAGATTGGTAAGATTTCATTTTAAGTACTTGCTACAGTAGATGCTTGTTTTTATGAACTCAAAGGGAAGAATAAAATTATCTTTAAAATCAAAAATTCATACAACACAAAAATATAAATGTAAGATTTTGATATTATTGTTAGCAAATTGTGCTATCTTTTTATAAACAGAATATTATTAAAAATATGGTATGGTCTTGGTATGAAGCAGATTCAAAATAAATTGTTTTTAAAAACAATTTTCCCTTTATGGATGAAAAAACAAGCAACTATGGTTTCATTCTTTTTCTATATAAAAATTACAATTTTAGAAACACATTATTTTTATTTAATATATATCATTTTATCCATGTTTTGGGAAAAATAAAAACTTCATTCATGGGCCATTTGTTTTGCGATGATCATTTCACTATCATAATTTTTTCCTGTTCAGTATCTAAAGTCTCTCATTTGTTATGTACTTAATAATCGCCCCATCAATTACCTTTTCAGTAAAAATTACATCTGAGTCTACATTAAAAAAAAATCAGGAAAAAAATATTTTTTTTAAAATTAGGATTAGATTTCTTTGTTGGAGTTCCTTTATAAGTTTCCATCTTTACTCAAATCATCAATCGATTTTTCTATTTTTTCATTTTCTGATTTATTTAATAAAACTTATATATCAAAGTGCTCTGGATATAGTCTTTTTTTAAATACCATTTTAAGGATGCATGGAACAAGTACATTGAATCCAGAATGTCGCTTTCTTAAGACCACTCAATTTGTATGGTTATTATCACTATTTGCAAATGTTGATTTCATATTTGTTTACAGTTTGAAATTTAATAGCTAATATAATAAATATATCGTTAATCTGTGCTTTAGGTCCCCTACTCTGCCAACGTGGCGATAAATGCACCAAGCATGGTAAACCGGACGTTTTTATACCTAATGAGCTCTTTATGGCAACCTCAGGAGGAAATAATTTGCGCTTTTTCGCGCATGCTCATTAATTTGTTTTTTTCTTTTAGGATTTTCATTGGTCTTTAATGAGTTTCAGTTTGAAAAATCGATCATTTTCATTGTTGCTAATTACTTTAAAACCGTTAAAAATCGTATTCCATTACCACCATGGCAACAGCGTTTTTGAAAACCCGCCAAGTACTGGACCCACAGCACACTTTTGCCAAGTTGGCAGAGTAGGGGACCTAAAGCGCATTTTAACCAAATATATATAATAGCTAATATAATAATATAATAAAATGAATATAAGTTTGAAGTAAATTTTTTATTTTAAGTTTATAAATTTTATAATGAAACAATTTTAAAATAAGTTTACTTTATAAATTGTTTCCTTATAGAATTTGAGTTTTAGTATTTGTGCATAACTAGTGATAGAAAAGTATGAATGGTGATAAACTGAATTTGCATTTTTTTTTAAGTTCTCCAAGTGATGATTAGATAAGTACTTTCACTTTATTCATTATTCATTTCAAATTACTGTACTAATTTACATAATTTATTTAATGCAAAATGTCTGTCATGAATTTAATTTAACTGTGAACTGTAATGCTTAAAATCAAGTTTTGTCAAATGTAAGCTTAATAATAGATTTAGAATATGTATGTTATTTACATTATTGATTTAGCTTTATTGCCCGGTTCTCTCCAACATTAGACTGTATTTACATTGTTATTTTTAAAAGTAGGTACCACAACCCAGTTAACTTAAATACAAGTTTTCATAAAAATGTATTTTATTTATGTTATAGATTTAGCTTTGTAGCCTGGTTGTCTCTGTGATAGATTGCGCAATACTGAATTTTTTTTAAGGTAGGCACCACTGCCTGGTTAAATAAAATCCAAATTCTCATGCAAAAATTTGAGTAAAATCCTAGGAGAGCTCTAACCTTTGGTGTCAAAAAAAGCACCAAGGCAAAATGAAATGGCGTGAAGCAATAACAACATGGCAGCAAGTGAATATAACAAAGACAAGGAGAATGCGTAATGAAAATATATGTCGGATAAAAAATATTTACTTTCTTACTCCTGATCTTTACCAAGAGGAGAGTACTGCTCAATAACAGATTTTTAAAATGCTTTAAACATGTCATCGCTAAGCAAATGACTGTGTGAACGCCACCACATGTATTTAGCTAGGTAATGGTCGAACATACTCTCGACATAGCAAGTATGGTATCTAAGCAGGTAATGTTTTATTGTCAACCACATACTCTCATTAGAACTTGTGCTTCTACTGGTATCAGAGTCTTTGAAACATACACTACGATTTGCCTCCAAATTTTTAAATCCCTTATCTGATAAACATTTATACGAATTTCAACAACCGGAAACAATCATACTTCCAGGTAATACCCATTCCTTAATCACACACAACAATTCCTCTTTTGTCCATTGTTCAACCACTCGAGAAAAACATCTATTTGTTTTTTTATATCTCCATACACCCATCTTTTATTTTCAAGTTTGCCGCTTCCATTTTTCATTTTCCAAAACTTACTTTTGTCAAATTCAACTATAACGTTTACTCCTCCGATTTTCACACTATCACTCAAAATCGCATTCATATAAACCTCTTGACAAAACATAAACCACTCTACAACTGTATTCTTATTCAATTTTAATTCATTCACAGTTTAATCATTCATATCTTACAAACCACATTTTAGATACACACAAAATACCATGTATACTTAACTTACTATTATAAAACCACGAATCTTTTCTTATACTTCTGGAAACATCATGGGCATTCACACCTTTTTCCGACATCTCCATTTGAATCCATCCAAAATAACACTTTTTCGATCGTATAATCCCATTCGTGTATTACATTTAGGGAATTCATAATTCGATGCAATCAACCCTTCCTACATACACCATTTAATCAATTCTTTCTTACCCTTCACGTTCAGCAAAGTGAAAAATTCTAACGTAACTCACTCACACACTTATCTATACTTCCAGCACGGTGCCCAATGACAAAATGCTGAATTCGAAATACCCGCCGAGGGAAAAA
This sequence comes from Latrodectus geometricus, assembly GCA_026290005.1. Classification (NCBI taxonomy): domain Eukaryota; kingdom Metazoa; phylum Arthropoda; class Arachnida; order Araneae; family Theridiidae; genus Latrodectus; species Latrodectus geometricus. The sequence goes on from JAPDSC010054894.1 coordinate 565,408, forward strand.
AACCCACAACGAAAATAACAGAAAAAGTTGGATAAAAATTGTCTGCGCTTTACCATATCTAGTGTCTGAAAGTAGAATAGGTTTGGCTCAATTATCGCCAACCAAAATCATTCACGCGAAAAGTTCGGGCTCTGCTAGGATCCAACTATTACTTCATTAATGATTCAATTTATTTGCCTGCTTGTCTCCCATTATAGACACACAAATCAAAATTTTCACAATTCAAACAAAATAATTATTATATAACTACAATAAAGGAAATGACATAGTAAAACAATACATTAATAATAAAAGATTAAGCAAAATCTTATAAGTACGTTGCTTACTTGGCAAAATATCTTCCAGATTAACATTAAACAAAAACGCAAGTCGAAAAATTACATTTCTTCATTCCATCAAAACAAAACAATTTTGTTTACTTATGACGGATCATAACGTCATACAGGCACTGGATTCATTTCATCATTAGATGGCGCTGCAATTTGTCACGCAACTAGAAAGCTTTTATATCATGATGAGTACAACTAGGATATTATTTTTCATATTTAATCAATATGGTTCAGGAAAAAGAATTCCCTGATAAAATTTATGAATTTATTTGAAACTCGGGTTAGCCTATATTTAAGGGAGGCCCCTTGATTCTCGCCACATTATTTTATGTATTTTATTTTTTTTATTAAGTTTGCTTATATTGTCTTCATTGCAATTTCATTATGTTTTGGTCACCATACGTATTTCAATGAAGGCACCTTCAAATATAGTTTTACCAAAAGTCGTAATATTTTTAAGTAAGCAACCTAAAATTAAAAACATTTTAACGGTCGATGGGATGATTTCTTATCGTTTGTAAAAGTGAAGGTATTTGTTTTTTTTTTTATCTTTATTACATTTTCAAAATAAAAAATTCAAAAGCACTGAGTCGATTGTTACTAGTCGTAATACAATATGATCGTTAATATTGTTTTAAAATCCTCACTCTTTATGACACCATTTCAAATAAATAAAAGACTTCAAATATTAAGAAAAGAAATCCTGATTCTCTACAACCCTGTGGTCAAAATTGGATATCCAAGTTTAGTTAGCCAATTGCCGTATTCTGTCATTTAAATAAGCGATTACAATAACAGCATGATGATCGAGAGCCTGAATGGGAAATAAGTGTAAAGTCACGAAGGGAAGAACTGTTTCACTAGTCTAGAAGGAGAGAATTTTTACATTTTCAACGTAATAGTATCATATTATTGTGAAATCAGCTATCATTACTATAATATATATTTTCAGTTGGTAATCTACCGTAGAAACTGCTTAATTACAATTTTATTTAGAGTTTTGGGCTGATTCTCCAATTAAAAACTTATATAAAAGTAACATTAAAAAACTGTTAGGAAGAATTTTTTTGTATATTAAATAATATAAATTCGTTAGCTCATATGATGCAATTAAATTTTTCTAATTTGAAAGTGGGAAACCATTTTCAATTTGTATAAATTCTAAATGCTAACAATTCTATTTAGTTTATAAACAGAAGGTATTCTTCATTTAAAATAAAAGAATTTACGAAAATAGAAATTAAATATCAATTAGCTCATGTGATGAATTTAAAATTTTCAAATCCCTATAAGCATTTTTATTTCCTAGAAAATAAAAATACATATAGTGATAATTACTTTTGAATAAATATATTTCTTAAACTTTTTATATGCATAGGTTTTAATCTTTAATACCTAAATTTTTAATAAAAAAATATTAATAAAAAAAGTATTTTTTAACTTTGTTCGTAAATTAAGTATTTTTTAGGTATGTTATTTGCTTTATAAATTTTCCATAGCAATAAAGATTAATAATTTAATTTTTTACTCGTGCAATTAATAATTTAATTTTCTTCTCGAACGCAGTACTTTTTGGTTAAATGGATTAAGACCCTACTTATGGAAAGAATTATTTAACTGAACTTCTTTCATGAATAACTTGAGAGTAAGACTACAAGAGGCTGCCCACAAGGAGGTGTTTTATCACCATTACTTTGGAACCTAGTTGTAAACAATCTTGTTAAATATCTCAATGATATGGGTTACTATACGCAAAATTATGCTAATGACATTGTCCTTCTCGTCCCCTGTAAAGAATTTAATATAACTTCTCAGTTAATGCAGAATGCCTTAACTTATGTAAGTAAGTGGTGTTTAGAACGGAATCTGATGGTTAGTCCTCAAAAGACCAATCTTATACCTTTAACGAGCAAAAAAAAAAAAAAAAAAAAAAAAAAAAAAAAAAATGGATGGGTTTTACCATCCCTAAGCTCTTTGGTATATCTATCAATATTGCTACTGAGGTGAAGTATTTAAGGCTTATTTCTTGACCAAAAACTCACCTGGAAAAATTAAATATCAATTAGCTCATGTGATGAATTTCAAATTTTTAAATCACTATAAGCATTTTAATTTCCTAGAAAATAAAATATATAGTGCTAATTACCTTTGAATAAATATATTTCTTCCACTTTTTATATGCATAGGTTTTAATCTTTAATACCTGAATTTTTAATAAAAAAAAATAAATAAAAAAAGTATTTTTTAACTTTGTTCGTAAATTAAGTATCTTTTAAGTATGTTATTTGTTTTATAAATTTTCCATAGCAATAAAGATTAATAATTTAATTTTTTACTCGTACAATTAATAATTTAATTTTCTTCCTGAACATGGTACTTTTATAAGGCTGCTTTTAAAAGAAATTGCAGTATAGAAATTATAAGTTTAATTCATTCATTTGAAACAAAATTTAGGTTCATTTATTATTAACATGTTCAAGTTACAAAAATAGAAAATAAATATCTTTATTTTAAATCAAAATATCAAATCCAAATTTTGTTTTAGTTTGCGAACTGCACTTTAAGAAATATGATATTGAAAGAGAAACATATGTGTGTGTGATACCGAGAGAAAATTTCTGCTTCATTACACTATCCTTTTGATCATAGTTCTGATTTAAATTTATTTTTTATTTCTATTTATAAAACTATGTTCCTAACGTATATTCTTGGATTGCATCCAATTGTATAACAAAGTATAATCTATATATAATTATACATGTATATTTTTTCAAATTTTATGAATAAAGTATTTTTTGTTTAACTTAAAGTTGTGTTTTATTTTCAATGTTATTTACTTTGTTTTAAAATTAAGAATATGCAATTTGATCGAATTATGACATTAAAATTCTAATGGTAAATTCCTAGAACTATTTTCTTAACAAATAACTAACAGGATAAAGAATCTCATTTTTATGTTTTACTATTTTTCAATTATTGAAAAATAAATTTCAAAAATAGTAAAATGTTTCTTTACTTAACGATCCAATTCGTTAAATAAATATTATTTTAATAATTCTAAAATTATTTTCTGCAAATAAAAGTAATTTAAATTCATTAACTTTAAAGTGATATATTAAAATATTAATTCTAATATGTCTCTAATTCTGCATGAATGAGAGTGGAAAATCCCTCTATCTCTCTGATATTATATTTTCAGAGAGATTATTTGAATATTATATTTCCATAATTATACTTATTTAAAGTGTTTAAAAATAATATTCATACTGTTATATTTCGTTTCAATGACTTAAATAGAAGTTTGAAAATTTGAATGTAATGTTACTTTGAAATAATTTTATTTAAATTTTTATAGATTAAATAGTTTATATATATACTTTAACTTTTTACATTATTTCACGAGGCATATAAAGAATATAAATGATTTGCATTGTATGTGGTGTATTATGGTGAATTAAAAATATATCTGGTATTCTGATATTTTAAAAATATGATATATAAAAATTTATAACGGTATAAAATATGTAATATTGATGTGTATAAGTTTTGAAAACTATTTATTTTATTACCATGTTTTAATAATTCATTATATTGTGCATGACACTCCCAGATAATTAGTATTTAATCTTCGAACGAATACAAAATCAAAAGTAAAATTACTTTTATTAAATGCTTCTCTTGAAAAAAGTGAGAACTTCATGTTTTAAATCATAATTTATGAATATTTCTGTCTGTAGCAGAAGTATTTTTGAAATAAACTGTAAGCAAATGCTGGAAAAAAAAAATATCATATGCTGATAAAAAATTTTTCCCTCTTCAATTCATTAAGTTTTAGCATTTTGAAAAAATTTTAATTGTATTAAATATTTGGGTAGCTACCCATACGAATGTGAATATAAATGCGTATAATGATGTACATGAAAGACAATAATTTCTTCATGTTATAAATGTTTATATGTAAAAATTATTTACAGACTTAAATTTTTAATAGTAATTTGTAATTATTAAGTACTATAAGTGACTTTTGTGAAGTGAGTTAACTTGATAGGAATTGTAAGAACTTTACCTAAAACATCATGATTTGATTTATCATCGAACTTCAATAAATAACTAATTAATTGTCAAATCTGTAAAGTATGATGAGGAACCAGTTTTATTGAATAAAGAGAGTACAAATAAAAAACCATTTGAGTTAAAAATAATCCCCTCACGAAAAGTTAAGGTGCAGAGACTAGGAAGGGAAAGAGAATCTGAACGTGAGAATATTACAAAAGAAAAACAAATAGAAGAAACCAGAATAAAGAAAGCAAGAGCTCATGAACTTGAAGTTCTCAAGCTACAACTTGAAATCTAAATGTTGTCCTCAGTTTCTATTCTCTCTTCGTCGATGTTACCCAATCAATCAAATGATTAATCAAAACTTGAAATAGAAAAGTTAATCGACAACTTTAATCCAAAAAAAGACATCTCTTTTGAGAGACAGTAAAGTTTTTATATGTTCAGAAAATCAATAGATCGCATACCTAGTGGGAGTCCTTCCTAGTGACGTAGCAAAAATAATCGCACGTGAGCTAGAAGAAAAAGCTAGAAATTATAAAAAGAGGTCTTCGTAAAAAGATTCAAATTAAGCTCTGAACGTTTCTTTCACCTATTTGTGACCTATAAAAAGAATCCTAATTTTACACAGAATAATTTTTATTTTGAAATTCCAAACTATTTTGAAAATTGGATAAAAGAAGAAAATGTAATTACTTTTGAAAAATTGAAAGATCTTATAAAAAAAAAACTGATCAGATCAAGAAAATATTCCCCCCGGAATTTAAGGAACATTTCTTGGATAAATGAGGTGACATCATCTCTCCAACTGATTTGGTGGAAAAACGCGATGCATACGACAATCTTCACCACAAAGCTAAGAAAGATGGAACATCAGTCATCAATAATTACCGAAAATCAGAGGAGAATATCAAAGATTCAACTTTGTTAAAAAAAAGAAGTTCAAGGTAGAAAATTTGACAAGCTTAGGTAGGACAAATCCACTCCCGTTTCTTGCTATAATTATCATACCATGACCTTATATGATGCTATAAATGTCATACCACAATATATGGTCTCATTAAATTGAATTATCCAAATTGTTCCATATCAGAAAATAATTCCACTCAATTTCACAATATAAGGCCAGATGACAATACTACGTATAAACATCAATGGAATGTAGTTTACAGCCTATGTCGATATGGCTATAAGTATTACCTTAGCTGTTGCAATTCTCTACTATTTTCTAAGTAATCAAGGGATCCGTTTCTAAAAATTAAACTTGACATAATTCTAACTGATGGCAGCCAGTAAAAAAAAGGCAGTACATAAAGTTTAAGATAAGTATTGTACAGTAGGAAGAAAATGTTCAGTTCCTATTTTCGCTATTCCAACGCACAGCGAAATAAGATTCTGTCTGCTTAGAACCAACTTTAAAGAGAAAACAGGGATCTTTCTAAATTTTTAAGAACACTCGTTAACCTTTAGTTGAGAAAGTTCTATGAGATCTTCCCTATAGAACTTTCTCATTTGTAAAATTCAATGTTTCAGTAAATTCAGAAGCACTTCAACTAGATATACAAGATCATTCATCTGAAATCGTAGAAAATACTAACCAAAAAAAGCGTGGAAAGATTTTTCAGAAGACAATTCTTCCGTAGTCATGAATACGACTCTTCAATTCTTTTATACTTTAATTTTAATTATTGCAGAACAATTTTCTTATTACATTGCGACTAAAGAATGTCAAAAGTTCAACGTTCGTCAAATGAAGGGGAAAAAATTCAAAGCAAACCAAAGGATATAACTTAATGCATTATTAAAAGAATAAAAAATTACCGACAAGGGGGAGAAGCAACACTTTATATCCAAGAACAAATTGATATAGGGGCTCCAATTGCTTCATCTTCCTATCGACTTTCTCCAGCCAGGAAAAATATCTAAAGAAATTAAAATTGAAAAGCTCATTGCCACATGGCTAATAAAAGAATATGATTTGTCATATGCATTACCAATAGTGCTCATATCTAAATCAAATGGTAAATTTCGAATTTGCATCGACTATCGCAAGCTCAATACGGTCACCAAATAAGATCCATATCCAATACCATGAATAGATGACCTTCAACACAATGCGCATACTAAATCATAACATTAATAAACAGATATCTTTTATGACCACTATAGATTTGCGATCTGGTTATTATCAAATAAGAGTACATCCGAAAGACAAAAATGTTTTTGTATGCCACTTAGTTATCTGTAAGTTCATCAGATTGCCTTTCGAACTTAAAACAATACTAGCAACATTCCAGAGTCTCATGGACACTTCTCGAAAGAGACTAAAGGTTAATACACTTGCCTAGTTAGATGATATTAAAATGACGCCTCACACATTTGAAAGTCACATCCAAGATCTAAATTTTGTATTCGAAAAATTCTAGTTTAACTTACCAGCTAATCGTGAGAAATGCAATTTTTCTTGTACTAAAATTAAATATACCTTGAAAATTATGTTACCAATTCTGGTATTGAGGTAGACCTAGATAAAGAGGTAGCAATTGTTAATATTCCTTTACCAAATATGAAACATGTACAATAATTTTTAGAAATATGCAGCTCGTATAGACGCTTCATTCCTCAATTTGCTGAGATTTCTTATCACTGAAGTAATCTCACTAAAAAGCAAACTACTTGGAAATGGGATGAAAAAGAGCAAAGTACAATTGTGAATTTTTTAAAAAATGTTTGATATCGCCATCAATATTAAAAATTTAAGACAAACCTGAATCACAAACATTGAATAAATTAAAATTACGCTTTCTTTTAATATATATGACGATCTCATTTGAAATTTAATACGCATTCTATTTTTCCAAAAACCGATTCAGTTATTTATTTATAATACAACAACGAATTGCTTTTAGGAGTTAAACGTTTCGATTAGTCACCTGATGGTTAGAAAAATATGCTATTATTCAATAATTCCCACACATATGCATATAACTAATGCAAATGATATTTTTCACAGCTTTTAGAGTATATAAAACGAGAGAAGCCGAGCAAAAAAATGCTATAGTACTGCATTCAATTTAGATTCAAATTTATTCTTCTTTATTGATGGGGAAGCTTCTCACATTGTTGTTTAAGAAATTTATATTTAACACACCACAGAGGCGAATTCAATTAAATAATCAAATACTGTAAATAAATAAGAAATTAAATACAGACATTTGTAACACATTCCAGCATCTCTGATGAAGTATTTAGGAGTGTAATGTTTATAGTAATTGATCTATGGTTAAAATTTAAGTGATCAGCTTAAATCCATAGATACAGAAGAGTTGCTTTTAACAGAGGACATAATTTTAAGCAATGTATCTTTCATTGAAGGGGATTTTAATTCATTACAGTGATCAAGTATAAATCATTTAAATAAATAATAATTCCTTCTTCTGATGTTATAATTTATATTTCTTGAGAAGAAATTTTATTGTAGAATATACCTGTTTTTATTAAGTTAACAAAGATTATAAAGATTTTATAGATTTGATAAAGTTTCAATAAAGATAAAATAGCAAAACATAATAGTAAGAAATATTTTTCAACATTGGCGGTACTTCCAGTACTTTTAGTTAAAATAACAAATTTGCAGGGTTTCATTTACAAACGAAGAAATTAAAAAAAAGATTTGAATGAGTTACACATGGGAGTGGAGCCACCAAATATTTGTGGGTCAATAGTGCATGAAGATATCAATCTGACTCTTAAACACATATAAAGGTGGTTATCAAAAAACTGAAAGCACTTATGAATAAAAATGACATTTTTAGCACGTTTTGAAAGCTAGCAGTAATAACTATCAGTTTCTTTATAAATAGAAATATACATTATTTTTTGGTAGTATGTGGTAGCGTTTAAGAAAAGTTCTGGATGTTTTCAAAGCCGTAAAATATCCAATCTCTCAGATTATTAGAGACCAAACTGAGAATCTGTCTAGCTGAAGCAAGGGCAACTGAAACATTACAACTTTTAAGCATCTATAGAGAGTGTCCTAAGTAATGACAGTATACATACAGATTGGCAAGGCAAGCTCGGGAAAACAAAATAAGGAACAAAAAAAAAAAAAAAAAAAAAGCTCAATGAAGAGATCGGCAAGAATTGAAATAAATTGTAATGCCTACAAAGCGAACAACTGCAGTGAGAGTGACTGCCTAATTAAATCAGTATTTGAATTCTCAAATGACATTGATTACAACTAAAAAGCATCTTTAATGAATAGGACATTTATGATGGAGAAGCAATTCTCAAGCCATTTGTCACAGATGTAAATGCTCAATGTCGTCGACAAAGGTGCTATATTCACAAAACGGGTGAGTGATAACTGGAAGAATGGCAAATCGTTTTTAACACTTTTCCATATACCAGGGCAAGTGCATGTTTGCAGGACAACTACAAGGGTATGATTGTGATTGTCATCTTCCAACTGTCAAACATGAGAAGGCATGTAATGATTTTCTGCGGGACCAATCACAACCCTGAAAGGAAGGATGAATAGTGAGAATATATTTAGCCGACCAGGTTCATCTTAAGAAGCAAACTTTGTTTCCTGCAAGAGATGGAATTTCTCAGGATGATAATGTACATATCTATGCAGAGGGACTTGTCTAATGAACACAAAGATGAGGTTAAAAATTTACTCTGGTTCACACTAATCGCTGATCTCAATATTAAGCCATTATGGTCGATTTTAAAGCATTCACTATGGAATTGATATCACATATCAGCATCTCTCCCAGAATTTTCAAAATATCTTTATGAAGAAGGGTGCAATATTCCTCTAAGCACTATTAAGTATTTATATGAGTTGATTCCTAGGTGAATTCAAGCTGTATTACATGCCAAAGACAATCTCACACCATACTAATAAAGAATTCTTCATAAATCTACAGTGTTTAGATTATTTTGATAACCAGCTGAAATTAAGACTTCTATCCAATAAAAGTATTCCTGAAAAAATTTATAAATAAAAGTACTTTCTCATCGTGAAATAATGAGATGATTAATATTAAAAATGATTTAATTAATTTTAATATTAAAAAAATTAGACATGAGAAATAATTCATAAAAATATACTTTATAGACAATTATCTGATATTGTCTATACAGATATACAAAAAATTAAATTTTATATAATTTTTATGAAACAATTTTTTTAACAAAACATAAACTTTTTATGATAGTAACATAACATTTCACTTTTATCTTTTAATTAATTGCTTGGATAATCATCACTTAATTTTACTTCATTCCATTTTGATTCAAACAAAATTAGTTTCAGTTTCATTTTTAAATAAGGCATTTTCCTCTATTTTTTTTCCATTAACTTCAGAACTACTAGAGATATTAGCATTTTCTCCTGCTTCAGATGTTTTCTTCACTACTTTATAATCATCATCTGTTATGTCTTCTTGTTTGTTTTCTTCCTCATTACTCTGATCCTTGGATATAGCAGAAGGGTTATCAGAAGGTGATTCACAAGGAAATGATTCATCAGGTTTCTTTTCACACGAGAAAGAGCTATCAGGTGGTGGATCAAGATTTTCTCCATTATTTTTATTTTTTATCCATCCCTTGATAGCAGTATGTGCTCCAGCTGCACAAGCACTAGCAGCAACAATTCCAGCCTGAGTATTTGCTGCTAATGCAGCTGCTCCAAGACTCTGAGTGGTAGCAGCTAAGGTTCCGGCTGCTACTCCTCCAGCTGCAAAACCAATAGCAGGAACTGCTACTGCTACTCCTCCAAGTACAGCAGCAGATATCCCAGCTGTTTTTAAGACAAACCCTATGATGTAAATACAATTTAGTATTGCCATTAATGCAAGAGAAATATATTTTTAAATTAACAATTTTGCTTATGATAAAATAACAATTTTTTGGAACCTATATTTTTGTTTATATATAAGAATATTAAATAATCAACTATATCAATTCAGTAAGATTTTGATCAGAAAATCATTTGTCAGCATCAATACAAAACAGAAAAAATCATGAATGAAAGTGAAAAATATTATAATTAAGGCTATATTATATATACCAGTTATAAAATATTAGATTAAGTATATTTTTCCTTTAAAGAATTACAATTATATAATACATGTTAAATTATAATTTTGTAGATTCTCTCATGGAAATTTTATTAATACTGATTAAATTAGGTGTTTATATTATTTCATATAATTTAAAAACAGACATTTTCAAAATTAAAACATTATTAAGATATAAATAATATAATATTTTAAAAAATATTAATATTAAGAAATAGTTAAAAAAAAAAAAAAAAAAAAAAAAAAAAAAAAAAAAAAAAAACTGGACATTTTTTTATGGGTAAATCTAGCTTAATATCAATTCATATTTAACAAAAATGAGACTAATCTTCCTCCTTTAGTAGGTTCTGTTTTTACTCAAGAAGTGTCCTCCTTTTCAATATTTACAACTAATCTGTTTATCACTGTATTATTTCAAGATGCCATATTGAAATGTTATATGTCAATCGTGTTGTGATGATGCAGTTAGAAATAAACATGATTATAAGACACATACACAGCACATGCTGAGCATATTAACTTTATACAGCCACATTTGTTTCACATACTCACATTTTTGTGTTTACTTCGTTTATATTAATGTATGTATAATATTATAGTTTGTGTTTACATCTGACTCAAATACAAATTTCTTTCTTGCACTGTATAACTATTAAACACGGGTATGTAGCTTACTAAGTAGAATTCACGTTTTATTTGTTCATTGATATAATTTTATTATGCAACTCTGTTTTCAACTCAATGTAATTTAAAATTTAAATATAGATTTAGTACAATTTTTGCTATTTAGTTTTATTTATTTATAATGTGCTTAAATTGTTCATGTAGCTCCATACTTTAGTTAAATAATGGAAAAAGCAGCTATAGAAAGTACATAAACACAAACAAACATAAGCAATCATTAAATGCATCAGCTTCCAGTAATAAAAAAACAAATTTTTTTAAAACTTCTAATTACTTCAAAGAAGAAAATAGTTTGTTCTATGGAGAGAACATTTTCATTTCATATAATAATTTATTATGAATTTTGTAGTATAGCTTGTACAATGATATTATTGAAAAACTTTCACAATGTAATGGTTTTCATGATTCCTGAAATCATAATAAAAAAAAATTGCATCCAATACTAGAAAGATATTATAACAAGGGGATTCACACAGAAATTTTAAATTTAGAGTCCAATGAAGGTAAAACTGCTGAAATTTTGGCGAACCACCTATACAGAGTAATAATAATAATAATAACAATTATAAAGTTGCTGCACTTAGTGTGCATACAAACAGAAATATACAATATATTGTGCACAGCGGATAATACAAACAGAAATTACGATGGGCCAAGGCACAAAGAGGTAAATAATGTCTAAGTAAAACTACAAGATTTACTTTAAAAGAAAATACAAGGCATAGGTTGTAATGCACATATTTTGTCAAATGCAATAAATACAATGCCATCTGTGATGCCAATTGATGAAGAAGTAATAATAATGACAATTTATTTGTATTTTAGTTGTTTTACAGTTTATGTGACTGTTTTAAAAAAATTTTGTAAAGATGCAAATGTTGAATACAAGAAACTTTTAGTACATTCATAAGCAAGATGGTTTGCTTAAACACCTGCTATAGAGCATGTTTTACAATTATTTGAGCCTTTCTGTTCATACTTTTTAAGTTTAGACAAATACACAAAAATTCTAATCTTTTTTTAATAATGAATTATCAGAGTTATTAATGTATTTTGTCCATTATCAGGATCTGTTTTCCACAAAACGATTAAAAAGCTTGAGCATATTTCAGCTACAGAAGCTTGCCTTATTTTGGACGATTTTGTCCTTCAATATAAATCATGACTTAAAGAAAAATTTATTCCAATAAAACGAAAATTGTCAAACTTGGAGGAATCAGTTCTAGGCACAATGGAGAAGTTCATTAAAGATACACAAAATTTTAATGAAATATGTTTCCAATATGCTGAAGAATTGTCAGAAACAAATATCAGAATAAATAACAGTTTCAAATGTTGTTTTTTGACTTCTTGCAAGTCAACTGGGCAAATATTGAAAATTATCTTGAGTTTTTATTAATGCATGATATTAAAATCGATGACTATCATTTGCTTGAAGAAATTAGAAGATTGAACCTATATTTCAACACTGATAAATTAAAACAATAGAAAAATCAACAAATTGAAATTGATAAAAGACGGTTTGAAATTTTTTAACCATTTTAAAATGATCACATTCTATATGAAAATTTAGTTATGTCAGTCAGTGTGTCTTTAGGAGCTTCAATTACCAGGACCTCTTTTCCAGGGACACAAGTCATTATATGCACGGCAAACATGTGAATGGAATAGATCCCAGGGGAAGCTAATAGTAACAAAGCAACAATAACTATACCTAGGGAGCCCTGACCCTTAATCAAGGTAATCACAATTAAGAGCAAGAGATCAGAAGAAAAGAGGAGGAGAAAAGAAAGATAAATCACTGGGAAATTGTGGGATTGTGACATCCATGATTATGTAAAGATAGAACCTTCTGAAGTATTTACTGTTCCTAAATTTCATAAGCCTATTTACTACTATTCTAAATTGTAACTTCAATTTTTTGGTTTAATAAATTATTTCAATGTATTTTTTTTACATGAGGACTAACTGGACCAGAAACAATGATTTAAATTAAACTTAAATATAGATATTTATAAGATTACCAACTCCTATAAATATTCATATTCAAGATAGGTTCAAGGATTGCTTTAAGATTATTTTCTCACAAAAAGATTACTTGAAAGGAGACTTACAGGTAAAAATAAATTTTGAATCACAAATAAATATCAATAACTAAGGTGGGAATTAAACCCAAAAATAACTAAATTGAAGGACAGAGGGCTATTCATTCAGTTGCTTATATTGTATGTACCAAAGTGGAAGACGAACCTATGCATAATAGAATTGAAGGCTAAAAGAGAGAAGAGAGAAAGTTCAATATAAATCTTAATATTTATTTATTAATAACTATCTTGTACGAAGAATAAGTTTGATAAAATTTACAAGAACATTTAAATTTGAGTTAATGCATATCAAAAGTGAAATTATAGATCAAAACAAGGTGGAGCTTTGATTAAATATTAAATTAAAATAAAAAAAAGATTAAATTTTAGTCATTTTTAATTTGGATTTATTTGCATAAACTTTTTTATTTAATTAATTAAAATAATTCATAAATAAAGGACAATGTGCTGTTTTATTACAGTTGTATTTTCAAATTAATATACTTGTGCAAACAAATAAAATCTTAAACTTGTAACTTATTTGAAATTGGGGTGATTTAATAAAATTAAGTAGAAATTTTTGTAGAATTTGATATTAAAATTATATTTCAGGTTTAATAATTCTCTTTAACATTACAATCATTTAGTATAGTTATTAATTTCATAAAATTAGAAATTAATTCCAAGCTTTTAATTTAAAAAGTAAAAAACATAGTTAAGTCATAAACTTACATTAGATTAGAAATTCAAATTTGATTTTAGGATAGCTTTTCTCAAATTCTCTTTTTATGCTTATTATAAAAGATATATTCAATGCAAATAAAGACTTAAATTATATAGTTTTGAAAATACTTTTTCATTGTTTTAAGAAAACAAACTTAGTTTGTTATGCATACATTAATTGCTAATAGCTTCAAATTTATTACCTATGGATTCATTATAATTATCATAACTGATAATTTTTATAAATTCATATTTAAAATATCATTCACATATGTGGCTTATTTAACTGTAATAGAAAGTAACATTTTTTAAAAAAATATTGTGATATATAATAACTTTTAATGATTATTTTTGAAAATATGAGGTAATTTTTTTACGAATAACCAGTGACAATATACATGTTATAGTCAATAACTAAAAATTAAACATTTTAACAAGTAAATATAGTTTACTCTTATTTATTCTGATTATAACATGCACAAAAATGTATATATATTTATATATGAATTTTATCAGAAAATTTAAATAAATGAAATTAAATAAATCTGTTGAAAAGTAATATATAACAAAAATAAAAATTAATTAAGAAATCATAATTTGATAAAACAGCAACATTTTAGGATGTAGTTTGCTTTTTTGAATTTGTAAAACACATAGTACATCTTTAAATTTGGAACATTATTAGAGCAAGTTGTCACTTTAAACATTTTTGAAAAATTAGACAAAAATTGCCAAAATAAATGATTTGGAATCAAAAGTGAAAAAGTGTGTGTTTAGAAATAATGCAATAATTTAATTATAAATTGCTTTACATAAATATTAAAAATATATTTATAAAATAAAAAAATCAACATATATAGTAAAAATAGTAGTATGAATTCCTGACAACCAATAATTACAATTTTTAAATAAAATGATATTTTCATTCTATTTAAAGTGAAGTACATCGAAAAGTGTGATAATAAAAATGACTTTTATGCACTTATAACTTTTCTGAAACACTATGACAAAATGAAAGATATAACTTTCTTTTAACTATGTCCCTCTTCATGCTCAGCAAAGAATGTTATTAAAATGATACACAATTGCAAATAAAAATACTTTAATTTACAGCTGCATTAAATACTAAATGTAAAAAATCTAAGGTGTTGACAATACAGACTAAGGTTAGATTCAAAGCTAGTAGTTTGAAATTTATAATACATAAAATTTATAAAAAGGTCAATGTTGCTACATAAAATTCTATATCTTGCATCTCGTTCCTAGAACACTGAACTATTTTTCTGAATAAAGAAAAGATATAGAAATAAAATGATTTTAATTTTTAGCATTAAAAATTTTTTCAATAGGTTTGCAATTAAAAATTATGTACCATATTTTCTTGTTGTTTCAAATTCTTAATGTTTCAAATTTCGTTGAGCCACATTATTTATTTTTTAGAAAATACATATCAGTTGATGCCACAACTCAGGTGACTTATTTTAGCTATGATTAGTTTTGTCCATTTATGTTCAAAAACTAATTCAGTTTCTCAGAAGGATATATTACAGTTGCCATTATCTATCATCAGTTCATATTTTGTCTTGACATGAGCTGTTTCGTTCTGAAAAAATTCAAGTTCATATATCCTCATGTGGGAGTAAAAGGATATAAGTTAAACAGATTTTAAACTGAAAGCTATATAGAAGGCATATAATAAAATGAAGATAAAAGTCTTAAAATAAGGTGAAAAACAAAGCATGTGCAATAAAAAAAAATGCATGCAATGAGCATTATGAAAATAATCAATTTCTTCCATATAATTATTAACAAAACAAATTTATTTTATTTTTTAAATATTATTTTAAAAGCTATTAAAAATCAAAAATATATAAGTCTTTCTAGAATCTTTTCGGAATTTAGCACTTGATAACCGATCTGATGTTTTCATTCGTATTTTGCAATGAGGTGGATCCAAATAGGATCTAATCAGAGTTTTTTCATAAAAATGCTTTTTCTGTACTATTTATTATATTTTTAGTGATACTGTGTTTTTTATTTCATGTGACACCCTACATTATCAGCAGTATATATTTTCTACTAATTGATGGAAAAATTGCAGAGGATTATACACTGTTGTGGATACTGCAATATTTTTTCCCCTTTTACTAAAAAAATAGATGTCAATATAATATGCCATTATGGATTATACTTGTAAATAGGAAAATATGGTACTAAGACAGAAATTGATAATTATTGTTAGGCCATTTATTTAAAATTAAAGCATAGTATACAGTATATGCTTTTACTTCACAAATCTTTACTTTATTAATAGTAAATTTTGTTTTATTACAATGCAATTGTATCAATATCTTATCACATCTTGATATCAAAAAATAATATGAAAAATTATGACCCTTTGATTTAATTTCCTTTATTAGAAAAATTCTGTTTTTGATGCACTAATTTCTAAGTAGTATGATTATATTTATAGAACTCATCTATACTCAGAACAAATAATCACAAAATGTACATCTAGTTATTCTCCATGGCATATAAATATCTTGATAATAGCTGAATGAAGTAAAATTGGTTTGATTAGAATAAGATGTTTGTACTTTCAAACATTAAAGCATTTTGTTTATATAAGCAAGGTACATTGATTAAAAAATAATCAGTAACAGTATACTCCAAGATTAATAAAAAAATTCATGTGTATGTTTTAAGTTATTTTTGTTTTTAGTAATAATAATGATAATGTTTTGGTACTTACACCCAACTTGCTTCAATTTTTCATTGGTTTTGGATTTCTATAAAAAGATAAATATAAATATATATGTAAAAAAAAATGTACAATGATAAAAATCTAATATAATATTGTATAAATGAATAAAAGTACAAACACATAAAAAAAAAACAAGTACCCCTAACATAAAACTGTAAAAAACATTAAAATTAGTTATAAATATAATTTAATAGTTTTCTAATAGAAAATATAAATTTATAAAAAATTGGTAAACAAAAATATATGCATTCAAAAGCTTTTAATTTATAAAACAAAGTAAAATAGTTAAAATTTAAAAAAAAAAATGTTGTGTTCAATAAGTTCCAAAGAAGTTTCATTTCAGGAAATTCGAATTTTCTTCACAGATTTATTGATAAGAATAAATATCTTTATAAGATCAACTAAAGTTATGAAATTACACTAAAAAAATAGTTGTAAAATTATATAAAAAATAGTAACATTTACACAAATTAATAATTTGATGATAGTTATTAAAATTTTTTGGTAGAATTTCAACTAGATTAAATGTTTTAAAATTTATTCTAATAAAAAGAAAATACAAGAAAAATAATTATAATTAAAAGTAAAATGGCATATAATTTTAAAAAAGGAAGATATAATATAAAAAGACAAAATATTAGAGGAATATAGCATTTATTCTTTGAATCTATATATCTTAATCAAAAATTTCTCAACTAAAAAAACTATAAAATTTTTTTTGTAAAATAAATATACAATATTCTTGATAATTAATAGTAATTTAAGTTTATCATATAATTAATATTATAGCTTAAAATCATTCATCAAACAATATTTAATTTTGTGTTTTTGGTAGCATAATAAATAAATTTTCTAAAATAATAGCTTATATGATAACAAAAATAGATAACTATATTTATTTCATAAAACAAATAAGCATCTATGTGTTTATGCTAACAAAGCTAAAGAATTCAACACGAAGATTAACATTTTCTTGATATATCAATACCTGTCCATAAAGAATTATAGTTATTTTAAAACGTGAGAAAATATAGTTGAACCTCATTGATGTAATGTTTTAATAATTCAATATGAAGAATAGTAATTGAAAGAGGGTTTTGAATATGTACATCAGAGCTCACAAAAATGAGATTTAGAAAAATAAAAGCACTTTTCTCCAGCCTCTAAACAAGTTCATTATCAAAATTCCTCAATTCAAATAGAAATTTTTTCAAGTGCTTTTCTTCTAAAGGTAAGTTTTAGAAAGTTAAACAGTTTTTAACAAAAATTAATAAACTGTCTTTAAAACACATTTTTTACAATGAAATATTAAATCCTAGACAAGGAAATGACAGATAATTGTGACGTGATATTAAAAATAGATTTTAAAAAGAACTACAGAAACTGAAAACTAATCAAACCAGGAAGACCAGAAACAGAGCTATAATAGGAGGGAAAATCAAATAACATGTTTTGTGCACCCCACTATGCAATTCTTACTGTATTCATGAATATAATTATTAAACTTGTCTTTTATTTTTTACTTGTAATTTAAAAAATAAAACATTACCTTTTAAGTAAGTGTAAAAAAATTAATTTTATATAAAATTTTAGATATTCTAGAATAGTTTTAGTACATAAAAAAGATTTTCCTATTTCATTGAAACACTGCCTTGATATTTAGAATACAAAAGTCATCAGCTAAAAATCCGAATAAATGCTTTAGAATAAACTAACTTAACTTTTAATAGCATTTTAAAGATTCAAAATTAAAGCTTGGAAAGGAATCTTTTATTTATATATTTTCACATAAAAATAATTATTTTTTATATTTAGTACAAAACATAGAAATGGAAATATCAATATCTGGTTTCTAACATAATGTTACTTTTATTTGATAGAACTTAAATAAATCTATCAAAGATATTTTGCATTCAATTATACTTACATCTTCAGAGGTTGACATTTCTTTCCTTTGCAGATTGGGAATCAGATAAAAACTTTTTTTATTGCTTCCTTTTAAGACAAGTTTCTGTTAATTGACTAAAACATTACAGAAAAAAAAAAAATTAAATATCTGAACAGCAAATTAGAATCTCAAATTCAGTAAGCTATTCATTTTAAAAATAATACTCATTAGAATAAATGAGCAATATAAAAATAAAAATAACCCACAAAATTTATTATTTCAAACTATAAAACTGAATTATATGAAAATATATAAACACTATTAAAATAATCAATATCATAATCATATGTAAATAACTTAAAATTTTACATGGTTTATTTAAATGCATAGTACTTTACACTTTAAATTACTAACATTCCTACAATGATAAATTTTATGTATAATTTCAGATTAATTTCTCACACACAGGGAATAAAAATGTATTCTAATAAAGTAATTAAAAAGTTTTACACATAATAAGCATTATAAATTGTATGCATTTCCAAATAATAGTTACATTGTTTATTCAAGATAATGAAACTCCAATTAGGTGAGATAAATTAGAAAAATAAAAATTCGATTATAAAAAATATTGGATAAGATAAAATTTAAAATGATTTTTTTTTTACTTATATTCATAAACTTTCATATTTTAATAAAAGCAAATTGCGTTTAATTTTTTTTTATAGATTTGCATTCTTTTGTGAAATAGCTTTTGTTATCATATATTACAAATGAAGAATTTGTTGAATTTTATTATTTTGAAAATATTTTTGAAGACAAAGAAAAGCAATATTAGTAAAGGAATACTGCTTTGTTTACGAAAGACATTAAGTATTAAATAAAACATTTGATGAAATAAATTATCAATTAAGTAAATATGTATGACTGATACTATTCCACCACAATTAGAAAACAAATACATCTTTAATAGAAAATGTTTTTAGAACTGGGCATTAATTTATACATATAATATTTTTCTTAGATTTCCGAAATATTGAAGAAAAATTTTATTGCTGTATATTTTTTATTTTCTCGGACTTTAATTTTGTATTGAACATATTTTATACTATTTAAATAAAATTCAGGCTTTAAATTAATGAATTTGAATATTAAAATATAATTATAAGTAAGATCCTTTATAATTATAAAGAAAACTTATTATAATTATTTTATAATAAGTTTTTATAAAATACATATACAAAGTACATATTTTTCTTAATAAGAATTTACTCAAAAATATTTTGACTTTTTCTGAAATCGTATTTAGATTTCAGAAGTAAGTAAAGTAAGAAATTGTAAGAGTATTTAGATTGAATCTGCAGAAATTCCCACAAGGAAATAATCTAGTTTAATGAAAATTCACAAGACAAGGAAATAATATTGATATTATAGTTAGATATATTAATTACCACACTTATATTTCAGTGTTATATTTTAAATTATAAATGGTTTTAAAAGAGAAAGATAAGGAAATGAGTGTATAGAAACAAGTCATAATAATTCCAACATACAATTAAGTCCATCGATTATTTGGATGAACAATGCATCATTTCTAGATAAAATATTAATTACAAATAAAGAAGTGCTTACTTCTTTATATACACACACAATAAACATGAAAAAATAAATGACTTCAACTTATTAGTGTGGTCGGCAAATGGGCCAAATCACTGTGAAATGTTTGCTTACTTTGTCTAAATGGAATCTTTGAAATGATAATTTTTTGATTAATGGTTTTTCTATGTATTATTTTTTATTTTATGGAAATTAATTAATCAACAGTAGTGTTTGTCGTAAATTTGGAATTATAAAATAATTTCTATTCAACGTAGGGATTTTTGATGATTAGCAGTAAAATTCTAACAGTTAATAATCTTGCTGAATTTATAATTAAAAAAAATTATAAATTGTGTTGTAAGTTTTAGGATTTTTCAAAGCTATTAAAAGTGCTCATATCCATCATATGTTGACAATGCAACCAATGAATGCTTATTTTTTCGTATGTTAAATAGTTATAAAACAGTTCTAACTTCAATAAATGTATACATAGCATAAATAGGAGTTCAAATGCATGCGTGCGTGCACACACACATATATTAAAGTTCTTTTATATAATAAGTTATCTTAACATTCAAATAAGGTATTACATAGTTATTCTTTCAAGAATACATTTTTTACCCAGTTAATTTACACAGCTAGTTGTTGCACCCAGGATGGTAGCACTATATAGGATGTTTCTTTAGGGCCTATGCCATTGGATTACATAAATTAAAATCATATAATTTTATTAGATACAATTTTCATTATTATGCTTATGAAGAGTGTTATATTGATATACTAGTTTTGTTAGAGTGTTGCTTATGTCTACAGCAATATAAAGTATGTCCTTTTTATTTTTCAAAATTAGTGCTATTGACTGATAACTGAAAACAAAAACAATTTAAAGAAAAATTGTGATATTGATTCAGCGTTGGCAAACACAATTATTTGTTTATAAGTTATATTTCATTTTCTAATATGTATTTTATTTTGATAGATAGTGTTATACTCATTTTTAAGTATTATGTCATGAAGCTTGTTTGTAGATTATACCCCATCTTTACCGAAAGTCTGAAGAGACTTTCGGTAAAGATGGGGTTTGAACTAATTACCTTCTAATAATGAAAGCAATGCCTTAACCAAGCAGGCCATTGTGGTCCCTAGCTTCAGAAGCATGTAGAATCTATACTCAATTGAATAAGAGCTATTATCTGCACAAAAGATGGTTCAATAAAACATTGATCTTTGGTTTCTCATTCATTGGTCACTGTATATTAAATTATTTGAAAATTTATTACTTAGATGATTCATGCATTAGGAATTAAATACTATTATAACCTATTTTTATGTATAATTTTGAATACTTTTACAATCTACTTTTATGCAAAATTTATAACATACCATTATTAAGTCATTCCATATAAAAACAAACAAATGTTTCATTATAATCCTTAAACTTTCAGATGAGCAGGAGGTTGAATTATCAGCCATCTGCTGTTTGATTCAATAATTTAAGGCAGTGATTGCTAAACAATCTCAAATAAATAACACCTTATAATGACATTTTAGGTAGATCTTATTAATACTTGGCAAGCCATCATTCCTTACAATATGGAAATTATTTTAACAATACAATGCAATAAAAAACAATGCAATGAAACTAAAATACAAATTTCAGACATTAATTTTACAAACACTTCCAAGATTTCAATGGTTGCAAGCTGCCAAACAGCCATTTATAAATATTGAAATTGAAGAGCTCTCTACATGTGTCATGTCATGAAGCATTTTTATTTTCAAGATAATATTGCAGTAGAATTAGAATTGAGCAATTTTCGAAATAAAATGTTTTGATTAAATCAAAATTTAGGTAAATAATTAATTTTGGTCTAGATTTTTCTCAATGTAAAAGGCAGTGTTCAGTTTTATATATCTGACAAGATTTCTTCTTCTAATAAGGAATTTATTAAAAATAAATACAGAAAACAAACTTACTGGTGGAGATTTGAATGACTGGATTCAAATGAGATATACAATAACTTCGAACTTGGTAAGTTTACTATTGGTTTAAGATTGTTGTAATTTTCTTTTATTTTTAAAAATACATGCTGATTAAAATTTGATTCCCATTTCAGGTGTAAATTTCTTGTATATTTGATTGGGTTTCTATTTTAAATAAAACAATACTAAGGTGTATTCTTGGTGAAAAGAATTACTAGAGAATGATTAATCAAAAAAATTTTATCAGCACAAAAGATTAGAATTTCCCAAAAGTTTTTATTATTTGTATAAAATATTTTCATATTTTGCAAAGACAAAATCTGTAAGCTTTAGAACTTTTTGGGAAATGTTATTATATTACTTAATAACATTTGATTCATCAGTGCCTCTTCACTATTAATTTGATTAAGAATGTGCAATATTTATTACATTATTTTTGATTATATATTTCATTAGTTTTTGTTCAGAAAAAGCATTTTATATTTAATCAGGAATATATTTTAAACATGCAGTTAGCTAGTTTGAAAATATATAAGAAAGTATAGGGTCTAACCTATATTTTATTCATCATATATAAATAAACCTCACTCATTATGCCACAAAATATGGATAAACTCAGGATCACAGTGACTTAGAGTTATGATAGTGTTCTTCAGAGATAAAGATCTAACGTTCAACTCCAGTCACTATTGAATAATGGGAGATAGTTGAGGTTTTGCAGCTTTCTGTATACATGACTGTGACAGTGACTGCTTTGGAAATTTTCCAGGCATCCCCTATTGCAATGCCTGAATATGACTCACCTAAAGTTGAAGTCCTTCTGGAAGGCAGCTTATACAGTAGTTACTAAAATACCTCACAACACTCTTATACCATTAAAATGAATACTATGTAATGTTAAAATAAGAACAATCTTATAATTGTAAAATTCACTTTTTAACAGTTTCATCATAGAAAGAATTGGATATTACAACTATAGAGATTAAAAAAATATTGGAAAACCAAAATTAAAAAATAATAAAATTGGCATACTATAAATGATATTGGTTTAGTGAAAAAAAAATTAAATTGAATTTAGAGTATGATTTTTCTTAGATGTATTTAAGTATTCAAATAATTTCAAATCAATCATAAAAATCATGAGAAAAGTAATAATATGGAAATTTTCCACAAAATTTATCAATATAACTTGTTAAACACAGTATTCATTCAGAGAAAGGAATGAAAGCTAATTTGAATATATTACAAATAAATTACTTTGATGCATTAACTTTAATTATTAAGGGAAAAATTGATAAGTATTCAGTTGAGAGCCTTAATTAATGACAGCGTGTTGTAAATATTCTTCCTATTAGTTTACAGATATTTTATTATAATTAAAAAATATAAGCAAACTCAAATTAATAAATATACTTATGCATGAAATCAACTGATATTACAATATGAGAAACACTGATATATTTTAAATAATTAGTAAGTATGAAAAATGTAAAAATAATTCAGTAATTATAATTAAAAATTTAGTAATTTCAAAACAATGTTTTAAAATAATACATTTAGTACTTACAAATCATCTTATCAAACTGCTTTGAGAATCGAACAGTTGTCTTCGCAGGCTCTTTTTCATAGAAAAATCTATTTTCATCATATCAAAAATATACTAAAGATAATAAAGAAGGGGAATCCCCTTTTTGTTATGATTACTGAGGAATCCCCTTTTTTTTATTATCATGTTACGATTTTGAGCTGTAGGTATACGAGAGCCGCGCGATGTTGTCATTGTATTGTACTTCTGCGTGATGCTATACATAGAGTTTTGAATTACATGCATTGAAAATTAATGTTAATAAGGGAGATAAAAAATGGTAATTTACCGCTTTTATTTACGTTTTAAAAAAAGACAAGGTGTGAGAACGTACAGGGCGATGTCATGCAATGCCCTTATTATAGGACAAAATTGTCAGTAACGATATTTACAGTTATAAACATGGTATGTACTTCACTCCTCTGCTAACATCAATTGTATAAATACAAGTGTTATTATTATGAAACAATGAATATTAGAAAACTATCGAATCAGTTCAACTGAGGATTTAGCCATTAGCAAATATACATATATGCATATGTTTTAATGTATATTATTAAAGGTGAGATGTATTACTAAAGATAGTTATCATTGAGTACTCAGTGAGAACTTGAACGTAAATAAAGAGATAAACAACTAGTAACTTGTAGTGATCCCTTTCTCACATCCTTAATTAGTAATGGAAATGGCATTTCCGCTCAAAGGTATGGACACACACTTCAAACAGGAATTACATTCCGACCCCCTTTTTCTCTAGTGGGAAGCAGATGCCAGGGATAACGTGATATACCAGTTGAGTAGTGTACGACGGACCCCAGCCACTTCGTACGAGACAGTCTTGCGATGTAGTAGAATGTAGTAAACGCTTCCTTGAATTGAAGTCTTGATTCTGTACTTCACTACGAACACTGATCACTAATCGCGATAGTGGTGATCCGAGAATTTATGAACCTCATATCTATGCTCATTTTTCCTGAATAAAAACTGCATAATTATGGAGTCAGCGGCTGTTGTCATACCAGCATTTATAAAAGCAGACTCTTCGTTGTGGTTTTATATGATAGAAAGTACTTTCGCACTAGCGACTCCTAAGCCTACTGACTCTAAAACGAAATATAATTATGTAGTCGCTCATCTTCCTCCAGAAACGGCAACCATCGTCAGAGATGTCATTATGCAGGCAAACACAACAGACCCGTATCAGAATCTGAAGGGAAAACTAGTGGAACGGTGTTCGGAAAGCAAGACTCAAGAAATTCGGCGGTTGTTAGCTGGAGAAAATCTGGGAGACCGGAAGCCTTCGGAATTGTTACGAAGCATGAAACGTCGAGCCGAGAACCACAACATCGATGATTCTTTACTCCTAGAAATTTTCAGTCAAGCAAAGCCAATTCCAGTGCAGACGATCCTAGCATCGATTTCTTCTCTGACTTCCGACAAAGCTGCTGAGATTGCCGATAGAATTCTACAAATTCTTCCTCATAATGTCCTTGCTATCTCCAGTCAAGTTCCTATTCAATCATCATTAATCGTAGAAAAGAAATCCAACATCGATTCTCTCTACGAGGAAATAAAGGAGCTACATAAGGAAATTGCGGAAATACGATCCTGATCGAGAAGCAAGAACCGGCACCAGGAGAATTTTTTCATCGACAGCGATCTTCTTCATGAAAGAAACTCTGCTTTTATCATGCCCGATTTAAGGATACGGCTCGAAAATGTACACCTCCATGCTCATTCCAGGGAAACGCTACTCCGGAGGAGTAGCTTAAACGGACTCCTCCTTCGAAAATTTTATATCTCGCTGCATGTTCATAACGGACAAAAATACAGGTACGTGTTTTCTTGTTGATTCAGGGAGTGATGCTTCTATAATTGTCGCCTCTAAACAAAAACGCACACTTCCCGCTCTTCAAACATTTCGGGCTGCTAACGGTAGTTCTATCAATGTGTATGGCCGTAAATCGGTAAAGGTCAATTTTGGGTTAAGAAAGAATTTTACTTACTCATTTTATATTTGTAATGTATCCAGTGCAATATTAGGTGAGAATTTTTTATATCGTTTTAATTTATACCCAGACTTAAGGAATAAGCGTCTTGTAGATAATACAACGAATTTAAAAGTATATGGTAAAATATTTAACTGTAAAATATTTTCTATAAAATCTGTTTTTGTAAATAATGTATATGGTAAAATATTGTCAAAATACCCCGATATCACAAAATTACAAGATCCTGATATGCCTATAAAACATAATACGTTTCATTATATAAATAACAAAGGTCCACCAGTCGTAGCTAAGCCTAGACGTTTAGCACCTGACCGGCTAAAAAACGTACACAAAACTGCGATTTGTACTCCTTTTGGTCTTTTTGAAAGTCTGCGCATGCAATCTGGTCTTTGTAATGCGTCCTCAACATTCCAACGCTTTATTGACGAGGTAACTCGAGACTTACCCTTTGTATACGCATTTATTGATGATCTACTTATAGCCTCCAGTTCGGAAAGCCAACATCAAATTCATTTAGACCTATTATTTTCCAAATTAAATGAATATGGATTATGCATAAATACAGAAAAATATGAGTTTGGTAAATCAACTATTGAATTTCTAGGATTTAAAGTATTTAGTAGCGGTATTGAACCCTTACCAGACCGAGTAAAATGTATTTCAGAATTACCTCGACCGACTACTCTAACTCAGTTAAGCCGATATTTAGGACTTTTTAATTTTTATCGTAGGTATATTCCGAAAGCAGCTGACATTCTAGCACCCTTAGTAAAATTCCCGGAAGGCCATGAAAACAAAAAGAAACACCCTCGTTCTAGTGCAAATGACAAGGAGCAATTAATTTGGGACGAACAAGCAAATATTTCTTTTGAAAATTCAAAACAAGCAATTGCTAAAGCAACGCTATTAAGACACCCTATCCCAGGAGCAGAACTAAGTTTATGGGTAGATGCTTCAAACGTAGCAATCGGAGGTTCCTTAATGCAATTGTCAAATAGCAATTAGGAACCCATAACCTTTTATTCAGTTAAGTTAAGTAAATCTCAAAGAAATTGGTCCACTTACGACTGCGAGTTATATGCTATATATTCCTCTATAAAAAAATTTAGACACATGTTAGAAGGTAGATCTTTTGTCATATTTAGTGACCAAAAACCCCTTAGCTATGCATTTAGACAGAATCCTGACAAATGCAGTCGTCACCAACTACGTCACTTAGATTTCATTTCCCAATTTTCCACTGACATTCGTTACACAAAAGGATCTGATAACACTGTAGCAGATGCACTCTCTCGCATTGAGATAGACGAAATATCTACTTCAGTATTAGACTTTAACGAATTTGCCTCAGCTCAATCAAAAGATGAGTAACTGCAAAGTCTTCTAATTGAGAATAATACTTCCTTAAAGTTAGAAAAACATTACTTTCCTCTTGAAAATATTAACCTTATTGCGATCTTTAATAAGCTACCCCTCGTCCATTCGTTCCAAAATGTATGCGCAGAAAAATATTTGAAAACATACACTTTCTTTCTCACCCAGATATTGCAGCTTCAATTGATTTAATCACGAAACGCTTCGCTTGGCCTGGCATGCACAAACATATTAAAGATTTGGCTCGCAGCTGTGTTAAATGTCAAAAAGCTAAGATAACTCAGCACACTAAATCTCCCATTGGCACTTTTGCCACACCAGATGCTTGGTTCGCACACATACATATTGATTTTATCGGACCTTTACCTCCTTCTGAGGGAAAACAATATTGTTTGACCATTATTGACAGATTTACAAGATGGCCTGAAGTCATTCCGACAGAAGACATGACAGAAGAAACAACAGCTCGTGCAATAGTACGTGGGTGGATTTCAAGATTTGGATCACCTGTCAATATTACTACAGACCAAGGCAGAAATTTCGAATCACATCTATTTCATGAACTCACAAATATGTTAGGGTGTAATAGAATTCAAACCTCACCTTATCATCCTCAAGCTAATGGCATTATCGAACGAATGCATCGACACCTTAAATCCTTCTTAAAAGTTCACAATCAAACAAATTGGACAGAAATTTTGCCAATCGTGTTATTAGGGTTACGCACGGCTGTGAAAAATGATATAAAAGCAACTAGTGCCCAACTAGTGTATGGCACAACGCTTAGATTGCCATGTGACCTCATTTCAAGCAATTTAACTAATCAGTGTGTTAACTCAACTTATGTATCAAACTTAATTAACATGATGAGAGAATTAAACCCAACCACCACCACAATCCACGGGAAATCCAAAACATATGTAAATTCTTCACTAAAAACCTGCACTCATGTATTTTTAAGATCGGATAAAATTAACCCACCATTAGCTCCTTCTTACACTGGACCACATTTAGTTACCAATAGAACAGATACAAATTTTGTTTTGGACATTAACGGTAAACATTACACCGTTTCCATCGACCGATTAAAACCAGCATATCAGTTCTTAGATAAAATGGATAATGTCGAAATAACCATGTCAAACAAAACTTCTAATAGTTCTGATATTCAGACTCCTGCACAGTACTGGAAGTGGTAGGAAAGTTCATTTTCCAAAACACTTAACTACTGAATATGTAATGTAGACAAATAATGTCTTGTTTATATATCATAACTAAATATACTGCAAATTAATAAACTAAAAAAATGTGTAAAATATTACGAAGTATATAAATTCATGGTTATTCTGTATTAAATCATTAATATATGTCAACATTTTGTTATAATTCATATTATAGAAAAAATTCCCATGCTCGGACGTATGGACTCACTGTTCGGATAGGAAATACATTCCGACCCCCTTTTTCTCTTGGGGGAAGCAGGCGCCAGGGAAAACGCGATATACCAGTTGAGCAGAGTACGACGGACCCCAGCCACTTGGTACGCAACCGTCTTGCGATGTAGTAGAAATGTAATAAACGCTTCCTTGAATTGAAGTCTTGATTCTGTTCTTCACTCCAAACACTGATCACTAATCACGATAGTAGAAATAATCAAATGTATAAATGAGAAAAAGTTGTTCGTGAAAGACGAGAGTGAGGAGATGAAGGAAAAGCTGGAAAGATCTCTCCATAAAATCTTACGTTCATATTTTTCTCAGTAACAATAATTGTACATATTTTAATTCCTTTTAGAAATTTTATTCTTCAATTGTAAATAAAATTTCTTATGTGTTTGATAAAAAAACTTATGTGTTTTTTTTTTATCGTGTTCGAAAAACTTAAATAGATTCTGTCCAGAAATGAAAACGAAAAAAAGGCAAAATGAATAATTAAAGAGGTCATAAAAGGAAGCTAGGAAATCAGTTTTGAAAGAAAAAGGACGAATGGATGGATGATAATGGGAGATGATGTTGAGTTTTCGTATTTTGGTTTCTATTCAAGAGTTGCTTTTGTTCCTCAAATGAAAGTTATTGGAGAGTTACATGCAATGTGGTATCTTTTAAAGAAAAATATTAGTTTTTCAAGGAAAAATACATTGGGTTAATGAATGCAAAACTTTAGAAAGTTTTGTGAATTTAAAGGTTTCGAGAAATTTAAAAGATCTGATATTTATATTTTGGGACCAGCCAACCGATTGATTAGCGTTTCTAACACCTAGTGTGCTGACCTTGGTTCGCGCATTTAGGCATGTGGATTTTCTTTTTCTCTGTGTTTCCTTATCTTTTCTTCTGAGATGATAAATAAATGTGCCTCCCCCCTTATAAACGGGTTTGAGGCGGTGTGACGTGGGTAATGCTACTTGCTTCACAGGTGTCCACCGGGTAACAATAAATGAGCAGCATTTTTCGGCCTTATTGTATTGAAATGCGAGTCAAGTATCCAGAGCTTGCAGCTGGAAAAATATTTTGGGACCATTAAATTCAATTTCCTTATCCAAGTGAAAGTAAACAAACAAAAGGGAAAGAAAATTCGCAAAAACAGATAATCGATATGTGCTTAAAAATGCGAAGATTCATACAATAAGTAAATATAGTATATATATATATATATATACAATAGTAAATATATATTAAAAAAAAAAACTTTGATTTTTGGTTTCAAGTTTGATCATTATGACTTCAGTTGTAAAAACTCTCTGTTTGATTTTAACTATATTTATATTTTAAATTATTAAAGATTGATAACAAAATTGTTATTTTTTTAAAAATATTTTTCTTTTTGACAGAAATTCATAAATTACTATTTCATTAAAGTAAATAAAAGCAATTAATTTGTTGATGATATGTAATTAACAATAATAAAAATAATTGTGAAAATGCTTTGTATGTTTTTTTAAAAAGCTTTAAATTTATTTTTATATAGCACACTAGGCAAGAATATCAAAATATATATCTGATAATAAAGTGAAAATTATAATTAATATTACTTTTATAATTTTCAAAATTTTTATTTAAATTATATAGATTATGAGTTTAATTTATACAAGTTCTAAGATAATTTGTGATAACATTTTTTACATATTTTTAAAATAAATTTGAGAAAAATATAAGTCTTTCATTATTGTAAAAAATATGGTTTCATTTTGGTAATAACATACTGTGCATTGTAGTTAAATTTTATATAACATGTTCACTTTTAAAGTGTTTTTAAAATTGTTGTTGAGATTTTGTTAATATTAATTTCTGTTTCAAGAATTTCGAAGGTGATATACTTAAATCGATTTCATATTCAGTTTCCGAAATTTAAAAGGTAAAATAATTTTCTTTAAGTTATAAAAAAGGCTGATCTCTTGTTCAATTAACTATGGAATGAGGTAGAAACTTATAATTGGGGGACAAATTTTGTAATTATAATTTATCTTAACTAATAAAAATTGCGGTATGGTAGCTGCTATAAAATGTTTAAACAGAATTAGTAAAGAAATATATAGCAAAAGAAATGGAAAAATTTGATTCAGATGAAAAGTTAACAGTAGAAAGGTTCCACTTAGAATTAAATGTCCCTCAATTAAATAATGGTAATCCAAACTCAAAATATAAACAATTTGACGAAATGAGCTGAATGATTTAACTCAGCCGTTAAATTGCCAATTCAGAAATTTGGAAAGAGAGAGAGAGAGAGAGAGGCTTACATCTAAAATTCCACTAGACTTACACTAAAATTACACTTTTTAATCTCGATGGTGAGGATGCAACTATCAATATATGATTACTAGTTGCATTGAGGAAAAAAAGTTTTACTTTTTAAATTTTCTTTTAATGTCTGAAAGTAATTTATATTAATTCAAAGCTAAATTAATATAAGCATTTCGTTTTGACTTTTGAGTGCCTCAAGACCTCGTTGTACTGATTCGGTGGTCAAGTATTTTTGGCATGAAAAGATGACCATTGGATATATAACTAAGTTTATTTCTAATGTTAATGATAGGCGTCACATTTTTTATGCTTACATAGCTGAAGTAATAACAGAGAATCGCTTTAAAGTTAACTCCAATTTGGGACGAGTTCATTCTTAAAATATCCTTTAACAATCCAAATGCCTTCCTACAGAATTTCCATTCAAAATATTTGAGCAATCTAATATCTATATTTGCTTAGATCAATTTATGTTCTTAATTCAATCAATTTTCTTTTTAGAAGATTTAAGCTCGTCTTATTTTTATAATTAGTCATATAATGTTTCAATATGCATTTAATACTGATGACTAATTCTTTTAATGACAAAAATTTGAAAGCGGAGCATTGCTTAGTTGAAAATTGCCTTCCAAGTTTCTGTTACATCAATTGATTTTGTATCCGTTAAGGGAACCTATATATTGAGTACCAAGGAGCATAATGCTTTTGTCTATAATATGAGAGCAGTTATAAATGAAGTAATTTCCTTATTTATCTTCAAATAAAGGTATGATAGTCACTCATTCTTTCCTGAAATGATTTTAAAGCAATTTAGCTTTTAAATATGTGAAACAAATCAGATCATGCAATGATGTAAAAGTGCAGTTTTTAACAAATACTTTGGTAATTTTCTTTTCAATGTTAAAGTGAAATTATGCTATAAAGAGCTCCCTATTCTAATTTTATCACATTTTTGTACTTTTTTATTCTATTTGTTACAATCTTTAAAAAAGAATCTAAAGTTAAATATGTATCCAGAAAGAGTTAACAGATCTGCTAATGATGTATGGGGAAGCTTCTCACGTGGTTGTTTACGAAATTTAATACACCACAGAGGCGAATTCAATAAAATAATCAAATACTGTAAATAAATAAGAAATTAAATACAGGCATTTGTAACACATTCCTGCATCTCTTATGAAGGCAATTAAGTATTTAGGAGTGTAATGTTTATAGTAATTGATCTATGGTTAAAATTTAAGTGATCAGCTTAAATCCATAGATACAGAAGAGTTGCTTTTAACAGAGGACATAATTTTAAGCAATGTATCTTTCATTGAAGGGGATTTTACTTCATTACAGTGATCAAGTTTAATCATTTAAATAAATAATAATTCCTACT
This sequence comes from Latrodectus geometricus, assembly GCA_026290005.1. NCBI lineage: Eukaryota > Metazoa > Arthropoda > Arachnida > Araneae > Theridiidae > Latrodectus > Latrodectus geometricus. Next base: position 597,696 of record JAPDSC010054894.1, read on the forward strand.
TCTGATGTTATAATTTATAATATATTTCTTGAGAAGAAATTTTATAGTAGAATATACCTGTTTTTATTAAGTTAACAAAGATAATAAAGATTTTATAGATTTGATAAAGTTTCAATAAAGATAAAATAGCAAAACATGATAGTAAGAAATATTTTTCAACATTGGCGGTACTTCTAGTACTTTTAGTTAAAATAACATATTTGCAGGACTTCATTTACAAACGAAGAAATTAAAAAAAAGATTTGAATGAGTTACACATGTGAGTGGGGCCACCAAATATTTATGGGTCAATAGTGCATGAAGATATCAATCTTAAGCACATATAAAGGTGATTATCAAAAAACTGAGAGCACTTATGAATAAAAATGACATTTTTTGCACGTTTTGAAAGCATTAAGTTATAGTAATAGCTAACAGTTTCTTTATAAATAGAAATGTACATCATTTTTTGGTAGTATGTGGTAGCGTTTATGAAAAGTCCTGGATTTTTTCAAAGCCGTAAAATATCCAATCTCTCAAATTTTTAGAGACCAAACTGAGAATCTGTCTAGCTGAAGCAAGGTCAACTGAGACATTGCAACTTTTAAGATCTATAGAAATCAAATCACTGATCTCAATATTAAACCATTATGGTCTATTTTAAAGCATTCACTATGGAATTGATATCATCCATCAGCATCTCTCCCAGAATTTTCAAAATATCTTTATGAAGAAGGGTACACTATTCCTCTAAGCACTATTCAGTATGAATTGATTCCTAAGTGAATTCAAACTGTATTACATGCCAAAGACAGTCTTACACTGTACTAATAAAGGATTCTTTATAAATCAACAATGTTTACATTATTTTGATAACCATCTGTAATTAAGACTTCTATCCAATAAAAGTATTCCTGAAAGAATTTATAAATAAAAGTACTTTCTCATCATGAAATAATGAGATGATTAATAATAAAAATGGTTTAATTAATTTTAATATTAAAAAATTAGACATGAGAAATAATTCTTAAAAATATATTTTATATACAATTATCTGATATTGTCTATACAGATATACAAAAAATTAAATTTTATAAAATTTTTATGAAACAATTTTTTAACAAAAGATAAAATTTTTATGATATTAACATAACATTTCACTTTTTTCTTTGAATTAATTGCTTGGATAATAATACATCATCACTTAATTTTACTTCATTCCATTTTGATTCAAATGAATTAGTTTCAGTTTCATTTTTAAATACGACATTTTGTTTGCTGAATAGGACTTTTTTTATAGTGGTATTTTTTTCTATTTTTTTTCCATTGACTTCAGAACTACTAGAGATATTAGGATTTTCTCCTGCTTCAGATGTTTTCTTCACTACTTTATAATCATCCTCTGTTATGTCTTCTTCCTCATCACTTTGATCCTGGGATATAGCAGAAGGGTTATCAGAAGGTGATTCACAAGGGAATGAATCATCAGGTTTCTTTTCACATGAGAATGAGCTATCAGGTGGTGGATCAAGATCATCTCTATTATTTTTATTTTTTATCCATGACTTGATAGCAGTATGTGCTCCAGCTACACTAGCACTAGCAGCAACAATTCCAGCCTGAGTACTTGCTGCTAATCCTGCTGCTCCAACACTTTGCAAAATGGCGAATCCACTACCAGAAGCTATTGTGCCTCCAAGAAAAGCACTTTGATAGGCAGCAGCTAAGGATCCGGCTGCTACTCCTCCAGCTGTAAAGCCAATAGCAGGAAGTGCTACTGCTACTCCTCCAAATACAGCAGCAGATATCCCAGCTGTTTTTAAGGGCAAACCCTATGATGTAAATACAATTTGGCATTTCCATTAATACAAGAGAAATATATTTTTAAATTAACAATTTTGCAAATGATAAAATAACAATTTTTTGGAACCTATATGTTTATTTATAAATAATAGTATTAAATAATCAACTATATCAGTTCAATAAGATTTTGATTTGAAAATCATTTGTCAGCATCAATACAAAACAGAAAAAAATCATGAATGAAAGTGAAAAATATTATAATTAAGGTTATATTATGTATACCATTTATAAAATATTAGATTAAGTATTTTTTCTTTTAAGGAATTACAATTATATATGTTAAATTATAATTTTGTAGATTCTCACATGGAAATTTTATTAACTGCTTAAACTAGGCGTTTATATTACTTTCATATAATTTAATAACAGACATTTTCAAAATCAAAACATTATTAAGATATAAATAATAGTAATAAAAAAAGACGATATTTTTAAGGGCAAATCCAGCTTCATATCAATTTATGCTTAACACAAATGAGATGACTAATCTTCCTCCTTTAGTAGGCTCTGTCCTTACTCAAGAAGTGTCGTCCTTTTCAATATTTACAACTAATCTGTTTGTCTCTGTATTATTTCAAGATGCTGTATTGAAATGTTATATGTTAATTGTCTTGTGATGGTGTAGTTACAAAAAAACATGATTATAAGACACATACACAGCACATGCTGAGCATATTAAATCTTTATGCAGCGCATTCGTTTCACATACTCACATTTTTGTGTTTACTTCGTTTATATTAATGTATCTATAATATTATAGTTTGTGTTTACATCTGACTCAAATACGAATTTCTTTCTTACACTGTATAACTATTAGAATCATGTATGTACCTTACTAAGTAGAATTCACGTTTTATTTGTTCATTAATATAATTTTATTATGCAACTCTGTTTTCAACTCAATGTAATTTAAACTTTAAATATAGATTTAGTACAATTTTTGCTATTTAGTTTTATTTATTTATAATGTGCTTACATTGTTCATGTAGCTCCATATTTTAGTTAAAGAATCGAAAAGTAAATGAAGAGGAAGTTCTACTTTAATAATCAGTTAAAGAAGAAAATTTTCATTTCTCGTATCAAAGAAAGACATTGTTTTCTGCAATATTTGCAGAGGAGAATTTCGTATTGCATTTGGAGTCAAAGCAGCTATACAAGGTACATAAACATAAACAAACATAAGCAATCATTAAACGCATCAGCTTCCAGTAATAAAGTAACAAATTTTTTTAAAACTTCTAATTACTTCAAAGAGGGAAATAGTTAGCTGTATTCAGGGAACATTTTCATTTCATATAATTATTTATGAAAATTTTTGTAGTATAGCTTGTATAATGAAATTATTGAAAAACTTTTACAATCCTAAATTTTCATATGCCAGAATGAAATGTGAGGATATTATTATTCAAAACTTATGGAGTTCAAAACTTATTGTGATAATATACTAGCAGAAGACTTGTAAAATGCAGCATTTGAAATGGTTTTCATGATTCATCAAATCATAATAAAACAAAATTGTGTCCAATACTAGAAAGATATTATAACAAGGGCATTGACACAAAATTTTTTAATTTAAAGTTCAATGAAGGTAAAACTGCTGAAATTTTGGCGAACCACCTATAAAGAGTAATAATAACAACAAAAAAATAATTATAAAGTTGTTGCACTTAGTGCTCATACAAACAGAATTATACAATATATTGTGCACAGCAGATAATACAAACTGAAATTTCGATGGGCCAAGGCACAAAGGAGTATATAATGTCTAAGTAAAATTACAAGCTTTACTCCAAAAGAAAATACAAGGCATAGGTTGTAATGCACATATTTTGTCAAATGCAATAAATATAATGTCATCGGCTATGCCAATTGATGTGGAAGTAATAAAAATGACAATTTATTTGTATTTTAGTTGTTTTACAGTTTATGTGACTGTTTTAAAAATTTTTTTGTAAAGATGCGAATGTTGAATACAAGAAACTTTTAGGATATTCAAAAGCTAGATGGCTTGTTTTAAAACCTGCTATAGAGCATGTTTTACAATTATTTAAGCCTCTCCGTTCATACTTTTTAAGTTTAGACAAATACCCAAAAATTCTAGAATCTTTTTTTAATAATGAGTTATCAGAGTTATTAATGTATTTTGTCCATAATCAGGATCTATTTTTCACAAAACGATTAAAAAGCTTGAACATATTTCAGCTACAGAAGCTTGCCTTATTTTAGACGCTCAATATAAATCATGACTTAAAGAAAAATTTATTCCTTTAACAATAAAAAAAAAAAAAAAAAAAAAAAAAAAAAAAAAAAAAAAAAAAAAGTCAAATTTGGAGGAATCAATTCTAGGCATAATGGAAAAATTCATTAAAGATACACAAAATTTTGATGAAATATATTTCCAATATGCTGAAGAATTGTCAGAAACAAATATCAGAATAAATAACAGTTTTAAATGTTGTTTTTTGACTTCTTGCAAGTCAACTGGGCAGATATTGAAAATTATCTTGAGTTTTTATTAATGCATGATATTAAAATCGATGTCAATCATTTGTTTGAAAAAATTAGAAGATTGAACTTATATTTAAACACATAAATTACAACAATAGGAAAATAAACAAATTGAAATTGATAAAAGATGGTTTGAAATTTTTAACCATTATAAAAATGAACACATTCCATATGAGAATTTAGTTATGACACTCAGTGCGTCTCTAGGAACTTCAATTACCAGGACCTCTTTTCCAGGGACACAAGTCATTATCTGCACGGCAAACATGTGAATGGAATAGACCCCAGGAGAAGCTAATAGCAACAATAACTATTACTGGGCAGCCCTGAACCTCATTCAAGGTAATCACAATTAAGAGTAAGAGATCAGAAGAAAAGAGGAGGAGAAAAGAAAGATAAATCATGGGGAATCATGGGATTGTGACATCCATGTTTATGTAAAGATAGAACATTCTGAATTGTTTACTGTTCCTAAATTTCATACTGCCTATTTACTACTATTATAAATTGTAACTTCAATTTTTTGGTTTAGTAAATTATTTCAATGTATTTTTTTTACATGAGGACTAACTGGACCAGAAACAATGATTTAAATTAAACTTAAATATAGATATTTATGAGATTACTAACTTCTATAATATTTATATTCAAGATAGGTTTAAGCATTGCTTCAAGATTATTTTTTCACAAGAAGATTACTTGAAAGAAGACTTACAGGTAAAAATAAATTTTGAATTACAACAAATATCAACACCTAAGGTGGGAATTAAACCCTATAAATAACTAAATTGAAGGACAGATGGCTATTCATTCAATTGCTCACATTGTATGTACCAAGGTGGAAGGTAAACCTATGCATTATAGAATTGAAGGCTAAAAGAGAGAAGAGAGAGAGAGAGTTCAATATAAATCTCAATATTTATTAATTAATAACTATCTTGTACAAAGAATAAGTTTGATAAAATTTACAAGAACATTTAAATTTGAGTTAATGCATATCAAAAGTGAAATTATAGATCAAAACAAGGAGGAGCTTTGATTAAATATTAAATTAAAATAAAAAAAGATTAAATTTTAGTCATTTTTATTTGCATTTATTTACATAAATTTTTTAATTTAATTAATTAAAATAAATCATAAATTAAGGACAATGTGCTGTTTTATCACAGTTGTATTTTCAAATTAATATACTTGTGAAAACAAATAAATCTTAAACTTGTAACTTATTTGAAATTTGGGTGATTTAATAAAATTAAGTAGAAATTTTTGTAGAATTAGATATTAAAATTATATCTCAGGTTTAATAATTCTCTTTAACATTACAATCATTTAGTATAGTTATTAACTCCATAAAATTAGAAATTCATTCCAAGCTTTTAATTTAAAAAGTAAAAAACATAGTTAAGTCATAAACTTACATTAGATTAGAAATTCAAATTTGATTTTTGGATAGCTTTTCTCAAATTCTCTTTTTATGCTTATTATAAGAGATATGTTAAAATTCAATGCAAATGAAGACTTAAATTATACAGTTTTGAAAATACTTTTTCATTGTTTTATAAGAACACAAACTTAGTTTGTTATACATACTTTAATTGTTAATAGCTTCAAATTTATTAACTATGGATCCATGATAATTATCATAACTGATAATTTTTATAAATTCAAATTTAAAATATCATTCATGTATGTGGCTTATTAAACTGTAATAGAAAGTAACATTTTTTTAAGAGTAATTAGTGATAATATACATGTTAAAGTCAATAACTAAAAATTAAACATTTTAACAAGTAAATATAGTTTACTCTTATTTATTCTGATTATAACATGCACAAAAATGTATATATATTTATATATGAATTTTATCAGAAAATTTAAATAAATGAAATTAAATAATCTGCTTAAAGGTAATATATAACAAAAATAAAAAATTAATTAACAAATCATAATTTGATAAAAACAGCAACATTTTAGGATGTAGTTTGCTTTTTTGAATTTGTAAAGCACATAGTACATCTTTAAATTTGGAACATTATTAAAGCAAGTTGTCACTTTAAACATTTTTGAAAAATCATACAAAAATTGACAAAAAAAAAAAAAAAAAAAAAAAAAAAAAAAAAAGATTTGGAATTAAAAGTGAAAAAGTGTGTGTGTTTAGAAATAATGCAATAATTTAATTATATATTGCTTTACATAAATACTAAAAATATATTTATAAAATAAAAAAAAATCAACATATACAAAAATTGTAGTATGAATTCCTGACAATCAATAATTAAAATTTTTAAATAAAATGATATTTTCATTCTATCTAAAGTGAAGTACATCGAAAAGTGTGATAATAAACATAACTTATGACTTTTATGCACTTATAACTTTTCTGAAATACAAATGACGAAATGAAAGCTATACTTTTTTTTTGACTATGTCCATCTTCATGTTCAGCAAAGAACATTACTAAAATGATACACACTTGGAAATAAAAATACTTTAATTTACAGCTGCATTAAATATTAAATGTAAAAAAATCTAAGGTGTTAACAATATAGACTAAGGTTAGATTCAAAGCTAGTAGTTTGAAATTTATGACACATAAAATTTATAAAAGGGTCTATGTTGCTACATAAAATTCTATCTCTTGCATCTTGTTCCTAGAATATTGAACTATTTTTCTGAATAAAGAAAAAGAAAAAAATGTAGAAATAAAATGATTTTAATTTTTAGCATTAAAAGTTTTTCCAATAGATTTTTAATTAAAAATTATGTACCATATTTTCTTGTATACAATTAGCAGATTATCTATTAAAAAAGTTTCAAGTTTTGTTGAGCCTATTATATGCTCCAAAAGTAATCTAATAATATTAAAATTAAAAAAAAAAAAAAACAAAAAAAAAAAAAAAAAAAAAAAAAAAAAAAAAAAAAAAAAAAAAAAACAAAAAAAAAAAAAAAACACGTTATTCATGGGAAAAATCTACAATAGAGTCTTAAAAGAAATGCTGTTTATGTTTTAGAAAATACATAACATTTTATGCCACAACTCAGGTGACTTATTTTAGCTATGATTAGTTTTGTCCAATTATGTTCAAAAACGAATTTGGTTCCCCAGAAGGATATATTACAGTTGCTATTATCTATCATCAGTTCATATATCTTCACGTGGGAGTAAAAACATATAAGTTACATGGATTTTAAACTGAAAGCTATAGAGAAGGCAAATAATAAAATGAAGATTAAAGTCTTAAAGTAAGGTGAAAAACAAAGCATGTGCAATACAAAAAGAAAAATGTATGCAATAAGCGTTTTGAAAATAATCCATTTCTTCCACATAATTATTAACAAAACAAATATATTTTATTTTTTAAATTTGTCTAACCTTATTTTAAAAGCAATTAAAAATAAAAAATAGATAAGTCTTTCTATAATCTTTTCGGAACTAAGCACTTGATAATTGATCTGATGCTTTCATTTGCATTATGCAATGAGGTGGATCCAAATAGTATTTAATAAGAGTTTTTTCATAAAAATGCTTTTTCTGTACAATTTATTATATTTTTAGTGACATCCTACATTATCAGCAGTATATATTTTCTACTACTTGCCGGAAAAATTGCTGTGGATTATACACTCTTGTGGATACGGCAATATTTTTTCCCTCTTTACTAAAAAAATAGATATGTATATAATATGCCATTACGGATTATACTTGTATATAGGTAAATATGGTACTAAGACAGAAATTGATAATTATTGTTAGGCCATTTATTTAAAATTAAAGCATAGTATACAGTATATGCTTTTACTTCACAAATCTTTACTTTATTATTAGTAATTTTTGTTTCATTAAAATGTAATTGTATCAATATATTATCCCATCTTGATATTAAAAAATAGTTGAAAAGTTATGACCTTTTGATTTAATTTCCTTTATTAGAAAAATTCTGTTTGATGCACTAATTACTAAGTAGTTTGATTATATTTATAGAAATCATCTATACTCTGAACAAAGTAATCACAAAATGTACATCTAGTTATTTTCCATGGCATATAAATATCTTGATAATAGCTGAATGAAGTAAAATTGGTTTGATTAGAACAAGATGTTTGTACTTTCAAACATTAAAGTATTTTGTTTATATAAGCGATGTACATTGATTAAAAAAAAAAAAAATCAGTAATAGTATATTTCAAGATTAATGAAAAAAAAAAAAAATTCAAGGATATAAGTTTTAAGTTTTTTTGTTTTTAGTAATAATAATGATAAAATGTTGGTACTTACACCCAACTTTCTTCAATTTTTCCTTGGTTTTGGATTTCTATGAAAAAATAAATATAAATATATAATATGTAAAAAATGTACAATGATAAAAACCTAATATAATATTGTCTAAATAAATAAAAGTACAAATACATAAAAAAAAAAAAAAAACTACCACTAACATAAAACTGTAAAAAACATTAAAATCAGTTATAAATATAATTTAAGTTTTCTAATAGAAAATATAAATTTATAAAAAAAAATTGGTAAATAAAAATATATGCATTCAAAAGCTTTTAATTTATAAAACAAATGGTTAAAATTAAAACTTTTATTTTTTTGTGTTCAATATGTTCCAAAGATTGTAAAAGTAAGACAGACACACACACACAAATTTTATTTCAAGAAAATCGAATTTTCCTCACAGATTTATTGATACGAATAAATATCTTTATAAGATCAACTAAAGTTATTAAATTGCACTGAAAAAGTAGTTGCAAAACTACATAAAAAATAATAACATATAAATGGTAATATTTACAGAAATTTATAATGTAATGATAGTTATTAAATTTTTTTGGTAGATAGTTGAATTTATACTAGAATAAACTCTTTAAAATTTATTCTAATAAAAATAAAATATAAGAAAAATAATTATGATTAAAAGTGAAGTGGAATATAATTTTAAAAAATGAAGATATAATGTAAAAAGACAAAATATTAGAAGAGTAAAGCATTTATTCTTTGAATCTATATATCTTAATCATAAATTTCTCAACTAAAAAGCCTATAGAATTTCTTTTTGTAAAATAAATATATAATATTCTTGATAATTAACAGTAATTTATGTTAATCATATAATTAATATTATAGCTTAAAATCAATTTAATAATGTGTTTAAGATTGAGATAAGTTTGATCAGTTATAACTTGGTAAAATTTATGACAGGTTCAACTGTAACTAGAAAATTAACAATACTGTAGAAATCATTCATCAAACAATATTTAATTATGAATTTTTGGTAGCATTATAAATAAATTTTTTAAAATAATAGCTTATATAGTAACAAAAATAGATTACTATGTTTTTTCTTAAAACAAATAAGCATCTATGTGTTTCTTCTAACACAATGCTAAAGAATTAAACACAATTCACATTTTCTTAATATATCAATACCTGTCAAAAAAGAATTATCGTTAATTTAAAATGTGAGAAAATATTGTTGAAGATCATTGATATAATGTTTCAATTCAATATGATGAATAGTAATTGAAAGAAGGTTTTGAATATGTACATCAGAGCTCACAAAAACGAGATTTAAAAAAAATTAAAGCACTTTTCTCCAGCCTCTCAACTAGTTCATTATCAAAATTCATCAATTCAAATTGAAATTTTTGTGTGCTTTTCTTTAAAAGGTAAGTTTTAGGAAGTTAAACAGTTTTTAACAAAAATTAATTAACTGTCTTTAAAACAATTATTTTTACAATGAAATATTAAATCCTAAACAAGGAAAAGACAGATAATTGTGATGTGACATTAAAAACAAATTTTAAAAAGAACCACAAAAACTGGAAACTAATCAAACCAGGAAGATCAGAAACAGAGATATAATAAAAGGGGAAATCAAATAACATTTTTTGTGCACCCCACTATGCAATTCTTACTATATTCATGAATATAATTATTAAAATAGTCCTTAATTTTTTACTAATGATGATAAAAAAGAAAACATTACTTTTTAAATAAGTGTAAAAAAATAATTTTACATAAAAATATTAGATATTCTAGAACAGTTTTAGTGTATAAAAAAGATTTTTCTATTTCATTGAAACACTGCCTTGATATTTATGATACAAAAGTCACCAGCTAAAAATACAAATAAATGCTTTAAAATAAACTAACTTAACTTTTAATAGCATTTTAAAGATTCAAAATTAAAGCTTGGAAAGGAATCTTTTATTTATATATTTTCACATAAAAATAATTATATTTTATATTTAGTGCAAAATATAGAAATAGAAATATCAATATCTGGCTTTTAATATAATGTTACTTTTATTTGATAGAACTTAAATAAATCTATCAAAGATATTTTGTATTCAATTATACTTACATCTTCAGAAGGTGACATTTCTTTCCTTTGCCGATTGGGAATTAGATAAAAACTTTTTTTAATTGCTTCTTTTTTAAACAAGTTTCTTTTAATTGACTAAAACATTAAAGAAAAAAAATATCTGAACTACAAATTAGAAGCTCAAATTCAGTAAGCTATTCAATTAAAATAAATATTCATTACAATAAATGAGCAATATAAAAATCAAAATCACTCATAAAATTTATTATTTCAACCTATAAAACTGAATATGAAAATATATAAATAGTAATATAAATATCATAATAACACTATTAAAATAAATGTCATAAAAATACACAAATAATCATTATCATAAGCAAATAACTTAAAATTTTACATGGTTTATTGAAATGCATAGTATATATACTTTACACTTTAAATTACTTACATTCCTAAAATGATAAATTTTATATATAATTTCAGATTAATTTCTCACACACAATAAAAATGTATTCTAATAAAATAATTAAAAGGTTTTACACATTAACTATAACTATTATTTGGAAATGCATACATAAATTGTATGCATTTCCAAATAATAGTTATATTGTTTATTCAAGATAATGAAATTCCAATTAGGTGAGACAAATTAGAAAAAAAAAAAAAATTCGATTATAAAAAAATATTGGATAAGATAAAATTTTAAATGATTTTTTACTTATATTTATAAACTTTCATATTTTAATAAAAGCAAATTGCATTTAATTTTTTATAGATTTGAATTCTTTTGTGAAATAGCTTTTGTTATCATATATTATAAATGGAGAATTAGTTGCAAGATAAAATAATTTTTATTTGGCAACAAAGTCTTTAACTTTATAATATTTAAAATTATGAGTAAAATTTGCCCTCACATTTTATAATTTATAATGAAGCAAATTCAACTTACTTCATATTACAGTAGAAGTCCAATAATCCGGCACGTTTGGGACCGACTCGGTGCCAGACTACCGAAAATTCCGGTCTATTTTTAATGTCATAAATAGTTGATGAGCCAATATTAAACTCCTTCATTAAAACATTTCTATTCTTGCCTTTTTCTAGGTGTTTGATGATTTCTAGTTTCTGATTGAGAGTAGTGTTATGTGTTTTTGTTTCTCTTCTTTTGAACTCAAAGGCTTAGATTTTGAAAACATGGTCACTGTACAGTTAGAACAAAAATCACTTTTTTATAAACAGAAAAGGACACAAAACATGAAAGGACACAAAACAACAACACACAAAAAAATGGTGAAGACGCTTCCTGATTGATTAACGAAGCTGCACTGCACCTTAATTTGTTGTGACAGCTGAGACTAGCCATGATGATCTCCAACTACCTTGAAAACTTCCAAATTGTTCTCAATTGTTTTTATTTGCTTTAAAGACACACTTTTTGATAAAACCAAAATTTTTACAATTTTCCAGAGTGATACCGGACTGTTGGATGCTGGACTAATGGATTTCTACTGTATTTTCAAAATATTTTTGAAGAAAAAGAAAAGCAATATTACTAAAGGAATACTGCTTTGTTTATGAAAGACATTTAGTATTAAATACAACGATGCTGGACTATAGGGCATTCCGGACTAATGGACTTCTTTATTGTAATGGAATGTATTTTCAAAATATTTTTGAAGAAAAAGAAAAGCAATATTAGTAAAGGAATAATACTTTGTTTATGAAAGACATTTAATATTAAATACAACATTTGATGAAATAAAATATCAATTACATAAATATGTATGACTGATAATATTTCACCACAATTACAAAATAAATACATCTTTAATAGAAAATGTCTTTGAATTGGACATTAATTTATGTATATAATATTTTTCTTAGATTTCCGAAAAAGTCGAAGAAAAATTTTATTGCTGTATATTTTCTATTTTCTTGAACTTTAGTTTTGTACTGAACATATTTTACACTATTCAAATAAAATTCAGTTTTAATATAATAAATTTGAATATTAAAATATAATTATATAAGTAAGATCCTTTACAATTATATAGAACATTTATATATAATTGTACATATTTTTCTAAATAAGAATTTACTTAAAAATATTTTGACTTTTTTTGAAATCCATTTTAGATTTCAGAAGTAAGTAAAGTAAGAGTATTTAGATTGAATCTGCAGAAATTGGCACAAGGAAATAATCTAGTTTAATGAAAATTCACAAGACAAAGAAATAATATTGATATTATAGTTAGATAGATTAATTACCACACTTATATTTCAGGGTTATATTTTAAATTATAAATGGTTTTAAAAGAGAAAGATAAGAAAATGAGTGTACAGAAACTAGTCATAATAATTCCAACATACAATTAAGTTCATTGATTATTTGGATGCACTATGCAGCATTCCAAGATAAAAATTTAATTATAAATAAAGAAGCAATAAACATGAAAATATAAATGACTTCAACTCATTAGTGTGGTCGGCAAATGGGCCAAATCACATATGTTTGTTTACTATGTCTAAATGGATTGTTTGATATGATATTTTATTGGTTTATGGTTTTTTTCAAGTATTTTTTAAAATTTTTTATTTTATGGTGTTTAATTAATCAACAGTAGTGTTTGTAGTAAATCGGGAATTATAAAAAAAAATTTCTATTCAACACTGGGATTTTTGTTGATTAGCAGTAAAATTCTAAAAGTTAATAATCTTGCTGAACTTATAATTAAAAAAAATTATAAATTGTGTTGTAAATTTTAGGATTTTGAATGCTATTAAAAATGCTTATATCCATCATATGTTAACAATACAACCAATGAATGCCTATTTTTTCGTATGCTAAATAGTTATAAAATAGTTCTAACTTCAATAAATGTATACATAGGAGTTCAAAAGCATACACACACATTAAAGTTCTTTTATATAATAAGTTATCTTAACATTTAAATATTATGTAGTTATTCTTTGAAGAATACATTTTCTGCTCAGTTAATTTACACAGCCAGTTGTTGCACCCCGGATGATAGCACTATATAGGATGTTTCTTTAAGGCTTATGCCATTGGTTTACATAAATAAATTAAAATTCATATAATTTCATTAGATACAATTTTCATTATTATGCTTATAAAGAGTGTTATATTGATGTAATAGTTTTGTTAGAGTATTGCTTATGTCCACAGAAATATATAGTATGTCCTTTTTCTTTTTTAAAATTAGTGCTATTGACTGATAACTGAAAACAAAACAATTTAAAGAAAAATTGTGATATTGCTTTAGCGTTGGCAAACACAGTTATTTGTTTATAAGTTATATTTCGTTTTCTAATATGTATTTTATTTTGATAAATGTGTTATACTCATTTTTAAGTATCATTTCATGATGCTTGTTTGTAGATATTAAAAGAAATATTATCTATCGACCAAAAAATATTTCTGTCAATAAGCCTATACTTGTCTGTTGTCATGGAAATCAGAACAGGAGCCAGAAAAAATGCACAAATACAATTTTGTTTTGCTGAGTGAAGGATTTCTACTTTGATAGTGTAATTATATATATTGCACGAGAAGTGTTAAAAAAAATTTGGTTCACTGAATATTACTCTGACTTCTAACATCTTCTTTGGCCACCACAGAGCCCATAGGAAAACACATCAGATCACACTCTTTTTTTACATCTTATTTAGATAAAAAAGTTCTAAAATTAATACATTGTTTTTTGGACATAAGTGTACTTTAGAAGCCTGTTATTGCACCGGCATATTTCCTGTAACTAGCTCAGATTCTGGCTTTACTAGTTAGTAGCAGCCAGGTGAGAGTCTCCTTAATTTTAGAAGTAATTTTTCAAGCAAAATATCTCTTAAATACTTGACCTGGTACCCCCAGAAATACCATTCCACTTGCAGGACATTATAACTGCAACCTATTTAATATGCCCCAGCAGCCTATAGTGAACATGACAGACTTTCGGTAAAAATGGGGTTTGAACTAATTACCTTCTGATAATGAAAGCATTCCCTATATAAGTAGACCATCGTTGCCCCTAGCTTCAGAAACACGTAGAATCTATACTCAAATGAATAAGAGCTATTATCTGTGCAAAAGATGGTTCAATAAAACATTGATCTTTGGTTTCTCATTCATTGGCCACTGTATATCAAATTATTTGAAAATTTATTACTCAGGTGATTCATGCATTAGGAATTAAATACTATTATAACCTATTTTTATGTATATTTTTGGATACTATTACAACTTACTTTTAAGCAAATTTCATAACATACCATTATTAAGTCATTGCATGTAAAAACAAACAAATGTTTTATTAAAATCCTTAAACTTTCAACTGAGCAGGGGGCTGAATTATCAGCCATCTGCTGTTTGATTCAATAATTTAAGGCAGTGATTGCTAAGCAATCTCAAATAAATAACACCTGATAATGACACACATTTTAGGTAGATCTTATTAATACTAGGCAAGCCATCATTCCTTACAATATGGAAATTATTTTAACAATACAATGCAATAAAAAACAATGCACTGAAACTAAAATACAAATTTCAGACATTAATTTTACTAACACTTCCAAGATATCAATGGTTGCTGTCTGTCAAACTGCCATTTATAAATATTGAAATTGAAGAGCTCTCTACAGGTGTCATGTCATGAAGCATTTTAATTTTCAAGATAATATTGCAATAGAATTAGAATTGAACAATTTTTGAAGTAAAATGTTTTAATTGAATTAAAATTTATGTAAATGAAAATATCTAATTTTGGTCTAGATTTTTCTCAATGTAAAGGCACTGTTAAGTTTTATACAACTGACAAGATTTCTTTTTCTAATAAGGAATTTATTAAAAATAAATACAGAAAACAGACACACTGGTAGAGATTGGAACGACTGGATTCAAATGATATATACAATAACTTTGAAAGTTTACTACTGGTTTAAGGTTTAATAGGGGTTGTTGTAATTTTCTTTTATTTTTATAAATAGAAGCTGATTAAAATTTGATTCTCATTTCAGGTGTAAATTTTTGTATATTTGATTGGGCTTCTATTTTAAATAAAACAATACTCATGTGTATTCTTAGTGAAAAAAATTACTAGAATGATTAATCAAAAAAAAAAAAAAAAAAAAAAAAAGTGTTATCAACATAAAAGAATTAGAATTCCCCAAAAGTTTTTATTATTTGTATAAAATATTTTCATATTTTACAAAGAGAAAAAAACTTAAAACCGTTAATCTGCGCTTTAGGTCCCCTACTCTGCCAACTTGGCAATAAATGCACCAAGCGTGGTAAACCGGACATTTTTATACCCAATGAGCTCTTTATGGCAACCTCCGTAGGAAATAATTTGCGTTTTTTCGTGCATGCTCATTAATTTTTTTTTTTTTTTTTTTTTTTAGCATTTTCATTGGTCGTTAATTAGTTTCAGATTGAAAAATCGGTCATTTTCATTGGTTGCTGATTAGTTAAAAATCGTATTCCATTATCGCCATGGCAACAGCGTTTTTGAAAACCCGCCAAGTACTTGACCCACAGCACACTTTCGCCAAGTTGGCAGAGTAGGGGACCTAAAGCGCATTTTCACCCTGAAAACTTTAGAAGTTTTTGGGAAATGTTATTAGATTACTTAATAACATTTGATTACATTAACAGGGCCCCTTCACTATTAATTGGATTAAGAATATGCAATAGTTATTACATTATTTTTGATTATATATTTCATTAGTTTTTGTTCAGAAAAAGCATTTTATATTTAATCAGGAATATGTTTTGAACATGCAGTTAGCTAGATTGAAAATCTATAAGAAAGTATAGGGTCTAACCTATATTTTATTCATTATATATAAATAAACCTCTCACTCATTATGGCCCAAAATATGGATTAACTCAAGCTCACCATGACTTAGAGGTATGATAGTGTTCTTCAGAGCTAAAGATCTAACGTTCAACTCCAGTCACTATTGAATAATGGGAGATAGTTGAGGTTTTGCAGCTTTCTGTATGTTGCAGACTGTGACAGTGACTGCTTTGGAAATTTTCCAGGCATCCCCTATTGCAATGCCTGAATATGACTCACCTAAAGTTGAAGTCCTTCTGGAAGGCAGCTTATACAGTAGTCACTAAAATACCTCACAATACTCTTATTTCATTAAAATGAATACTATGTGATGTTAAAATAAGAACAAACTTATGACTGTAAAATTCACTTTTTAACAGTTTCATCACAGAAAGAATAGAATTGTAATATTCTATTCTTTTACAGAGATTAAAAAAATATTTGAAAACAAAAATTAAAAAATAATAAAATTGGCATAGAATAAATGATATTGGTTAAGTGAAAAAATAAAAAAATAAATAAATTGAATTTAGTGTATTATATTTCCATCTTTGTCTGTCTAAGGCATTACATTTGGAAATAGTCAAAGATCTGACATCAGAATCAGATGTATTTAAGTATTCAAATAATTTCAAATCAATCATAAAAATCATGAGAAAAGTAATAATATGGAAATTTTCCACAAAATTTATCAATATAACTTGTTAAACACAGTATTTATTCAGAGAAAGGAATGAAAGCTAATTTGAATACATTACAAATAAATTACTTTGATGCATTTACTTCAATTATTAGGGGGAAAAATTGATAAGTATTCAGTTGAGAGCCTTAATTAATGAGTGTGTTGTAAATATATTTCCTATTAGTTTACAGATGGTTTCTTATGAAATAATTATTAAAAAATATAAGCAAACTCAAATTAATAAATATATTTATGCATGAAATCATACTGATATTACAATATGAGAAACACTGATATGATATTTTAAATAATTAGTAAGTGTGAAAAATATAAAAATAATTTAGAAATTATAATTAAAAATTTAGTAATTCCAAAAAAATGCTTTAAAATAATACATTATTAGTACTTACAAATCGTCTTATCAAACTGTTTTGAGAATCGAACAGTTGTTTTCGGAGGCTCTTTTTCATTTGAAAATTTAATTTTATCATATCAAATATATATTAAAATTAAAGAAGGGGAATCCCCCATTTTTATTATCATGTTATGATATACCAGAGCTGCAATGTTGCCATGGGGATAAAAAGTGGTAATTTACCGCTTTAAAAACAGACAAGGTGTGAGAACGTACATGTGCGATGTCATGCAATGCCTTTATTATAGGACAAAATTGTCAGTGATGATATTTACAGTTATAAACACGATATGTACTTCACTCATCTGCTTAGCATCAATTGTATAAATACAAATGCTATTATTATGAAACAATGAAAATTCAGAAACTATCGAATCAACTACTAGAATAATTCAATGAGGATTTAGCCATTAGCAAAATATACATATATGCACATGTTTTCATGTATATTATTATACGTGAGATGTATTACTAAAGATAGTTATCATTGTCTGAGTACTCAGTGAGAAATTGAACGTAAATCAAGAGATAAAGAACTAGTAACTCTTTAGGCAAAGGATGACCAATGGTATTCCAAATGTATTTATGATAAAAATCGTAGGTGTAAATTATGAAAGAATGACAATTTCACACAAATAATCACCATGTAACGAACAATATCAGGGGATTCTAGTGCTACTGCTAATTGATTATTAAGACTCCTTTAAACAAAAACAGTATAATTTGATATTTCATACAGACTTTGTTGAGTTATTAGTATACCAAAAACGATGAATTATTTATCTTGTAATATCTAATATTCTCCAATACCAATAATTAATAATAATTGGAATGAAATGATATTATCTCTTGTTTATAGATGATGTAAGTAATGGAAACATTGATAAAGTCTATAGACTATTTTTAGTCATCATATATCTGAAACAGAATAGTAACAAATAAGTATTATAAAGAAAAAGGGTTCTTTGTTATTGACTGATTGCAAACCGTAGCAATCATGATTGAACTTATGAATTGTTGAACTGAAGACTAAAGGACTAGGATTAATTATTCTGATAACAGATTCGTACATAGCATAGAAATTAAAAACACAATTTTATTTTTAAAATTCATACAATGTTTAATAACTTCATATCTATAACATGTGAAGGAATTGAAAACTTGTTTAATTAATGATCATTAGTTTAAACAAAAATGTCTATGTCAAAATAAAAGAAGGAAACAGCTTATATTATGAAAGGATACTTTCATAATTTAATTTTTTTCTTTTTTCTTTAAAAGTTATTTATTTTTTTATAAAGTATATTTGTAAAATTTCACGTACTTACAATTTATATTGGTATATTTATAAGATATGGAATAAAATTTGTTTTCAATTGTTTCTTAAATGTCATTTTCATTACTTAAATATTTTACTATTTTAACAATATTTAATTCCGTCGTATTCCACACAATCTTTTGCATATCATCTAGATACTGCGACAAATCATTATAGGAATTGTTGAGATATAATAAAAAATTGCAACAATTAATATATTTTGTATTTTAAACAACTTGTGTGTGCCATGTAAAATAATTTTAAAAATATATTCCGAACAGTTCTTTCCAGAGGAGAAAATTGAGCTTTTCAATATTATTTTCAACGTAAAAAGAGGTAGATATTATGGATAAGAAAACTAAATGCATTTCTTTGAAATTAATATTTCCTTCAGAAATGTTCACAAAACATGATAGTTTCATTTAATGAAATATCGCGTGTTTCATTTTAGCCAATAATAATTTTAGAACTTAGTTGTAAGACAAAATCTCAAGAAACTAACTTCGGACAGAATTTACGGACACAACTTGGGCCAAATAAAGTTTTGAGAATGTCATGAAATTTACGTAGATTTTGTAGAGGGGAAGTGCTGGGTAATTTGATCAAATTGTTTGCTTCTTATGATACAGATCTGTTGACAGCATTAAGTCATTAAAGGATTAGATGGTTAGAACATGTTTTTTGTCTTGGAGATTCAGACCCAGCCAAAAAACTGACATTTCCAAAGAATGAAGGTACAAGGAAAAAAGAAAGACCAGCGAGAAGGTATTTTTATTGTTTGAAAAAATACCTGAAGATTTAGGCAGAGAATAGACGTTTAAATCTGTCCACCAGCCAATCTGTCTGGAGGAAGCAGACCTAGAATGCCCTGGCCTATACTACGCAGTAGTACTGTGATGTTCTCACGATCCTGTCATCTTCAGGATAGCTGAGTTATACAAAATACTTTCCTTCTACACGATATATTTATTAAACATTAACACGCAAACATTAATTTAGACATTTATCCACATTTTTCAAAGATATATAATAATCTTTCTGGAGTGGAACTCCCGCTACCCATGGTAATCAGAACAACCAACCTTTCTTCTTTTTCCGACACAACTCATCCATCTTTCTTAGTGTCTCTATCCCTGGCAGATAATGAAATCAAAAGTTTTAATTTCCATTAACTGCCTGACTTTTGTAAGTGCTGTAAAAGAAGTTATTATTGCAACAGCATATATTTTCCTGTACCAAGCCATGAGTTGGGTTCTATCATTTAGTGTAGCAGATGGTTGGAAGATTTTGGGATTAAGAAAAAAACCCTTAATGCTTGACTTGCTAATCACCAGAGGTATCACTTCACTCATTGCAATCACTAGCCATTTAACACGCAGTGTTAAATTTATAGGTGCTTTTAGTGAACACGACGGTTCTTTAGTTAAGCTGGGATTTGAACTCATTACTCCCAACAAAGAAAAAGACTCCCTAACCAACTAGGCCTCCGTGGAAGCCTGTAAAAGAAGTTATAAAACAACTTAGAGGTAATAAAGTCTTTTGACAACATTTTTTACTATCAAAGAAAGATCAAGAGACGAAAAAAACAATGGCTCCCTATGCACTTTTTATAAAATTTTTTCTATAATAAATTTGACGTATCGAATAAGTCTAACTTGTCAAAGAGGGAAAAAAAATCTGTCTCAGGATGCAACAGAACATATAAATATATAATATTTAGGAAGTAAGAATAATTTTTAGAATTTAATTTAAGGCAAAAGAATTTTTCACGTGAGCTTGGTTAGTAAGGGCCACAAGGAGGAATTTGACTAAGATTTAATGCAAAATAAGTTATGCTGCATACTGCAAGAATAATTGTCGTTAAAATATTAATATAACTTTTTTGATATAATTATAGCATGACGGCGATAAGCTTTTAATCACATACTCCAATAATCAATTTAATAATGCAGTTCAATGTTAGCTTCATTGTAATTGAAATTAATAATTTATTTATCATGTGTTTAGTAAGTCAAAACTTAAAATTAATAAAATAAGCTTATAATAATTTTCTATAGTAGTTCTTAATAGTTTTCTGTCCTTTGCACTGTATAGTTATTAATACTTTAATGTAATCCTAGCACCATGATTTTTCATTATCAAGACACTTAGAGTATTTACTTTAAACAAGATAGACTTAATAAGCTAGCCTCATGATTTTTCACTATTAAATAATTTTACTCTATTATTTTATGCAAGATAGACTTAAAAACTACAAAATCGCATATACGTAACAATTTATTTTACTTATTTTTTATGAAATATAGGAATGTCGTCAGTAAATTATATCCAAAATTAATGCATAGCGTTTTTTAAGCATACAACTTTTTTTGATATAGTATTATGGATCGGTAATATTACCAAGATTTATTTTAAATATTTATGATATTTTTAATAACTGAATTTTGGCATCACCGTGGCCTAGTCATTGGACATCGCTTTTCAGAACATAAGGCTGAATCCCAGCTACAGTTAAAGAACGAGAAACGCCATGTGGTTCACCGTGTGTAGAGTCAAAATCTAATTGAAATTTTTGTGTCCGGAAGACATCTTCCAAGCCGACCACGAGCTACAGCTCTTGCAGAACATCGTTTCATAGCTGTTTCGGCCGGAAGGAGAAGAAACATTTCTGTGTTAGAACTTGTTTCAAATCACTCTGCATAATCAGAGAGAAGAATATCTGCTAATATGCTGCGGATGGCATCTTCACCATGCATGTCTCTGTGCAAGGTGACCACTTGTGGGTCTCCCAGCGGGACGAGAGAGAAGGTCCTGCTTATCTTGAGCAAGAGATCACTTTTCCTGGAATAGATAGTGTTGGACTTCTGTAATTCTTATAGATGAGTGCTATTTCCCAATGGAGTGTGATTCAGGATGTGTGCTGATCTGAATCCAACAAAGCACATGGTACCATCAATGTGGAAGGACACAGTTACCACCGTGATGGAATAACTGTTTGGAAAGGCATCTTAATCAATGGCCGCATTGATATACATATGTTCTAAAGAAGGGTCTATGAGTAGTGGGAGGTATCGGGAGGAGATCCTTGATCGATAGGTCAGCCCATATGCTAGCGCCATTGGCAATGATTTCATTCTGATGGATGATAATGCACCCTTTATCGAGCTGTAGTTTTTGAGGACTATTTTAAAGGTCTTGGTTTGTAGAGAGTGGAATGGCCGGCTTTATCTCAAGACCTGAATCCAATAGAGCATCTGTGGAACATTCTTGGAAGACAGGTTGCTATTTTAAGCTCTCCTCCAAGGTATGTCAAAGAGCTGGAAAACAACTATACTCTGTATCTGGTCTTCACTTTCCATTTCGGTAACCGACAACTTAATTGACATCATGAAAAGTCGATACCATTAATGCATTCAAGGTAGGGGTGGGCATATCCATTATTAAACATTTTTTTTGTTATTTTCTATGACATTTTACCATACAAAACTGAGATTATTTTTCTTCCAGCGAGATTGATTTTTTTGTTGTTAATCATTCATTGCTTTTCTTTTTATACAAATTTCTATTTTGCAATCAATTTAAACCTGTTTTGTAAACACGTTATACAAATTTGGTGTTTTTACATTCATTCATTAGCAAATTAGATGCAAAAAAGCAGTTGTTAATTTTTGGAGGCCAATTTGATATTGTTTAGTATGTATGCAAATGTCGGAATTTCGTAGATTTTTATTTTTGAAATAATAGCAATTAAAATATAATAAATAGTAAATGAGTATATAAATAAAATGATGAGTTAAGATGATCTGACAAGCTTCATTCTCGTCAGTGTTAAAAAGCAGAATAAATCTTTTATTACAATAGGTTTTAGATCCTAAACTTTTTTGCTTCCGGCAATAGCATAAAACACTGAATCTTGCCGAGAATGAAATAATTGTGAGAAACTATTCTTATGAATTAAATACCACAAAAATAGTTAATACTAAGTATTTATTAAACAGTTTTCAAAATTTGGTTTTGTTTTGTAAAAACAAATTGATTATGAAATCAAGGATACAGGAATAATATTGTGTGAATGAAATGTAATGAATGAATTAATTCAAATTTTTATTGCAGTAGTCAGTATTAAGGGACAAAGAACGTAAAAAAACCAAGCATTTTTTCATTATTTTGAAGGGATTACTTTATTAGACACTAAATACTACTTTGTTATGTATAGCAATTGTCTACACATACTGTTAAGATATGTCACATTTTGCGGAAATGACATCGAAGAGAAATTGCTTGGTATTTTTGAAGATCAAAATTATTCTACTGACATAGAATTGACAGACGTGATATGAGATTCTTTGCAAACACAAAATATTAAACTGCAATAATATCAACGTTAAGATGATAAGATCAGAACCGTTATAAAAAACCAAATCACAGCGATTTAATGATGGATTTAAATCCAAAAGCATTTTATATTTCCTTGGGCTGTCATAATCTGGATTCACTGTTTTTCATAACGTCGACTTTTAATATCAATTTCTGTTTTTGAAATGTTATAACTGCATCACGTGTATATATATATATATATATATATATATATATATATATATATATATATATAAAGAAAAGAAAAAAGAAATGTCCCTAAGGCTTTTATATGAATTTTCGTCTTGAACTGAAATACTGATTGGCTGAGGAGGTGTTAATAATGTTTATTTCTCCACAGGTATCCAGGGATTTCACTGTTTTCCTGGCCAAATCTCAATATATTTTAGCCAATCAATTCGCAGTACCTGGTTATGTGATAATTTCTTTTCTGCTCTACAAAAGAGAGCAGCATCAGAAATGGCGCTAATTGAATCACTGCTTTAATCAAACTAATAAGGGATTATAATAATAGACTTTGTATATTAAAAAAAAATGAAAGCTTCTTGTTTTTAAATAAGGTTAAATTACTTAATAGCAAAATATTTTAAGCAAGTGTTTCACTATAAAAGCTGATGTGTATATAAAAATATTTGAAAACTAAAATTTATTTTGTCTTTTTTCATAATTCTGTATTTTGATTTTTTTCTCTATGAGGTATATTATTCTTTTCTACAAAACTACATAGCATATTTAATAAAAATGTGGCTTTATGATATTGGGTGACATTGAAACTTTAAAGAGTCAATGTAACTTCTCAATAATGACTATAGCAATCCAAGGTTAATCTTACAAAATATTTGTTTCAATTCTTATCTATATAAATAAAAATATTTATATATATATATATATATATATATATATATATATATATATATATATAATTTGAAGTTTTTGTATTATTTATTAATATTTTTAAGAAATAATCAAAACTGAATGCATTAAGATCTTAGATAACTTATAATTAAAAGTTCATAATAATCGAAAAACTCTTGTTACTGAAAAATAATGATTGAAATTTACAAAATTGTTACGATTGACTAGGCATTTTTTTGAATAAGATTATTATTTTAAAATATTATAATTGCGTTTATTTTTGTGAATATAACTATAATCATATCTAATTCTTAGTTACTTATTAATAAATGTTTTATCCTCTCAAAAAAAAAAAAAAAAAAAAATTAGAAATTAAGACGTTATCATTGCATAATTTGAAGTACAAATGTTATTTTTAAATTATAATTTCCGTTAAAGAGGGATTTCTTATGTCAACACCTGATTCTCTTTTGCTTCTCCATAACATAAAAAGGATGCTCTATATTGTTTCAATCTTACCAAGTCATGATGACTCTTTTCTTTATAGAATCATTTTCTGACATTTTCACAAAATTAAACTAAAAGGGATGTGAGTGTGTCCATCTGCATACTTCTTTGTGCTCAGCATAGAGTTGGAGATATTGCTAAGACTGTTGCAAAGCTGTATTTTTAGGTAGAAATTGCTTCTTTGTAGTTAGTACTAGGGACTAAAAAGAATTTCCCCCAATACTTGACCTGTCACCTCCAGTGGTACCATTGTGTTTAGAAGATATTCTGTCAAAAAATATTTTGCATTTCTTTCAATAAAATGGTGGGGAAAACAAATGAAAAGTAATAAAAACTATTAATGATTGGAACAATTAACATGTGCAAAAAGTATGGAGCTTCTTTGAGGAGATGACAAAAATGGGAAAAAGGGGACGTAATTTCATAATTAAGGGGGGAAAATATGTGTTCAGAAAGTGCAAAGGTAATATGTGACATATTTTGTCATAGAAGTGGATTTTGGAGGTATTTTTTAATTTCGAATAGAATAATATTTCCACGTGATTCGATCTCCGTGCATATATAATTAAATATCGAAGAAATAACAGCAGTATATTTTGACTTATTAAAATCAGAGTGCAATTAAAAATATTATTTTTATGTTTCTAATGGTGGGCATCATTGAGCAGGCACCTATGCATTAGCCCATTTGCGGCAAACTGCTACTCATTTTATCGTTACCCGGTGGGCACCTGTGAACCGAGTCAC
Source organism: Latrodectus geometricus (assembly GCA_026290005.1). NCBI lineage: Eukaryota > Metazoa > Arthropoda > Arachnida > Araneae > Theridiidae > Latrodectus > Latrodectus geometricus. The sequence goes on from JAPDSC010054894.1 coordinate 623,131, forward strand.
GGAGGCACGAGTAGCACCGCTCACGTCACACCACCACAAACCCGTTTATAGGGCGGGCCACATTCATCCATCATCTGAGGAAAGGACAAGAAACACAAAGAGAGAGAAAGTACATCCATACCAGAGCCGGGATTCGAAACCCAAGTCCTCCCCATCCGTAGTCAGTTACGCTAACCACTAGGCAGGTTGGGTAACTGAAAGTGAAAATATATGAATGCTAATAATTAAAATAATTAAATAGTTAATGTTGTCTATTTAAAAACGGAAAGCACACGAAAGAAGGAGAGAAAGTTGCTACCCGTACTTTCTCTCCTTAAATTGACAAAACCAGAAACAAAAAGGAAAATGTCACGTTTTCATTGGGAGAGTTAATCTTACGGAATTCATATGAAGATGGGAAATAAAATATTTTTCACAAAAATTTTAAATGATGCCAAAACATTTATGCGTTTAAACATAAAACTTGTTAATGCTGATAACTACTAGTTTTTTTTTATCTCCATATCGTACATCATACCAAAAATGTCGATTTGAAGACATAGTGCTGGTGAAATGGAATAGTCTCCAATAAACTTATAGGAATTTCGATTTTGTATTTTATTATTTGTATGCATGTATATTTTTTTATTGCTTATAATTTTTTTTGAATTGGATTCAATATTTTTAATAACACATTTCACACATCATTAATAATGTAATATTGGAAAGGAAAGTAAAATTTCGTCTTTTCAAAATGTGGAAAATATAATTGTAATTTTGATATTCCTCATACTGTTAAAGCTAAAATACTTTTTTGGATTAAATGTAAAAATATTTTCCGAATAAAAATTGGTAATATCTTCCGTTTATTTGTCTGAATTTACTGAAAAATTGGTTACCGAAAAATAAAATATGGTATAACTTTTTCATTAATGGAAATTCAGTTACTGTCAGGGTAGAATGTTGATACTTTTTTGTTTTGGAGCATAAGTTTTCATCATGAATAAATACTTTTATGAAAGGAAAATAATTAAAACTACTATAAAACATTATTTCATTAATTCCAATTTATTCATTATTTTAAGAGGAAAGCCGCAGAGACCTGATTGGTTAGAGCGTTTGTTCTCGTTATCGGAAGGTAGTGAGTTTGAATCTCGACACAACCGAAGATTCGTCATGTTTGCTAATGACAATGGGGTATGTAAAATATGTCGTGGTCGCAATGTCTTACATGTGAAATGATATTTTCAGGGACGCAGTTTTTAGAAACTACGGCTTTGTTAGTTCTTTTAAATAATGAAGAACCAACTTTGCTTTTTGCTTGGGATCTTCTGCTTGGTCCTGTTTTTAGATTACGAAGACCTACTTACTTTCGAGGCTATAATAATACACTTACACAGTGTCTCACTGTCTGTCCCCTGTAGTAGATGGAATATCGTTGCAATAGTTGGACATTATAAATGAAAAAAAAAATATTTTAAGAGGAGATAATTAAAAAATATCATTGAAAAGAGTAATATCAAATTGAAAATAAATGAACTTATGTGTTAAATAATAGCAATAAATTAAAAGAAATGTGTTAGAAATTACAAAATTACTAGCTCATGTAAATTATTAAGATTTAGTATATTCCTGCCTAGGGTATTACTTATTTATTTACTATTTTTTTTATATAAAAGTTGACATTTTATACTCAAAATAAGCATGTAATAATTTGAAATAAAGATATTGAATAAAGAAAGAAAGCATATAGAAATTTAAAGTAATAATGCTCTTTATGTGTGAGAAATCTTATTGAAGAATGTTAACTGATCAGTTACTAGGTTGGAGAAAAAGTGGTTTCAGTTTTCCCAGCAAACTTGTTTGCGCAACTCGAAATTACTTTCTTGTCAACAAAATATTTAATATTTTTTTGCTTATTATGTTTATCGAGAAGTGAGGTATAAAGATTAGTAAAAGGAGGAAAAAACATCGTATTTAATCATTCATATTTCAATTAATCTTTTTTTCAACGGCTTAATATAAATCTAATGCATTGATGTAAAATAAAACATTTATAAATTATAATAGATATGAACTATAATTGGATTTATTTAATTTATTAATTTTCACTCTTGCATACTTTTGATTTAGTATAAACTTTACTTAATTATTTTAATTTTTTTACACGGCAGATATATAATTAATATGTGAGTGACTTGTTTTTAAAATTATACTTTAATATTAATATATATTTTAATGAGAACATTTTACTAAATATTTTTAAAATTTTCAAAAAATTCTGCTGCAATTGTTTTGCTTTTCTTATGGATGCAAAAATAAAATATTTTATAACAAAAGCATATGATTTGTCAGATAAATTTATTTTTATTATCATTGAAAAATTATAATTTTGTTAAAGTTTATATAAGTATAAGAATCGAGACTTTTTCTTTTTATTATATAGTTTGATCTATCACAGTAAACATTAATGTTTACACTAATAATATATATATATATATATATATATTTATATATATATATATATATATATATATATATGCATGAAGTGGACCCTTAATAAGTTATCAGAAGAAATAAGGGGTAAGGTACCATTTATTCTTTTATCAAGAAATCAAATTGAACCACCTGATCTAGCGTCTGTTTCATTAAATTTCTGCAAAAAGGATTCTATAGACTAGTATTGTTAGAATCTATTTAGGAAGATACGTCTGATATTGAAAACAGAAATCAAAGACATTTCAAAAGATTCAAAAATTTATTTTGAGGATATAAAATAGTTTTACCATACCTGAAAATGTTACAAATAGATGTATTAACTCACTGAAGAAGATTATAGGATATAGTTCCATGGAGATTTGAAGACCTTTCAAGATATTGATGTTTTACATGTTTTTCTTTTTTAAGTTCTAATAAAATTTTAAGATTCCAATTTTACTCTATTTGAATTCTAAGAAAGGGGATTTTATCTGTTCACTGAATAGTTTAATTATAAATTATAAACATTCAATTTTCATTACATTTAAGAAAGCACTGTATTTATTGTAACAAATTCCTGGCTTCCAGCACTTCTGTTATATCTAAATACTATAAATGACACAAAAATACTTGTTTTACTCGTATCTAAGCTTTCATGGAATTTATTTATGAAAATAACATCTGCATATAAATATGTTTTTTAACCCTTTAGGAATAGCCTCAAGGATATCAGACATAAATATATAGGACAACATAGGGGACAAACTACTTCCTAAAGAACCCAGGATAAGATATTTCATGACTTTGAAATCTTCTTTTCTTGAATTTGAGTGGAATAGTTATTTAAATCTATTCTGAAAGTCTCTGAACTGTTTCAAAACTTATAATTTTTTTGTTTTCTAACCCAGAGTTAATACACACAGTGTCTGCTTTATATTGGAAATTACTGTGTGTGATCAATAATCTTGATTTGTGCCAAAAATTCAATTTTACTTGATTTGTTAAGTATAATATCATAATATTTAGTGGAAACTAATGATTATTACTGGAGTAATTGTGTTATGAAGTTAAATTTTTTGAGTTTTAGATGAATAATATAATTTTTTGTGTAATATTCCATTGGCTTCTTTTTAAAGATAAATTAAGTATTGCATGAAAAAAATTTTTTTTGTGATATTTATATCCTTTAATATATAATAAGAATCTTTTGATTAATATTTCAGCAAAACCTTTTGGTTAAGATTTTAGGAGAACGGCTAATAAATTCATTAGCATTCCCTAATATACACTACTGGCCATTAAAATTGCTACACCAAGAAGGCGACATGCTACAGACGTGAAATTTATACGAAAGGAAGAAGGTACTGTGATATGCAAATGATTAGCTTTTCAGCGCATTCAGACAAGGCAGGCGCCAATAGAGACACCTACATTGTGTTTAAACGAGGAAATTGTTCAGCCGGTTCCTCATACACAAATTGCATTTGAACGTTGTTGTCTGGTGAAAAGTTGTTGTGATGCCTCGTGTAAGAAGGAGAAATGCGTACCAGCACGTTTCTGACTTTGATAAAGGTCGAATTGTAGAGTACCGGGATTGCGATTTATCTTATCGCAGTATTGCTGCTCGCGTCGGTCGAGATCCAATGACTGTTAGCAGAATATAGAATCGATGGGTTCAGGACGGTAATACGGAACGCCATGCGGAATCTCAACGGCAACCTATCACTAGCAGCCGAGAAGACAGGCATATTATCCGCATGGCCGTAATGGATCGTGCAACCACGTCACGAGCCGTGAGTCAAGAAACGGGGTCGTTTGGAAGACAACTAGTGTCTACACGAACAGTTCGACGACGTTTGCAGCAGCATGGACTCTCAGCTCTGAGACCATGGCCGCGGCTTCCCTTGACGCTTCGTCATAGACAAGAGCGCCTTCAATGGTGTGATCAACGACGAACCTGGGCGCACGAATGGCGAGACGTCATCTTTTCAGATGAATCCAGGTTCTGTGTACAGCATCATGATGATCGCATCCGTATTTGGCGGCATCGTGGTGAACGCACACTGGCAGCGTGCATTTGTCATCGTCATACTGGCCCATCACCTGGCGTGATGGTATGGGGTGCCCTTGGATACACGTCTCGGTCACTTCTTGTTCGCATTGACGGTGCTTTGAACAGTGCACGTTACATTTCTGGTGTGTTACGACCCATGGCTCTACCCTTTATTCGAACCCTGCGAAACCCTACGTGTTGAAGCTGCATGGTCATCTGTACCTGTACATGCAACACAATCTCTGTTTGACTCAATGCCCAGGCGTATAACTGCTGTTATTACTGCCAGAGGTGGTTGTTCTGGGAACTGATTTCTCAGGATCTATCCAACCAAATTTTTTGAAAATTTAACCACTTGTTATTTCTAGTATAAATTATTTGTCCAATAAATATCATTTTGTTATCTGCATTTCTTCCTGGTGTAGCAATTTTAATGGCCAATAGTGTATTTTTATAAAAATATTATTAATTTTCTGGTATTTTTGTTATTGTATAGTAAGATATTATTAATCCAGACTAACAGTAGATCCAGGTCATCCGCATTAATAAAAGTACAATTTTAAAAAAATATAAATTAAACGACGGTGCATAAGCAAACTACTATGCACATTACAAATTATATTTTGAATTTAAGAGAATCAAATATAAAATTGCCTATGAGAAAACTATAAGTACACTATGTACATACATTGTATTTTACTTACAATAAATATTGGATAAAGTAGTTTAAGTTGAACAAGGTGGTCCAGGCTCATATTTCACTAACCCCATTTGATACACTTATTGGCTGGAAGAAACTATTTTTTTGTTGTCTTAATTTAGTGGTTATTTTTTGAACAATTATTTGGAGGAGACGTCTCAAATGTTAATAATAACCGGATATGACCTCATTGCGGTTGTCTTCAACGTATTTTATGATAAAATGTAAATGGTCTTTAATCTAATTAAGTTTAGATTTTGGATTGCCGTCTGTTTTATCGTTATTCTCTTTATCTCCTGTAGAGCTTATCTTCATCTCTTCCCCAAATGACAGACAAAAAGGGATAAGTGAGTGGATAAGTGAGTATACATTATTGAGCTAACATGGCTTTCATTTATACAGTATGTACTTACACATCCATGTATATATACACATCAAAATAGTTTTCTGGATTAAGCGAAATTCGGTTTAATAGGATCCGGACTAATGAGTGTTTACAGTAATTCAAAGACTGTTTTGAAACTGAGATTATAACAGATGCCTTTTAAGAAGAAAGATTAATTTACTAAGAATAATTTTAAAGAGTATCACCTCGTAAATTCAGACGTTGATTTGATATTTTGAAATAACAAATTACAGAAGAATGAAGGATGTTTTTAGAATTATCATTTAAATATTGATAGGGGAAATTACAAATTATTTGAATCGTTGAAATATTTTGATTAAGCGATTTAAAAGATATTTGGAAAAAATATAAATTTTACAGTCTTTCATGAATGCGACATAAAAATTTGGTAGAAATTTATTCTTCAGTGCATTCAACATCACAATTTTATATTTAAAATTATCGTGGAAATATTACAAAAATAGGCTGTCACAAAGAATGTTGTTGTTGTTGTTTTTAATCCTCCAGCTGTTTGGCGATGAAGTCAGAGAGAGAGCGGCTTCCGTTTTTGAATAAAGCACCCTCTTATGAAGGTGGAAGTACGACTTTTGGCTCATAGATGTCAGCACCATCTGAATCTTCCAATTTAGAGATTGAAACCAGAGAAGACCCATAGCCTGGCTCCAACCACCCCAGAGGTATATATTTGGAATGGGAACATGGAGGACACTGAGATCCGACAGATTTTACGTGCCCCAGTCGCCATTAGTGAACACGACGGATCTTCGGCTAAGTCAGGATTCGAACTCACCACCTTTCGGTAACGAGAATGATGCACTAACCAACCAGGCCCCGTGGACTCATATAAAGAATGTATTCATCTCTAACTGCAAAAGAGTGGTGGGGTCTACTTTTTATGTTGATAATTTAATTTTTGGAATGCAAATTGGGAAACGAAAATCAGATTTAGAGTTAGTCATTTTTTCATACACTCAACAACAGTGAAGTAGAATCCAAATCATTTCCTTCCAAGATAATCATAAACATTTTCTATCAGATTTTGGTCTAGAGACTGAGTGGCCATACCATTTACTACAAACTGAAACCTTCAGTATAGTTCCTCAACACACAAAACTTACGGAGATAACTTATTATTATGTATTAGAATGAGTTTATTATCAATAGCAGTGGCATATAAATATATATGAATCAAAGAACTTGCCCCCATAACTCACGTCAGCCACAGTTATTCCATAAAATGTTGTAGGCGTGTGTCTTCACCAAATGAAATAACTGCCCAAATCAAGATTTATCACATTTATCGCTGTGTCTTTCGACATTGTTCTACTTATTTCAATGGCTTATACCCTTCAAATCAGCACATAGCCTGTTGCTTTCTAGTGAGAATCTGAGCTCGTCTAAATTGAATATAGAAGCTCATTGTCGTCTGGTGTAGGCAATGTATTTTTCTGTCAAGATTCTATTTTTGCTATCAGTTCCAAGAAATATTTACAAGGAGTCACACATGGTGTGTCTGTTGCATAGAAACTTATATTGTACGGTCATCTGTGTGGAGTTTCTTGTATCTGATACAACAACGATCTGCAGCACCTGTAGCACAATAGTATTAGGTTGAAAAAGCTTAAAAGAGATTTTCCACAAGTATTGTAACTCGAGATCACTATACGACACGTATTCCAGACACAAGATCATCAGACGATAATAGTTACCATAACCACTGAATTAGACCGTGAGAATATTAACACGGCTAACAGGACTATTCTTTGACAACCCCTTTTACATCCACAGAATCACTGGCTATCTAAGCGAATAGTGCAGATGACGTTTCTGAAACATTTATACACTCTTCTAGATGTTTACTATGAATAAATCAATGATAAATCAACCACTATATTAGCAGAAGAAATTAAGAAAATTTCATTGTTTGAATTTTTTCCCGTTTCTATATAAATAAATGTCCATTTCTTTAACATAAAATTAGTGGTTATCATTTTGCATGGTTTCCCTTTTAAATAACATTGAAGTCCTTCATGCAAATAAAGAATTTTATTTTCATTGCCATTTGATTAATAACGAGTTTCGAGAAATAATTTTTTGTCATATTTTGGCTTTTAATAGTTTAAAGACCTTTAATGTAGAAAGATGTATTAAGACATCTTAACTTAATGAAATTCTGATGCATTATCTAAGTCGTACTTATGAATTTTTATCACACTTTAAGAAGAAAATATTTTTCAATTTGTCGCTAGATTTATATATTTATTCGTTAATATCTGTATGCTTTAAAATAATCAATTCTTAATATTTGATGAAATATTTATTAATCTAAAACTTTTAATTGCTTTAAAAACTAAAATGTGTCCTGTTTTGCTCATTTACATCTCATAAACTTAATAAAAGTACTAATTTTAATCAATATAATGATAATTATCGGGCAATATTATGCTTATCATTTTCATTTTCACTAGTGTTATTTTTTCTTTATTTATCATTAGTTTCCTGATGAAAGATTGCATTGGCGTAAGCGCGACATTTGAGAAAAGTTACTCAAAAAATATAAAATTGCACAGAAACTTCCGCGTTTAAGTTACTTTTCTGCTTTCTGTATGTTGTCATTTGAGATTAGTGTTTCAGAGTTTCTCTGATTTTCTTCCTTCCAATACAAAATGATACATCATCTATGAAAGGTCTTTCTCGGAGATAATTTATATGGTAGTTTTTAAAATGTTTTACGACAATTTTAACCTGTTAGATTGTCCATTTGGCAGTGAAAAACAAAAACCAAAGTTAAAATAATTTAAAGTCACATTAATCTTCAAAAAATTTAATAAAATGAGTAAAAATTATATGTGATTCATTGTTAGTCAAATTACAAATTAGGGGAATTTAAAATGTCCTGTTTGAAATTTCATATAAATTATATACATCTCAGAATGAAATGCTGGTGCATCCTTAGTGCTTCATTATATATATATATATATATATATATATATATATATATATATATATAT